>JAJKFI010000075.1:2421881-2540367 GCA_029204185.1 Lerista edwardsae | reverse complement strand
TTGATTTCACAGAAGTGTGATTGACTTGGAGTGACATTGTGTTGTTTGTTCCCTTTATTGTTTTGAGCAGTGATGCCATGAGTGACTGCACCTATGAAAGGTTTAGAAATCAGAGGGGATTCCAAAAGAGGTACCTACCCGTGTTTGGTAGGGGGGGGGTCTTTTGTTTGTTAGGATATGGCAGCCTGCTGTGACATGTTTGCTAAGCACTTTGAAGATAAAAGAAGTGAGGGGGGTTATGGCTAAAGGAAGGGCTTTCTTGGTGGTGGCTCCTTGTCTTTGGAATTCCCTCCCTTTAATGATATTCCAGAAGGGCTTCAAGACACATCTATTCCCATTGGCATTTAGTTAAGTCTTGGGTTTTAATGTTAAGGTTTTATGGCCTTTCCCTGAGATATTATATGAGTGGTCGCTGCCTGTGTGCTATTAGTTCTTTGTTTAATCCTCATTTTTAGATTAGTTATTTTAATGAACTGTTTTGATCATGAACTTTGATACTTTATTTTCTTTAACATGGTTGCATATATTAATTATCTTTATATGCAATTTTATATGCAAAAATATGTGTAATTTTTCAAAATCTCCATCCTGTAAGCTGCTTTGAGTTGCCCATCAAGGTCAAGAAAAAAGTATTTTTGTTTGAAAATACTCCAAACAAACAAACCCAGCCCAGCCCAGCCCTTGCAGTATTCCACAGTCACTGTACATCCCCTATGCAGTTAGTGTAATGCTGCCTTATGTGGTTCCTTTCTTTTTACTCTGCTAAGGTCCAGCAAAAAAATGTCGCAAACATAAGGAACAAGTGCCATCTATCAGCTAGTTATAATTGCACGGTCTCCATCAAAGACAATGGGAAAGGCAATGGCAAACCTCCCTGTACAACAAAGCCTGCCTAGCAAATGTCACAATGTGACATCATCCAGTGGCCACGGGTCAGTAACGACTTGGAACACAATCCAAACCTGGAGTTAGGCTGGCACAGTTATGCCAGCAAAGTTTGGCTGGCACAAAGGACACCATAAAGTACAGGGTGATTAAAAATGAATGGGACAAAAAGGCAAGCAACGTTAAATTGCTGTAATGGATTTAATTTGAAAATAAAAATATCGCGTGGAAGTACAACTATACAAGTTTTATCTGGCAACAACCCTAACGATTTTGGGGCATGGAAAATCCGCATGCAACACTCGCACATGAACGTGATTCTCTGAAGGTAAACGTTTTCTGCGCCATTACCAACAGCAGTGTGTTTGGGCTGTTTTTCTTTGTGGAAAACACGATTACGGGGTTTATCTACCGAGACATGCTCTCTGAGTGGTTGTTACCTCAGTTAGACGAAGCGGTTCCCGACTTCATTCTGCAGCAAGACGGTGCTCCACCGCATTGGCATAACAACGTACGTGATTACCTCAACAATCATCTACCCCATCGCTGGATTGGCCGTGTTGGGTCAAAAGATGTGCCATTACTTTTTTGGCCACCCAGATCCCCAGATCTAACGCCGTGCGATTTTTTCCTTTAGGGGTACGTGAAGGAACAAAGTGTTCGTGCCCCCACTTCCTCAGGACTTACGGCAATTAAAGCAGCGGATAAGTGACGTGTTGGACTCAATAACACCGGATATGCTAGCAAAAGTATGGCAGGAATTGGATTACCGCATAGACATTTGCCGTGTCACAGGAGGGGCCCACATCGAACAGCTTTAGAAACTTGTATAGTTATAGTTTCACGTTAAATTTGTTTATTTCAAAAATAAACCCATTACAGCAGTCACAGGTATGTTTTCTTTTTGTCCCATTCATTTTGAATCACCCTGTATGTTCCGACCACTCTTGGAGTCAGAGAGGCCAGCGCACAGACATGCGCCATCCTCCTTGACTCCGAGAGTGGTCCAAATGCACTTTACAGTGGCCCTGGTGCCAGCCAAACTTTGCTGGCCTAACTGGGCCAGCCTAACTCCAGGTTAGGGATTGTGCCCTCATACAACACTTATGTGGCTCAGATGCAGTACTTGTGTGTTATATAAACATTCCCATTCCATTAGATCAGCAGACTGAGCTTTAGTCTGTGTGCATTCATTCATTCATTCATTCATTCTTGTTATTGCTGATGTAATTAAAATACCTGTATGTTTATCTTACCTTTCAGCTATTTCTATCCAAGGTGATTCACAATACTGAAGATCACCACATAAATCAAAATCAGTATAATCTTCACTAAATCAACACATACTGCCAATTAGAACAGCAACATAATAAAACTTAGCACAGCACAGAAAGAGAATCATGATATACCTAAACTTGTACAAAAGCCACAACCTCCCTTTGAAAAGGTATTTCAAAGGCATAGCACTATCACTGAAAAGGGCTTCCCCCAGCTCCACTCCCACCTGCCCTACTTCTGAAGGTGGGGCATTTGATGGAGGAACCCTTAGGTTTACTTGCCATGCTCCATGATTGCATGCCTTTTGCTGGATGGTAAAAACTTGGTTTATTTTCCAAAAGCTTTTTAAGGGCAATGCATGGTTGTTTTACCAAATTTTGTAATATTATTGTGTGTTCTTTTTAGAGTTTCATTTTTATTTAAATTTTCCTTGGCTTTTCAAAATTCCTCATTGTTCATTATACTTTTTAGCAATTTTTAGAAAAGTTTTGGATTTTTACCAGAATAAAATAGGTTTCCTCCGGTATTTGCAGATTTAGTTATCCACAGTTCCCTGTGGCAATTCCCCCCCCCCGCACATTCCTATTCCCCATGGATACAAGAAACCGTCGGTAAGAGGGAACCCTATTTTTATGGTTCCCCATAGAATGTTTAGCTTTACTACATTCCCAAAAAGCGATAACGTGTCTTGCTTGATATAAGCAGAAAGCTTACAGCTAGACAAACAGGCAAGCAGCCTGCAGCCTAGAAGGGACACTAAGAGCGAACAGGAAGCAGGAAGTTAACGTTTGCTCTTAATCTCCCTTCTAGGCTACTTGCCTACTTGTCTTGCTATAAGCTTTCTGTTTATAGCATTTATTCAAGCAAGACACATTATCACTTCTTGGGAAAGTAGTGAAGCTAAACATTCTGTGGGGAACTGTAGAAATAGGGTTCCCCCTTACTGACAGTTTCTGGTATATGTATCCTCCGTGGAAATCAAGGGACGCCTGTACATATAAATACATTTATTAAACAAAAGTTGTTCACTTATGTTAGAAGCTCTGTCTTAGATTACCCCAGTCCCCATCAGCACTCAGCTGTGACCAGAGCCAGGAGCAGACTCTGATCGTGCCTGGGGCTGGCCAGTGACAAAAGACGTCACTGTGCCTTACGCACAACCTTGCCACGCCCCCTGCTTCCGGAATCGCTCTATTTCAGAGTGTAACAGAGGGAGGGGCATGTGGCAGGCCCCAGATCTGTGTTGCTTTCTTCTCCAGCGTGCTCAGGCTCCCTTGCTAGCGCCCATGGCAACCACTATGCTGAGCAGTATGGACCCGATGCCTCTGGCTAAGACAGTGAAGAAACTGAGGGCTCAATCCTAACAACTTTCCAGCACTGACATAGCTGTGCCAATGGGGCCTATTCTACATTTTGTAGTGGAATAGTAGTCACCGAGGCCTCTTCAAGGTAAGGGAATGTTTGTTCCCTTACCTCGGAGCTGCATTGCCCTTACGCAGCTGCTAATGAATTAGTATTTAGCCCTGATGTAGTTTAGCCCTGACAGATTTACTCTAACAATCCTGATTCCCAAATCTCAGGGCCAAATTAGATGATACACTTATTGTCTGATTGGGATTTACATGCTTGGTTTTTCCACCAAACAGCACATATGGGGGCCTGGTTCAAATCAGATTGTCAAAGGAAGGGTGGGCATAACCAGTGGTGTTATGCTGCATGAACGTTGGGTGGGACATCCGGGTGATTGACAGCCCGCCCGTCGCGTTCCGCAGTGTTACGCCGTTTGCGTAACGTACACAAGCGGCGTAATTGGTTACGCAAACGGCGTAACGCTGCAGTACGCGACGGGCGGGCTGTCGATCACCCGGATGTCCCGCCCTGCGTTCCGGCAGCATAACACCGCTGGGCATAACCTTTTGCACTCACTGTCATCCTGACTGAGATTGAAAGCCCTTGAATAGAAAAATTAGATTAGAAAAATCAAGCACTCGGAGGATTCAGAGTTTGGACAGATTTGGTGGGCCCACCCCACAAATGATGCCAACTCCCATTTGGCCCCCAATGAGACAAAACCAATCACCCTTTCGTAACTGGAGGAGACTTACATGTTATACGCTATGAACCATAGTGTGTGTTAAAAAAAATTAGCATGCTGTCAATGTTCTTTTTGCAGATTTAATTACTTTGAAAAGCTGCATCTTTATACTGAATCGGAGATCTGATTTGGGAGTGGCAGTGTTGAAACATTTGGAATGGGGATATGAGATCCTTTTAATTTAAATTTAGAGTCAACATTTTTCCCCCTACAGAAAAACTGAGAAGAATGCAGGCCAACTGTCAGCTAAGGCTCTGGGTCGAAAGTGTGTTGGTCCTGCCCAACCGGCTGTTCAAGGGAGTTACTCCCATCCCTCCCCACTTACGTTTTGAAATAATAAGCTAGAGGGGAAAAATATCTCCCACAAATACATTGGGCAATGGAGATGCTATCTCCAGCTGCTCTCCAAACAGCATTGCACAGATGTCGGAAAGGGGGCGGCAGTGGATAATTTCCAGGGTCAGAGAGGTCTTTCCAGATTATCGTTTTACGCACAAGATTGGTACAATTGTAAGTTGTTGTGGAAAGTCTTGCTTTGGCCGGGAAACTAAGTATTTCCAGGTATAGTTCACTATTTTTTATTGCTGGGAAAACATAATTCCACACCTGCCCACCAGCTAGCATATCAACCGCAGATGCAATAGCAACATGGAATGTGGCTTTGAGCCATAGGCACCTATTGGCTAATCCCTGTGACATCATTGGTGAGAGGTAACACAACTCCTCCCCTTGGCATCCTGCCTACTGTTAGGTATTCATGTAGCCAAGCAAACAAACAAACAAATACGTGTTACCATGCAAGGTTCCTTCCTCTACCAACTGCCTGGTGTTTAATCTTTCCTTTCGTTTTTTTTTTATTCAGATTTTTAAGGCTGTTAAGGGCTTCTGAGGTTTACAAAATTATCCCTTTTCCTCCATTCGTACAATACTCAGGGCTACCCAATGAAGCTGATTGACAGTGGCTTTTGAACAGACAAAATAATGTGCTTAATTACACAGCACACAATTAACTGAGGGAATTTGCTGCCATAAAATGTGGTAGTAATAATGTCTATTGCTTTACAAGACTTTAACAAAAGATTAGACAAATCCATAGAGGACAAGTCTATCAACTGTTTGCCACAATAGCTATTGGATGGGGCTTCCGTGTACAAACATTCGGAATAAATATCAGGTGCTAAGACAAATGACAATGAATGGCCATCACCATCATGCTTGTGTGTGCTTAGAGGCATCTGGCTTGTGGCTTTTGGACTAATAGTTCAGGACTCGATTATAGTTATTTTCCCAGCTAGTGGCACTTCACAGTGTGAGAGGCAGTGATTGGTCCCAGTGCTATAGTAACCATGTGGCACTGCCCTGCCCAAGGGTGGCCGAAGGTGATCTGTCTAGACAGAAAGGTGAAAAAAAGCATCATAAGAATATAAGAAGAGCCCTTCTGGATCTGGCTAAAGGCCCATGTAATCCAGCTTTCTGTATCTCACAATGGCCCACCAGATGCCTCAGGGAGCCCACAAGACAACTAGATATCTGCATCTTGTTGCCACTCCCCTGCATCTCGCATTCTGAGGTGGCTTACTTCTAAAGTATGGAGGTAGCACTACCCATCACAGACTGTAGCCTGCGATGGACTTTTCCTCCAGAAATCTGTCCAGTCCCCTTTTAATGGCACGTAGGCCAGATGTCATCACTACCTCCTCTGGCAAGGAGTTCCACAGATTAATTACCCATTTGGTTAAAAAATTATTTCCTGGGTAAAAAAAGGTATTGCCATTGTCGGTGGCAATCCAGTCCTCTACACTCTTATCTCACTCCTTCCTTGTGCAGTATCTTTAAACAAAACAGGTGTGTGGAACGTGGTGGGAGCTTCCCATTGCGTTCTATACTTCCTGTTTGGTTAGGGACTGCATGAGGAAGGTGAGGGGGTTGGGGGCCAGGTTGCTGTCCCCCTTGCTTCCCCCTTGCTTTTAGGAAGTGAATGTGATCCTTATCTCCAAGAACGAAGATCCAGGCAATTAGTGACTTGGTCAACCTGACATTGATCCCTGGAGAAGGCACTACAGCTAATCATTATGGGCACAATCCTAACCTGGAATTAGGCCGGCCCAATTAAGCCAGCAAAGGTTGGCTGGCACAAGGGCCATGGTAAACCACGTTTGGACCACTCTCGGAATCAAGGAGGATGGCGCACATCTGGGCGCTGGTGTCTCTGATTTCGAAACTGGTCCAAACATACTTTACGGTGTACCTTGTGCCAGCCTAATTTTGCCGGCCTCATTCCAGGTTAGGATTGTGGCCTCAGTGTGCAATCCTAACCAAATTTCCAGCACTGGGGTAAGGGCAGTGATGTCATGCACCCACTACGCACCACTATGCGAGTACCAGTTCCTAGAAGTTGAGCTGGCCCCGCCCACCCGAAGCTGGCCCCTGCTATTTAACCAGGGAACAGTTGAAGCAAAATATGTATACACACATCTCTAGAAAGCAAAGCAATAGAAGTTAAATCAACACTAACCACAAGCTGAAGTTATTACAAGCATGATCACATCCATGGCAACAATCATGACATCACTTCCGGCTTATGACGTCACTTCTGGTGGGCGGACCCCGACAAGTGCCAATCAAAAGTGAGTACCTGTTCCTAAATCATTTGGATGACACCACTGGGTAAGGGCAATGCAGCTCCTAGGTAAAGGAACAAACATTCCCTTACCTGGAGGAGACCTCCATGGCTTCACTCCATTGCAGGATGCAGTACATACCCCATTGGCAGAGCTATGCCAATGCTGGAAAGTTGGTTAGGATTGCGTCCATTCCAGATAGAGTCCATAGAATTAGAAAGGAGGGCAGTGATGGCAAAGAAGCATAGTTTTCCAAAGAACAAGTCTTGCCAGACAAACCTTATCTCCTATGACAGAGTGACTAGCTTGGCAGGTTAGGGCAGTGGTTCCCAAACTGAGAGCAGTAGCTCCCTGGGGAGCTGCAGAATCCCCACAAAAAAACCACAATGCTATACAATGTATACAAATATAGCCCTAATGGGCTACAGCCTTACAGCTGAAAACTTTTGGGAACCACTAGATTTGGGGGATGTGGCAGACATACTGGATTTCAGTAAGGCTTTTGACAAGGTACCCTACAATGTTCTGTTGCACAAGCCGATGGGGTGTAGGTTAGATAATGCTACTGTGAGATCATTCATTGGCTGGCTGACAAACTGTACTCAGAAGTAGAGGGGATGCCCATCTGATTTGCAGATGGCACCAAGCCATCTTGGTGGGTAGAGGGGTAGAGAACAGAGAGGTAGAAAACAGGAATAGGATCTATGATGATTCTAACAGAATGGGAAATGGGGCAGAAGCAAACAAAATGCACATAGGGATAAATATAAAGCTTTGCTTATAGGTAGTAAAAATCAAATTAGGGACATTTTCATAAACAGCAACACATATGAAAAAGAGCTAGATATTTTAGTGGTCAATGAGCCAGTAGTATGATGCAGTGACAAAGAAGACTACGGTGATTCTTTGTTGTTGTTGTTCAGTCGCTAAGTCGTGTCCGACTCTTCGCAACCCCATGGACCACAGCACGCCAGGCCTCCCTGCCTTCCACTAACTTCGGGAGTTCACCCAATTTCATGTTCGTCACTTCGGTGACACTATCTAACCATCTCATCCTCTGCCGCCCCCTTCACCTTTTGCCTTCGATCTTTCCCAGAAGGAGGGTCTTTTCTAAAGAGTCCTCTCTTCTCATCAGGTGGCCAAAGTATTGGAGCTTCAGCTTCAGGATTTGTCCTTCCAGGGAGCAATCAGGCTTGACTTTACCCCTGCTAACTGGGCAAGAGGCACTTTTTCCAGTGGTGTTCCTCTTATATTTAGCAGGGGGAGAGTAATTGTCCCTCATCACCCCTGCGCAGTCTTTCTAGTGGCTGGTGCTGGCGGGCTGTTTTTTTTTTCTTTTTTTCTTTTTTAGATTGTGAGCCCTTTTGGGACAGGGAGCCATTTAACTTTATTATTACTATTTGCCTGTAAACTGCTTTGTGAACTTCGTGTTGAAAAGCAGTATATAAGTACCTGTTGACTGACTGACTGACTGACTTCCTGGAGGATTGACCGATTGGATCTCCTTGCAGTCCAGGGGACTCGCAAGAGTCTTCTCCAACACCGTAATTCAAAAGCATCTATTCTTCGGCGCTCTGCCTTTCTTATGGTCCAGCTCTCACGGTGATTCTAGGCTGCACCAATAGAAGTTTAGTGTTGAAACTGAGGGTGCAAACCTAACCTGGAGTTAGGCAGGCACAGTTAGGCCAGCAAAGTTTGGCTGGCACAAGGGACACCGTAAAGCACGTTTGTACCACTCTCGGAGTCAGGGAGGATGATGCATGTCTGTGTGCTGGCCTCTCTGATTCTAAGAGTGATCCAAACATATTTTACCATGTCCCTTGTGCCAGCCAAACTTTGCTGGCTTAACTGTGCCGGCCTAACTCCAGGTTAGGATTGTGCCCTGAGAGAAGTAACTGTATTGCTATACAGTATTTTGTCTTAGTCAGAAGCTGCCTGGAATATTGTGTCCAGTTCTGGGTGCTGTAATGTAAGAGGAAAATTGGCAAACTGGAGTGGGTCGAGAGGAGGGCGAATAGTGCTGGAGAGTATGACCTGAGAAGACAAGTTGAAGGTTGGTCATGTTTATCTTGCAGAAGAGATGGTTAAGAGAAGACATATCAGTAAATATCTGAGGGGCTGGCATGTGGAAGATGGAGCAGATTTGCTTTCAGTTGCTCTAGAGCAGCCGCCTCCAAACTGGAGACGACTGAGGCAGGGAAAATCATCCCCAGTGCCAACGGCACTTTGTGTTCTGCTGGGGATGCCGCAAATGACCCCAATTACAATTCCCAGGGGTTGTCGTGGCCAGCTGAACATGCACGGAATGCCAGGCGCATAGTTTGCTGGGGTGGCAGACCCTGGAAGCAAGTGGCTGCAACAACCTCTGGGAGCTGTTGTTGGGGTCATTCACAGTGTCCCCAGCGGAACACAAAGTGCTGTTCACGCTAAGGAAGGATCAGAGAGGGACTGGATCTGGCCCAGGGGCCAGAGTTTGGAACCTCCTGGTCTAGAGGATAGGATAACAAATAAGTTCAAATTACAGCAAGAGAACTTGGCTTAAAAATTAGCAAGAACTTCCAAATGCTACAAACTGTTTGGCAGTGGAACAGCCTTCCTTGGGAAGTGGTAGACTCTCCATCATTAGAGGTCTTTAGGTAGAGGTTGGATGGCCATCTATCAGGAATTTTGTTATGGATAGCCTGCATTGGAAGGGGGGCTGGACTTAATGATCCTTAAAGTTTCCTTCAACTCTAATATCTATGATTCTACGAAATTGGGGATTCTTACATAAAACAGAGCTGCACAACGATCTGATCAAAGGCAACCAATAAATGTTCTTATTTTACAGGCAAGGAGCACTGAGGATGCTCAGTGAAAAAAGCATTCAGCACAAGGCCAGCCATGACAAAGAATGTGTGTGTGTGGGGGGTCTAAATTGCAATTTCATTTGCCCATGTTAAATTACTGAGGGCCCAATCCTGCAGTCCTTATTGCGGGCGGTACCCAAATACCGCTGGCTCCATGTGTCGCAAGCATGCCATAAAGCACATTTGCGGCACCACGGGAGGAGGGAGCACTGGGGCTGGGTCAATGGCATTACGCACTAAGCCTGAGCGCTGCATGGAAGGCTGGCTAGATCTCCAGCAGCAGCAGCAGGCAGTAAGGCTTTTGGGAGCAGGGGGGGAGGCGGGGAGGGGACAGAACTTGGTGGGGGAAGGGATGATCGAGCCCTGGAGAGGGGGTGGAGATGGTGGCAGCCTGTGGCCGTTCTAAGGAACCCCCTTCAAATCCAAGCGGCCCGACACAGGCCTCCTCAACGCTGCACCTGATCAAGCACAGAAGCAGAGCCGAGGATACCCATTGCCACCGTTTCCCTGGCCTAAGGGAGAAAACACTTCCTTTCCCTGAGGAGACCTACAGCAGTATCCCGGCATCCACAGGATCTAGCAGTCACCATTTTGGTGCCTCCGGAGCCGTGGGCAGTTCCAGATTGGGCTGTCTGAGTTCAAGGAGCAAACTATAAATCAGCCGAACGTCGACCAGCAGATCCAATCTACCTTGCCCATCCCTAAGGCAGATACACCTTAATCAGAGCCATCTCCAGGTATGAGGGGGTGCTTGGACCCTCTTCCAGTAGATCCCCCTCCTACGTTGGTACCTGCTGAAGTTTCTGGACACTCTTCAAGGATCGCCATGTGTAAAGAACATTTCAAGAATCCTAACTAGCTGTAACCAGGCAAGTTTTACCCTGGCCAGACCCGCCTTCCTCAGAAAGCCTCAGGAATGCAAGAAGCCTTCCGTTGGCAGGGGGAAAATCAATCACCTGAGAATATTTGCCGAACCTCTGCACCCCATAGGGATTGCCAAATACAACTTTCTGGTGTTCCCACAGTTTGCTGGGACCACGGATTTCTTTTCATCAATTCCCCATCTCCATTTCACAGCTGCCAGCACTTTGATCTGAAGAGAACATTGACATAACACATGCTTTAACATGCATACTTGTCAAAATACTTGCTGTAACATGCGGCATTTATTTGGCGATTACTCCCATAATGAGAAATAAAAACCTTACAGCATTCTAAAATAAAAGTGCGGGGAGAATATTTATGTCCTAAAATCTAAGAATCTGTCTGATCCATCAGAAAAAAGCCAAATGCCATAGTGTACTAATACCTTTATTAGGATCAACCAAAAAGACAGAACATCTACTGCAAGCTTCTGTCCAACATTCCAGCATCGATGCAGTCACAATGCAGCCCTGTAGGTAAGGTAACAAATGTTCCTTTATGTTGAGGAGACCTCTGTGATTGCCCCTCCACAACAACATGTAGAGCACACCACATTTGCACGGCTGCATCAGTGCTGGAAAGTTGGATAGGATTGGGCCCTAAGTCATCGCAGGTGACAGACTCTAGGTAGCTTGAAGGATGGGAGAGTGGAAGGCAAATAAGATCTGTGGGAGCATAATCCTTTGGATGGTTCATTTGCCCAACCTCCTTGGAAATAAAAATTAAATGAAAATATGTTTCAATTGAGTGGGTGCAGGCAAAGGCATACCCAGGGCCTGAGGCAGCTACAACGTCATGATGTCACACAACGTCATTGTATCATATGATGTCACTTTCGGGTTCTCCAGCTGCTTCCTGAGTCAGGAAACGGCTGGAGATTGTGGGCACTCTCCTCAGCAGCTGGGGCAAAATCACCCCAACCACTGCAGTGAGTGCCCAGGTGGTGCAGAGTCAAATGACTGGAGTGTGTGTGCACTCTCAAGGGCAGCTGGGGCAAGATCGCCTGAGCCACTGCTGAGAGCGCCACTGAGCTCCAATCACTTCCTGAGTCAGAAGCAACTGGAATGCACACACTGGCGCCCCTCCAGGTGGTGCCCTGGGCACTTGCCCTGTCATGCCACACCCTAGTAAAAGGTGAACTTCCTGATGGACCATACCCTATGTTAAAGGGGAGAGGCAGCATTTGGGTTTTCCATACCAGACACAATACTGTATTGGACCAGCCTTGTTGGGCTAGTTATTCTCACTTTTTCAAATTGTGATCTTGGGAACTCTGAGAATCCTCAGAAATTTGTCAGGGGCTCCTTGAGAAGGCCAGTCATAATAACATAAGAAGAGCCCTGCTGGATCAGGCCAAAGGCCCATCTAGTCCAGCTTCTTGTATCTCACAGTGGCCCACCAGGTGCCTAAGGGAACTCAGTAGACAACAAGATGCTTACATCCTGTTGCCACTCCCTTGCACCTGGCATTCTGAAGTAGCCTACTATTAATGTAAAGAGGTTGCCCAACCCATCATGGCAAAGACGCACGGAGCCCCGAGCGCAGCCCGGGGCAGGGCGATGTAAACGTGCCCCCAGTGCGTTGCCCCACCCCTCTGCATCACCCAGCCATGCCTCCCTGCACCTGGGATCGCTCCACTTTGGAGTACTACGGGCGTAGAGGAGGGCGGGCAGGCCAAAAAACATGCGGGTTTCTCTGCTCAATGGCGCCTCGCCACTGCCGGCGCCCATGGCTCTCGCCATCCCCAGCTACACCATTCCTCCGCCTCTGTATCATGGCCTATAGCCCACGATGGACTTTTCCTCCAGAAATCCATCCAGTTCCCTTTTAAAGGCATCTAGGCCAGATTCCATCACCACCACCTGTGGCAAGGAGTTCCATAGCTTAATTACCCACTGGGTAAATAGATCATGTGATTTAAATCAGTCATGAGAAACCAGCTTCCCTGAAATTCAGCTTGCCCTCCCGTCCTTTCCCTGAATTGCAGAGCCACAAGTTGTATCATTAGTCTGCTCTTGTTTTTTTTCCTCAGGCAGCAATCTCAGACCATTGCTTTTTTAATCTCAGACCATTTGGGGGGCACTGTGGGGCTACATCCCCATACCACCACCACCATTTTTCAAGGGTTGCCAATCTTGTGGCATCACCAGGCCCTGTCTCAACAACACCAGGCTTCAGGACGAATCTGACCTGGCAAACCTAGCTACAGGGTGAGGGTCAGGTGTGGTGAGGTTTGTGGGTTTCATTAGTTTGGGTGGGGCTTGTGGATTTCCCTCTACCCCTTCATCCCGTAATTTGAGCACTGCTTTGGAGAAGGGCTGGCCCATCCGTGAAGCCAACTGAGGCAGTTCCCTCAGGCATCAGGTTGGCAGGGAGCAGCCTTTTCCACCCTCTCAATTGCTTCCATTTCTTCTCTCACTCCCTCTATTGAAAAAGGAAGAAGGGGATGCAAGAACAGCTCTGTTGGATCAGGTCAAGGGCCCCTTTATCTCCCAGATGCCTCAGGAAGCATTCAAAACAACAAGATACCTGTATCCTGTTGCCATCTGCATCTGGCACTCAGAGATAGGGTGCTTCTAAAACCTGAAGGTTGCAGATAGTCGTCGTGGCTTGTAACCTGCGAGGGACTTTTACTCCATAAATCTGTCGAATGCCCTTTTAAAGCAAAGGATCAATCAATCAATCAATCAACAGGTACTTATATACCGCTTTTCAACACGAAGTTCACAAAGCGGTTTACAGGCAAATAGTAATAATAAAGTTAAATGGCTCCCTGTCCCAAAAGGGCTCACAATCTAAAAAAAGGCAGACCGCCAGCAACAGCCACTAGAAAGACTGTGCAGGGGTGAAGAGGGACAGTTACTCTCCCCCTGCTAAATATAAGAGGAACACCACTGGAAAAAGTGTCTCTTGTCCAGTTAGCAGGGGTTACTGATGGAGGATGTGGACTGATGGACTAAGGATGTGGACTGATGGAGATGCAGAGCAAAGGAGGAAGCCTCTTCCTTTTATTTTACATTCCAGGGGACTGGCGGAGCAGAGGTTGGCCCATCACCAGATAGGGAGGCAGCATTTGCCACAGTGCCTCAGGCACCAGCAGGTCTTGGTTCAGCCCCCATTTGGGGTATGTTCGAAGACAGCCTTTCTCTATGTTTGTCGTCCCCCCCCCCCCGGTTATACCACTTTGCATGGTCCACCTATGGAAAGTACCACTGGAAGTAACCGGCGGTGATGTCATTGCCAGTTACTTCTGGATTGGGAGAACAATCCAAGATCAACCCAATTGTCGAGGACAATGTGACAAACACTGGTAAGGCTCAGGGTGAGCAGGAGGGCTGTTTCGCGCGTACGAGAAACGCACACTGGAGCTCTGCCTGCTGAGCTGAGCCTCCGACAGCTGAGCCTCATGTTGCATTGATGGTCTCGCTGCCAGGCGGTGGGGGTCCTGGGGGTCCTATGCATACCACCAGACACCACCTCAAGTGCCACTGGTGGTCCAAGAAACGTAAGCACCACTGGTGCTTAAGAAACCCTGCACTAAGACACAATCCCAATTGACAAGGAGCAGCAGCAAAATCCAACAGGCTGGGCCAGAGTTCTATGTAAATTAACATGAATGGGGCCGAGGAGCCCACAGGAGTTCCAAAGCAGACATGCGGGGGGGGGGGGTTCCTCAGCACTTGCCCCTCAAAAAAAAAAAGACCCCAAACATGTTTTTAAAGAATCTTCTCTTTTGCAGAAGCAACGTAAGTGGTAAGAAGAGGCTACCTGTGCACGTGTAGAGTGTCTTTCCCATTGCACCAGCACCCAGCACCCTCATCCAGGATTAAGCCCCAGGAAGGCTTCCAGGTCAATAGTAGGCTTGGGCTCCAGCACCTTTCATTTTAAAAATATAACATCATCCCTTTCAGCCTTGGGGTTCCGCCCTAGATTCAGTTTTCCCAGCACCGATTTCCCTCCCAGCTACGAAGGAGTCTTCTTCGAGATCAATTATCATTTTTTTTTAAAACATTTTTAATTCAGAGCACCCTATACATCAGAAACTCTGCCTTGTCACGCGCCTTCACGGTGGTATGAAACCAGACCAGTTTGGCATGGCTGAGCAATTCCCTCCCCTTGTCAACAGGGATGATAAACTGTTATGTAAGATGGCCAGGGGAAAATGGCTGGGAGCTGTTCTGCCATGTCGGCTCTTGCAAGGGGTTGCAGGCGGCAGACCTTGGAGTGGCCTACCGCTACCGCAGTCTTAAGAGCATTAAAAGGTTAAGTTGCAGACAGAAGGCTTTTGAGAGAGGCAGCGTTTGATCTCACCCTCCCCTTCTGTTAGCACAAGAGCATTTCCTTGCATACGCAGAGCGCTTTTCCACCACATCTGAATCAACTGATTCCAGCCGCTGTATATCTGAGCTTCTGTATCATAGGACGTATCTTCTGAACCCTGGCATTTCTCTTTTTATAAATTAACCCCCCTGCCTCTGTGCCTCCCTACCAAATACTGTACCTTGTAGTTTGCCTTTGCTTTGATTTGCTTCATCCAATTTGTGATAAAAGCATTTTTTGCCTTCATTGTGGGCAGGGCGGTGGAGAGGGTGAAGTTGCTGGGATAATTCCCAGGACCCGAACATTAAATGGGGCCCCAAGTAGGGTTGCCACCTGGCCTTTGACAGTGTGCAAAGACGGACTTACCCTATAAGAAGAGAGTGGAAACAAAGCAACTAGCTCCCAAATGCCCCAAAGCACATCCTGGCTGCTAAGGCAATCAGGATATTTCATCCAAGCTAAGTCTTTCAAGTGCCTGAGCTCCTGTGTAATGCAGCTCCCTCACCCTGACCACCTAGGCCAGTGATGGCGAACCTATGACACTCGTGTCAAAGGTAACACACCACAACATTTGGGGTGACACACCAGCATCCACCAGTACATGACAAAAACTGAGTTTATTTTACTCATTTTTCATTTTTGTAATTATTTAATGTTTCTTTATATAATATATAGCACCACACATGATTAAACTATATGTTTTCTTTAAATAAATGAATATAAAGAATTGTTTGTCTTTTGTTTGGAAGGGGGGGTTGACACACCAGCAGAGTCAAAGTAAGCACTTTCCTAAGTTTTGACACACCACGCTCAAAAGGTTCGCCATCACTGACCTAGGCCATCAGCGGCTCGGAACCAGCTCTCCAAGCTGCGAATGTCTCTAGAGGGCAGGGGGAACAGTGGTGGTATCTAAAGCGGGAGGAACTGGTACGCTGGGCGGGACGTACGTGTGATTGGCTGCCTGTCCATTCGGTTCCTCCGCCTGCCTGCCCGCTGTGCGGGCTGTCCTGGCCTCGGAGGGGGCGCCTGCTCGCCGGGGAGGACGGGTGGGGGGCGCGCCGGGTGCCTGGGGGCAGCCCGCGCGGCGGGCGGGCAGGTGGCAGAACAGAATGGACGGGCTGCCAATCAACCGTATATCCCCCCAGCGTTCCGGTTCCTCCTGCTTTGGATACCACCACTGGGGAAAGGCCATGTTACAGCTCAGGCTCCTGCAAGACTTAGCTTCCCCTCATAGGAACACCACTGTCCAGGAATGAGGAGGATAAGTGCACAGGCCGCAAATGCCCCCCCCTCTTAAAAGTCTTCCCCAGGACCCACCTAACCACTCTGCAGCCCCACTTGTGGCACATTCAAACAGCACCACCAGCAACCAGGATAAGTCAAGCTTCGCTTTGCAAGAACTAAGCTGTCAAGTTCCAAGCAGAACTCCTTACATGAACTCAGCTCCTATGGGGGTAAATTAATGCACATACATTTGTTAACAATATAATGTTTGGATTGAGAGCTTTTATGAAGGGGTTTAAGTACTATATTTTTAAATCTTTTGGTTTTATATGCTATACATGAGAGAAGGCTGTAGTATACCAGAGTTAGCTCACAGTTTAATCTTGGATTCAGATTTTTGTGTTAGTCTCATCACTGGAGCATCTAAAATTCCAGTAAGGACATGTATGCCGCTGACCATATGCAGAGTGCCTTTTCCTTTACTATTGTATAACCATAGACAGCATCCTCACACCTGGGATTAAAAAGGCAATACTTCCAATTCAGAGGACACAATATTAAAGCTTGTTTGCACACACACACACGCACACGCGAACGCACACACGCACCAACTTTGCTTTCCAAATTAAATGCTAGCCTTAGGAGCCCACCACTGCCCACCCCCTATTTCCCATATGCTCTTAATGTGTTGAGCCCCCTGACAACACTGAAGGAGGACACAGACAGGAGTGTGGAAAACACACAATTTTATTAGGGTACAAAATGCAAAAAAAAATGTCTTCACCCCAGTTTACTTCACAGCTAGACAAAATCCTACAGCGTATTCTCTACCAGGATGCATGAGAAACAACATCAGAAGACAAGTGAGGGGACTGAAGGGTTGGGGGAGAGAGAAATAAGACAGGTAGGAGGGGCAGACAGGAGTTGTGTACAGTATTTTTGTCATTAATAGGAAAATTGCTCATCTGGTTGAAACTAAGCCAACACGATTCATGGCTTCCATGTCCAGCATCAAGCACAGAGAGGTACTAAAACTCTCTGTGTGTTTCAGTCCAGATCTGTCCACCATAAGTTTCCAGAGTGGCATCCACAACACACAGGTGAACTACAAGAGACTACCATACCCAAGTCAAATATTTCAAAAAACACAATCTGCCTTTTGCTACTCAGAGCTACCCCTACACACCCCAGCCAACTCCACTAATGCCAAGAGGTCCTTGTTTTTTGCGAGCACTTAGCACCCAGAGCAAAAATGGAGAGGAAAAATTCTCCTCCATAATTCTATAACTCCGCATTACACTATTTATAGACAAAACCTGCATCTTGAATGCTGCAAGCCCAACATTTCAAAAATGTGATATGTGAGCTCTAAAGCGGCAATTCTCTGTGCCTTGTTGCCTTGTTGGATTTACTTAGGACCAGGCTTCTTACCTGTAGTGCCTTTTCTGCTGAATGTGGAGTGGGTTTTGACTTTCAGCGGGGAACTGTAAGTGCATTTAATGTTGGGAAGCTGAGAAGCTCATCCTCTGCTTCACCAGATTTTTTAAATCAGTTATGGAAAACGCTTTTCCTAATGTGGCAGGAAGCTACAGGCGATCAGTTTTTCAATCAGTTATTTACATTTCCATTTGGTAAATTTTTAGCTGTATTTATCCAATGTGTGTTTTGAAATGCTCACATCTGATGACTGTGCCCAAAATATAGCTATTTTTGAAGCTCACGTATCATATTTTTGGCTTTTAAATAGCAAGGTATTTCTAAAACAAGCAACATTGTGAGTCCTCCCTCTTAATGAAAAATATGGATATGTGAGTTATTCGGAGAGGGGTTGGGCCAGGGTGTGCCTGCATTTCAGTTCTTCTAGTTTCTACTAGGGAAATAACACTAACATCCTAGCTGGCTGGCCCAAAACATTTGGATTCCTGGTGCAGAAAATCCATAGATCACTTCCGCTTTCCATTAGTTTAGCAAGGCACAATCACCAGGAAGTTCTCCCATATAAGCCTCACTGAAACAAAGAGGAGATGCTCCTTGGATCAGATCTCTCTGACTCCTACTGTCACTTGTAATTGGACCCCAAATCTATCACCTGTAGCAGCAGTCTAAGCTTGCTTCATGGCAGGGATGCCTCTGCACTCCAACTTTCAACACACTCCCAACCTATCAGAACAACTGCCCTGTTTAGTATCCTGGCAATTCTGAGAATTAATCTAGGTTGGTATATAGGTAACTCTCTCTCTCTCTCTCTCTCTCTCTCTCTCTCTCTCTCTCTCTCTCTCTCTCACACACACACACACACACACACACACTCTTACATAACTCTACACCATCTCAAGAACAAAAGCCACAATTCCTGGAGTGCAAGGGTTAGCATTCAGAGTACATCCTTGCTTTTTTCAGTGAGCAGCTGACAAAGGCATCCAATCACTGTATCACCCCTGTCAGCAGCAGTTTGTCCTTATTCTGTATTGGACAATGCCCTACAGGAGAAAGCAGCACATCGGGGCCTACCTTATAAGCTATCTCAAACGTCGTCCCCCCTTCCCCTTCTACTTTCCCCCCTCAATAAGGGGTCCATGGTGTTTTGAAACGGCTCCAACATGAAGCTGCTTCTAGAAAATCTCAGCACGAGCACTCCCAGAATGCCTGCCCAAAGAGACAGGCCTACAGGGTTTGAATGAATGAGACACAAAGAATAAGGTTTCCCCTTCACTCATAGCTGTACAATATATTAGATGAGTTGTGAGCCATGCACAGATGCCTTCTCTCTTGTCATGCTGACTGTGGTTACTCATGGCTTTCCGCACAAGCCTACGCATGCCTATTCAAAAGTCCCATTGTGTTCCCATTGTGGGGTTTACTCTCAATAAAGTGTTATAGGGTTGCAGCCTTAGTCCTCCTGTTTACTTAATTTCTACTCATGCAAAAGGTGTACCCCAGCAATGTTAAGGTACTATCTGTTGATCATACATTAAGGAATGTATGTTGTGATTAGATGGAGAACTGTGAGTTAACAAAATGTGGTGCATGTCTATAGGCCTTTTAAGAGTGACATCCATTGTGGATGGACTCCAACTGCCCTGATTAAATTCATTCTTCCAGAACAGTGTGATGATCCACTTCTAGATTTTCCATTCTGCTCCTGGCCTCGAAGCTTTTCACAACAAACAGCCCCATCTCACCCTCTAGGGAGAAACCCTGAGTCACAGAAAGCCATCTTCATGCTGCCCCCTGTGCATTGGTAAATTAATTTGGAATCTTCACTGGAGGTCCTGAATTAGCCAAATGGATCTTGGGAACTCTGTATTCACTGAAAAGAGAAAAAGCTGTGCTATGACTCTTAAGAGGCACATTGCTTTCACTGAACTCCTCCTGACATACAAAAGACCAGGCCTGGGAGAGGTCAGGGAGGAGTTTGTGGTTGCCATAACTACCATTCCAGGCCTGTTAATCTGGAGAGTTGCCAGCTTTGATTTTGTTTAAGAGACCATTTCTAGCCCTCATTATAATATCATCTACTAATCGCAACTGAATGGCACAACTTGATTCTCTTATGCTACATACTTCTACTGAATGCCCCCTCCATTTTACCCTCTTTCCACAGCCTCCTGGCCA
Source organism: Lerista edwardsae (assembly GCA_029204185.1). NCBI lineage: Eukaryota > Metazoa > Chordata > Lepidosauria > Squamata > Scincidae > Lerista > Lerista edwardsae. Next base: position 2,520,556 of record JAJKFI010000075.1, on the reverse strand, counting down.
AGTCCAGTCAAGACATAAACAAAAATGGGGCTGGGAGAGGTCTGGGAGGAGTTTGTACTTTCCACAGCAACTACTGGAGTACTACTGAATCCTGAGACACTTTGTTTTGTTTTTTAAAAAAGTTTCTAGCCCTCAAGAACATTTTCTACCACATAGCTTATTATGACAGTCACAGCCTTTTCTAGTACTGTTCTATCTTAGCATTGGTGGGACAGGGATCCTACAAATCTACTACTCAAGTGATGGTTGAAGCTACTGATTTTAAACAACATACCCTTCAACATTACGCCCATGGGCAGAGAGTGATTAAGAGCGCAATCCTTAACTGAAGTTAGGCCGGCATAAACTAAGCCAGCAAAGTTTGGCCAGCACAAGTTCCACCATAAAGTGCGTTTGGACTACTCTCGGAGTCAGGGAGTATGGTTCATGTCTGTGTGCTGGCCTCTCTGACTCCAAGAGTGGTCCAAACCTACTTTATGGTAGCCCTTGCACTGGCCAGACTTTGTTAGCTTAGTTTATGCAGGCTTAACTCAGTTTAGGATTGCGCCCTAAAGGTGTCCCATCACATTTGGGACATTCTGGTTCATCCGGATCTGAAACATTATTAAGAGTTGCTACACATACCTAAAAAACAACAACAAAATAGTCAAATTCAAATCATACGTCTGTACAGTTGAGGCTTGGAAGGTGCCAAATCCTTCTCAATAAATAAGCTTTTGGCTTTTGGATCTTTCCAGCAATGTTCTCTAGCCCAAAAGGCAACACTGCACATAGACGCACAGTGGGAAGGAGAGAATACAAGGTACCATGACTATGACTTTTGGGTCTGTCACACCACTATGCATAGATGCAAAAATCAAGGATTCCCAGAAACTGGGATGGAGTTCACAGTTGCCATAGCAATCACAAAGTAAATGGCACAATCCGAGACTGACAGCCCAATCCCAAGAATGATTACTCACAAACAAGTCACATTGAATCAAGTGGGACTTGCTGTGTAGCAAACATTTGCATAGGATTGCAACCTGAATTTCTTGTTTTAGGATGTGTGTGTGGGGAGAGGGGGAGCGAGATTAATGAAAACAAGTTTTTGGCCTGCCTGGTTGCGAAGAAAAACCTGGAAACTGAATGGGAAAAGCTAGAGATGAACGAACATCAGCTAGTGTGTAATTTCAGTCCAATTCTTGCCCCTGCCACCTGACAGCCCTCCGCACCCCATGCATCTCTATTATTTCTCATGTGAGCATAAGTCTTCATATTTTTCCACAAGTTCCTGGTTTCAAATATATAAAATCCCATAGACTGGGGTTAGGATCTAGCCTAAGTGCCGGATCCTGGCTCTACAACCCTCCTCAGGCAGATCCGCCCACAGGCCCCCCTCCCCCGGCTCCCCCCTCCCATTCCACCTTCCCTTCCGCCCTCCCCACCCCCCTTGCACCAGCCTCCCTAGGCCAGCCTTACCAGGGTCCTGGTGTAGCAAGGCCAATGCACATTCGTGTGCTGGCCTGCCCCGCTCCTGAGACATCACAAATGCACTTTATAGCATGTTTGCAACACTCATAAGCCAGCACAAGGGACTTGTGCCTGCCTACCGAGGTAGAGGAAGTTGTAGGAATGCACCATCTATCTCCATCCCTAACTTACAAACCCCAGAATGAAAAAAGCAGGAGTTGGAAGATAGACAGTTCCAGAAGTTGAGGTGGGGTTAGAGGTCTAGGGATGCTTAGGGAACAGAAAGGTCTTCATTTGTGTCAGGGCTTAGCCTTATAATTGTTTTCAGGATCAGGGCCAAAGCCTGGAATATATGAAGTAGCTAATAAGAAAAATGCCTCTGAGCATCTGCAGAGTGCATTTGCTCTCATATAACTACAAATAACTATATGATTCTATCTCATACATATAAAATTAAAAAAAAAACAGGGTTTGTGGGACAGGGAGGCTGGATTTATTTTCTGCAATTAAGTGCTGAGATTAGGGTGTGGGGCAAGAAAGAAAGATTATGGTGCTATCCCTGCTGACCATCTCTAAAGCCAGGAGGGGCACCCTGGGTAGCCTTGCCTGTGCTATTATGCCAGGCAGCAGCTGCAGCTCAGTAATAAGTGCACTGCCTCGTTACTGAGGGCTAGAAACTTATTAAGTTGTTCAAGGGAAATTGAAAGCCTTGGGCAATCAGCAAAAACTGGCAACGCCACTACCAGCGCAACCACTTGTAAAGAGAAACACTTTAGATTTCAAGACTCCACTCTGAAGGTATAAATCCTGTACAGTGCCTGGTTGGTATGTACTGCCCTCTTTAAAATTCCTTCCTTTTAATTTCATTACACTTCAGCTAGCGGGGAAATCCAGTTTTTGTTGTAGTTTGCTCTAGGGCTTTACTGATGGTTGGGCTAGAATGGGGTGGAGAAGTAATTACAATAATTTTAATATAAAACAGAACCTTCTTGATGCTCAAATAGGGTTTTTGAGAAGAGAGAAAGCAAAGAGCAATCTCTTTCTTTGCAATGGCACCTGGGTTTAAGCAATCCCAGTGATTTCTTACTTAACTGGGATTTCCCCTCCAAAAATGGGGGGAAAGAGCATAGGAAATGTAGAAGGCATTTTCCTAAGGGGAGGATTAAACTTCTGTATGAAAACTATAATATCCGTTTCCAGCCGAAAATCACACACAAACGCAGCACTAGCCAGAGTGAAGAATGCAGAGCCAGTTCTGTTTTCACTTTCCGGTGCCAACAAAAAAAAGTTACAAATGGAAAGCCCGGGTTGCAAAGGAGGCAGGTGTAACACACCCGTCTCTGCCCCACACCATTGGGTCATCTCATTGGAATCCTGGCTTGGCCTGCTTCTCTGGCTTCTGGGAAGTTTCTCCCGCCTCCCCCTCGCCCACGTGAGCTTTCCCTGGGGCAAAGAGAGGAGTGGGTGTGGGAAAGGAGCAGGTGTCTTTGGCATTTGGCAATCATTCAATGGGCAGCGTGTTTCATGAACTACACCTGGCTGATTCCGCCATGAGCCAGCTTCCCTGTGGGTTTTCCTCTGGGGTTCCTTCCTACCTACCTCCTATCCATGAGCAACGTGCTGGCTTACTAACTTGGTTGGCTTTCCTCTCCTTCAGGGAAGATGAGATTGAAATGCCCCCCCCCAAAAAAAACTTTGCCTTAATCCTTAGATGCACATCTATGTCTGCAAAGCTACCGGTTTAGACCAGACTTTGTCCACTATACACGTGTATCATTGATGATTCACATCATTGTTGGCTTCTAAAAACATTGAAAATCTGAATGGGCCCAAATACTACAGGCACTTTTTTGATCTAATTTTTTTTTACCGTTTCTTGCTTTAAAAGCACTTCCTCAGCAAATATTACGCTAAATAGGAAGTGGAGAGAACACCAAGTAGCAGAAGGGGATGGGTCTATCATAACTGATTTGGAAGCTGTCACCACAACAGCTAGTTTCCCATTCTGACTGAAGCCATTCCTCTGCTCCCGCTCCAAGAGGGCATCATATCATGAAGCCAAGAGAAGTTGCCTGACTGGCCAGCCTGTTCAGATCTCCAGGATTGCCTTCAGCACTTGCCTGGAGAGTGATACAGATTCCTGAAGGATTGGCACAGGTGGCACAGTGTCTGTATGGGACTGCGGGTGCCAAAAGGCACTGGATCAGTCCTTCTGTCATTCAAAATACCTGCAACTGGTGGCACTTGAAAAAATTCTACGGGCAAGAAACTACATGCCAGCATTTGGGCCTACTGAGCTCTGGGAAACGTAACCTGGAACTCCTGCTGTGAACTCGGGTCAGGGCTCAATTTCAGACAGACCTTACCAGATAACAATCTTTTTTTCTTTTTCTTTTTTTTGAATGCCCTAAAGAGAATAAATGTACAGAGAATTCAGGGGAAGGCTCCAGTCTCAGAACCACGATATGCCACCCTTTAGGGATCTTTACACATTATGCTGTAAGCTCGGTACAGCTGTTAGTACACAGGTCCTTTTTTCCTTAGGAATGATTTCACCTGGATTTATTTTTACAGATCCAAAATGGGACCCCTTTTTCCCCCATCATGAGTCAGCCTCTGCTCCTTCTCTGCTCCTCCTACTCCTCAGTGTTCTAGTTTACTCCCCTCCCCTCCACACTTCCTCTCTGTCTCACTCTCCCTTTTCCAATCCAGGAAGTAGAAGGAGGCAACCACTTCAGTTGGCCTCATAGATGAGCTTGCCCTGACTGTGCACCAGCTCTGAACGGAATGTATGCACGACTGTCTCACATACAGATAGATACAGATTTTACCTGGGTACACTGGCAATGTGAGAACAGCACTATTGACTCCCATGTATTCTGCTGAGCCTTGTGCTTTGTTTCTGAACATGCTAACTGGAAGATGACTCTGAGAATGTGAAGAGTGCCTTTCTTTTGCTACAGAATAAATACAACTTCCACACACACACCACACACACATGCAGTTAGGCTTCCATGTCAGAGCATAATGTGCTCAGATTAATGAGCATTTGTGCTCAGATTAACAAAAAAATTTTAGAATAGCATTAAAATTAGAAATAAAGCAGTTTTTGCACCTTCTGTTTACCCTCCCCACAAATCCTGAATTTAAGAACCTGCTGCCACCTGTTGACTAACTACCGAGGGGAAGAGGGAGGGTTGGGGAGAATCCAATACAAAAAAAAGGCTTCTCAGAACCTCCAGTCTCCATATCATCCCCAGATTCAGTTTTACAGCTGAAGCCAATCCAAGCTAGTAAAACATAATCGCTGCACAGGTCTTTGTTGCTATGCTAGGGGGCAGGGAGAGTGCACTAGAAGAGAGGAGCCATTAGCGACTCCCCTCCCCTTAAAAAAGAAAAAAATTGGAAGGATTCTTCCTTTGGGCTGAGTTACGTTTTTAACAAGCGTTTCCCAAGCAATTGTTGTTGAATCTACTTTTCCTTTTTCTTTCACTGGCCTGGACATGTCTGGACACCTCCTTGCTATGAGGCTGCCAGAGATCCCACGCAGTCTTGCTCCTTTTCTCCCAACGTCCTGCCTCCAAATACCAATGGCAGCAGCAAACTGCTAACACAACCAAACACACATGGCACAGTGGGGGGGGAAAAGGCAGGAGGAGCCAAGAATAGAGAAGACCGTGCGCCACAGGCGAAAGTGAGAGTGAAACCCCCATTGGGTAGGAGGTGATGTGGCTGAACTTCCCTGGTGGGGTCATTAATGGGAAAGGAAATGCTGAGACGATGGGGTGTGGGAAGACGCTTTGAACAGCCAGAACAAATTGGGCTGGGAGTGGGGCGTAGGGCTTCAAGGAAAGTCTTCCGTTCCCTTTGGCCTGCAAAACTTCAATTTTATACCCTGCTAATTAGAATATAATTAGCAGAAGTTTTTATTACAATTTTGGGGCCTGGTGGACTTAAAAGGTTGTAAAAAAACTATAAAGATTTAATTTTGCCAAGGAAGTAGTTAAAACAATCTCTTCCCCCCTTTATTAAATTCAGAAAGACCTAATGTTTAGGGTTATGGGTTTTATTTGCGCTCCTTTCCAAAATTTGCTTTTCCCATCAAAATGTTATTTAAAAAAAAAAAAGTCAGCAGCTGTTAAGTTTGGTCAAGATTTCATTTTCATTTACATGGTTCAATAATGGACAAATCTGGGCATTATTCCTCATAGTGGTGTAAAGAGTTTCTTAAGGATGTAGACAAGTGCATAATAGCTTCCATCTGGCATAGATGGAACCATAAGTAATGATGTGTATATTTTACATTCTCCCCCCCACCCCAATTCAGTTCCTATGAGCAAAAACCCCTATACAGGTTGTGTATTCCTTATCCAGATTTCTTGGAATGGGAGGATGTTTGGATTCCTGACTTGTCTGGATTTCTGAATAATTGCATAAATATAATGAGAAGTGCTTGCTTTTTTCAGTGTTATCCATATGGATGCCTGCTGGCCTCTTTGACATTTTTCAACAATGTCTGTACAGGTACACATCACAGAGCATAGAAGTTAAAGCCTGTACCTGCATTGTACATGGGAATGAGCACAAGACCTTCTAGTCTTCACACTACAGAAAGTTAAAAAAAAAAGATCAGACAAAAATGTCTGGATGTCGGATGTCCAGATAAGGTGTAATCTACCTGTCCATTGCTATCTGAAGTTGCATCCAATGTTGGGCCACATTTTAAGCAATCATGTTTCAAAAGATCTTGTAGTAACACTGCAAAGGAGGTAACTGGATGGTAAGGAGATGGTTCATGCAGTCTGGTGATTGGGCTTTCCTTATCCCAGTAAATTACAACACAAGAGATTTGGATATACCCCCTTGCCACACAAAGTGAGCCAATGAAGAATAATTTTTTTTAGCCACTTGCATTGCTGTGGAAAGTTCATATGGTGAGCCACGGCATAAAACCATACAAAACAATGGAAAGCAAGTCACCAACAGGAACTCCATTAGTAAACCGCTGAGGACTCTATCCTTAATTTACAGCCCCTTCACAAACGTTTTTAATTACACACAGAACGAAAATTATAAATATCATTACCTACATATCTGTTTAATTTTGATTTTGCAACTTTTGATCATTTTGACTGATGTTATAGAAATTTCTTTTAAATGTGTTGTGGAGGCTCTGTGATGTCACAAATCTCCATGTTATGAGCATTGATATTGACCCATTTTGCTATTTCTGTATTTAGAGAGGAGGAGTCACTCAACCAGGAGGGCACCCTTAATTTTTAGTTAAAGATATGCAAACACATCTCTTGAGAACGTTACACTTTGAGAGGTTGAGCTAAGCAGAACACCAAGTACTGAATGTGTATTATAAACCCACATTTCAGCTGGGTCCTCAACAGAGTTTAAAATAAACTCATAGTATGTAAAACATACTAGGTTACAGTCATTCACAAGTGCATGCAAAGTTTCACAAGGGAGGCTAAAAAATGTTTTCAGGGTCACTTGTGAAAACACTCTTCTCTAATGTTAAAGTTTAGCATCTCAGAGATTTTTGGAGCAGGGCGAGGTAGCATAGCATAGGACACAAGCCAACAATTTTGCTCTTGATCTTTCCAAAAAGCCAACCCCCAACCACTAGAAACTGAGGTGTGGGAGATGTGATGGGGAGCCTTCTTACTAATCTGGGGACGGGGACTGAACAACAGATGGTTGGATACAAACCCATACATCTCTATAAGCTTAAACTAAGAAATTTCCCACCATTTCCATTAACACACTTGTGTGCTCTCTCTGTATAGTAGGGCAAGTAAATGCAACTAATCCACAATTCAAGATGGAGATATGTAAGGCCCATTTTCCCTCCATTTATATCTGCCCATAAGATTCCACTTAGCCCAACCCATCTAGGCAAGCATCCTTCAAAAGCTTCCCTCCCATATTCCCCAAACACACACTCAATGTGAAGACCCACCCCAAAGCTGCCCAAGGGCTTGGCACTTCTCAATATGTTCCAACATTGTCCTTTCCTCCCAGGGAATAAATAACCTCATATTCCAAGAACAGAGTAATGTTCAGACCCAGAGGTTGTGGTGGCCCCAAACCCTGGAGCAAGGAAGACAAGTCAGTAGGCCAGGAATGACCATCATGGAGAGACTAGAGGGGGGACATCTTTGAAGAGGAAAAGAGACTCAGTTGGGTTGGGATGCAGCACTTGAAGAGCTTCCATCAGGCTCCCGTTTGACTTTGGCAGGTGGCTCTGTCCCAGCTTTGCCCTCTCCTTCCACTTCCTCCTTAGCACCTTCATGTGTCTTCATGTGCTTGCTGAGGTGGTCACTTCTCATGAAGACCCGATTGCAAACAGGGCAGGTGAATTTCTTGGTTCCTGTGTGGGTCTGAAGGTGCCTCTGCAGCTCATCAGAACGGGTGAAGCGCTTCCCACAGAACAGCCAGTTGCAGACGAAGGGGCGGTCACCACTATGCCACCTCAGGTGGGCCTTCAGATGGGATGTCTTGGCGTAAGCCTTGCCACAACCAGGGATATGACAGTTGTGGAGGTGTTTCTTCTTGGAGTTGTCAGGGCACTGGCCCACCCTCTCAGCCTCCTGGCAGTTGGGGCACCGGCAGGCAGCCTGCCCAGAACTCCGTGTCACAGAGCGCCTTGAGCTCTTCGGCCTGCCGCTACCATCCCCGGCCTGCTCCAGCGGATGAGGCTCCTGAGTAGAATCCAGGGACTTGACCCCTTCCTGGCCCATAAGGTGTGGTGCTGAAGGCAAGAGGTGGTGAGGTGGGCCACAGAGCTGATGTTCTGTGGAGCCATAGCCAGCTAGTGCTGGCTGAAGTCCACCTGCGTGGCCTGGAGGCTGAAGACCACTCTGAAGATCCATCCAGCTGGGTCCAGCATGGAGCTCCCACCATGGGTTGAGGCCACCATCATCAGTGGCATTGCTAGGATGTGCAGGCCTGAACCAAGGTTCATAATGGTGAGCCATGTCTGGCGCTGCCTGCAGAAGCTTGGAGTACGAGCCGGGAGCCAGCTGGCTTTCACTGTCCAGATCTAATCTTGAAGATCCATGCAGCTCATAACCAGGATTGCCTGAAAACTCCGTGGTGGGCCCAGCCAAAGGCAGGTGCTGGAGTTCTGTCGGCTGCAGAGGGGACGGAAAATCTCCCCCACTCTCAGGGCTCGTGTGGGGCTGGTAGGTCTGCAGAGGCTGCAGTTCTAGGTGGGTTGGAGAGGAACGGGGTGTCTCCGAGCACTGGTTGCCAAGAGAGCCACAGACGGCTGTGAGCATTGCAGAGCTCCCGTGGTGGGTGGGTTCACAGACACACCTGGACAGTAGAAGAGAGAAATGGTTGTGAGACAGCAGTACAGCAGCAGAAGAAATCCAACCCCTCTCTCTTTCTAAGCCACTGCAGCAAAGGCCTTGGGCCCATTTCCAACACAGATGAAGTGGCCTTGGGCAAAACAGAAAAAAGGGAGACCCCAGAATGGTGCAAACCAATATTTATTGGAAAATCCCCAAACCCCCAATAAATTTCAAGTTCTGCACTCTTTCTCAGAGGAGCAATTTTTTGACAAGAAATACAGTACTAACATAGCTTTGTCAGCAATTATTACCCTAAGGGAGAATTTTAAATTCAAAATGCATTGGGACTTTGGGGATTTTCCAGTAAATATTGGTTTGCACAACTCTCTCTCTCTCTCTCTCTCTCTCTCTCTCTCTCTCTCTCTCTCTCTCCCACACACACACACACACACACACACACTTTTCTCTTTATGCTGATGTATTGGCACCACATTTTCATGCTGCCCAGCAGCCATGAGTCAAGCCTCCTTCTTGGCTTCAGTGCCTCTTCTGCCAACGGGAAAAACCAGAAACTTATCTCACAGGCTTGTTATCAGAGGAAACACAATCACAGTGTTGAGGATCTGCTGCAGTCTAGAGGCTAAAAGTGTGAGCTGTGAAGTCAGCACACCTCAAGTTTCACCTCAGCCATGGACTCACTGGGTGGTCTGACAAGGTAGCCAGCAGCAATGGGTCTCCTTGGCTCTGTACCTGCTGTTGAGTGGCGCAGAGTTGAGGAGGCCTGTGTTGGGCTGCCCAGCATGGGAGGGAGCACAGAATTCAGCGGCAGAGGCTGCTGTTGTCTCCGCCCACCTCCCAGGCCCAATCCTCCCCTCCCACCACCCAGTTCTGCCCCCTTCCCACTTCCCCTCTGTCCTAAAAGGCCTCGCTGCCGAGTGGCAGCCAAATTTACCGCTGGTGCTCCTTGGCAACCTCTGTGGTGCTGACTCTTCCTCTTCCCTGGTTGCCACAAATGTGCTTTAGGGCACATTCACAATACCCAGAGCCAGCAGTACGTATATACCGCCAGAGATAGCGAGCTCAGGATTGGGCTCTTAATCAGTAGCAGCAAAAATAATCAATAGTCTTGTGATACCTTAAAGATGAACATGTCTATTGTAGAATAAGCTACAGGGTCAAACTAGCTATGAGCCTAGCATCCCAATGTTGAGATGAGGGTTGTATTGGTTTTATTTAGGAATACAAGAGCGGAAACTGGGAAACATGGCAAAACCACAGCAGAGAACAGGAGGACTTTAGTACTTAGCCCTTGCAATGGTTTTGCTCCTGACTGTGCTCCCCGCCTCACACTGTGTTCAGCTGGGGGGAAAAAACAAAACACCCTTTTATTGGCTACCAATGGAAATCTTAAAAGAAAAAAAACAACCACCAAAAACTAAAAATAGCACATGGGGGGTGGAATGCTGAGATCAGGATCAAAACCATAGTGAGGGCCCAGTACTAAAGCCCCCCCCCCATCATCTGTTACAGTTTTGGCATGTTTCACAGCCTCTAATTGCTATTTATAAACAAAATCAAGCCCCCACCAACCAGAGACTTGCACAATTAGACATATGTGTCATTATTCTTAGGCAGAAAATAATTTACTATGTGGTTTACATAGCAAAAGAAATCTATTTATTGGATAACAATCTGAGGGCACAATCCTAAACTCAGTTAGGCCAGCGTAAGGTAAATCAGCAAAGTTTGGCTAGCACAAGGGACACCATAAAGTATGTTTGGACCACTCTCAGAGAGGTCAGCCCACAGATGTGAGCCATCCTCCCTGACTCCGAGAGTAGTCCAAACACGCTTTATGGTGGAACTTGTGCTGGCCAAACTTTGTTGGTTTAGCTTATGCCAGCCTAACTCCAGTTTAGGATTGCGTTCTTAATCACTCTCTGCCCATGGGCATAATGTTGAGGGGTATGTTGTTTAAAATCAGTAGATTCAACCATCACTTGAGTAGTAGATTTGTAGGATCCCTGTCCCACCAATGCTAAGACAGAACAGTACTAAGGATGTAGAAAAGGCTGTGACTGTCATAATAAGCCTAACTCCAGTTTAGGATTGCGCTCTGAAAAAGATGCAGAAGAGACACCAAAAATAGCCACTGGAAAAGATGCCATGCCAGAGTGAAGAGATTGAAATCCCTCCCACTTTGTGGGCAACAAACGTGTATTTGATGTTGCATCAGTTCATCAGCATAAGATAACAAACCAGCTCTAGTCTACAGAAGCTTATGTTACAACATGTTCATCTTTAAGGCTCAACAAGGCTTTCTTGTTGTTTTAATGTTGAAAGTTTGCCTGTTTCTGGCCTATACAGAGGGGATGTTTGGGAAGACCCATACTTACGTTACATAACACAATGTACATATTTTAGGCCATCTCTCAAATTACACAGCACCAAATCTGGAATTGCCAGCAAATATACACACAATGGGAAACAGCAGCCAACGCTTGCTCTCTGATAAGTGTACCTGCAAGCACGTGTTTGTTGCATTCATACCTTTACGTTTTTGGGTGCACACTCTGTCTCCACCACCATCACACCAGAAAAAAAAAATTTAAACACCTAGGAGCCAGCAAATCCTAACTGAAAGTGTAGTTTCCCTAAATAAAAACCTCGGAAATAGTATTGTGGTGAAGGCTAATTATGCTGTGATCACCGGTCTTTAACCCTGATCAGAACAATTATTTCAGATTCATTTTAGGGGAGACCCAATGCTTAAAACAGATTCAGATAAGGCATATATAAATAGATAAGGCATATATGTATAACGTTTCAAGTTCTCTTTTAAAAAAATAAACATCTACCATGATAGAGGTTGTTGCGGCAAGGGTATGGGGGTGGGGATACAGCTTTAAACATAGCCTATTTTCTTTTTCTTCAAAAGCTTTTCTTAGAGACAGACCCTCTAATCATCCGCTTCTAAGAGGCAGATAACAGTAATTATATCATCTGAGCTCCTGCCCACTTAGCTTCCCTCTTTCCTTCCACTGGTATGAAGCAAGAGTTGTCCCAACTGAGTATCCAGAGTATAAAGGATTCAGGCTATTTTTTCCCCCTTTCAGGAAAGAAAATTAAGATTTAAGTCCTACCAAGCAAGTTGAGAAAAATTAAGAAGCACTTTCAGAGTCTACTAGCATCTATAGATGTCTACGGTACACCGCAAGCGAACACTTAAACATTTACAAACCTTTCAAGCTATATTGTACTTCAGTTCATTGGTGTTAATAATTGTTACGCAACATATCTTGTTTCTGAACATTCTGTTTTCAATTTGTGAGAACTCCCAGTTCTTCCAAACATTTCCCACCCCACCCAAGGAAATCTGTAGTTTTTCAGAAATGGTACAGTACAATTGCTCCTTGAGTCCCAACAACTGAAGGTGTCTGTGTCATTGTATTGCTATACTGAGAAAAACTTCACCTGCTGAATTTCTGCCTGGCATACAGCAGTTAAACAAAAGAGCCCTGCCAGACCCCAAAAAATGCAAGTTCAATTAGAGCAGAGATTGATTGGTATGCTAAGCTTGGACAAAGGTGATCCAAAAATTGAAACTTTCACATATATAGCAACACCCTTGTGTCTCTTGCCAAATGTATGCTCAGCTGGAACCTGCAGCCAATTCTAGATCTCTGTTGGGAGTTCCTGAATGATACACATTTTTCAAACATCTCTGTGTTATCTTGAAATGTGCATAGTTAAAACACCTTGGATGCATATCTAAACATATATATGTAAAAGTCATCCTTTCCTGGACAGTATTAGCCAGGTCTCTCTCTCAGATTAATATACTATACCTGACAAGGGTGTAATCACACCAAATAAATCTGTTCATAAAAACGTAAGAGCTCTGCTGAATACGGCCCATCTAGCCAGCTTCCTGTATCTCACAGTAGCCTACCAGATGTCTCAGAGAGCACACAACAAGATACCTGTATCTTGTTGCCACTCCCTTGCACCTGGCAATCATATAGCCTACCTCTAGAACCAGGAGGTTGCATTTTCCCATCATGGCTTGTAGCCTGTGATGGAATTTTCTTCCATAAATTTGTCAAATCCCGCTTTTAAAGGAATCTAGACCAGGTGCCATCACATGTAATGTGCCAAAGACCTCTCTGTTGTGTTCTGCTGCAACAGACTAATTTGAAGTTGTTACATGTTTGTTGAAAGTTTTGAAAAATTAAATGAGAACCTATAGGAGGTCAGGAAAGAAACCTAAATAAAAAGAGGAAAGATGAAGAGGCTACAATTCCAAATGAAAGAGGAAAGGTGATTTGCTGCATCTTCTTGTACGCGAGGACATTTGCTTGTGTAGACAGATTTATCCACTGCTGTGAACCAGGAGGAGCAAGGCTTTGTGTTAATTTAGGATTTAAGAATCAATTAACATGAATGATCTTCACCATCAAACCTATTCCTATACCTTTTGGTGGGGTGGGATGATTTTGTGAAGTGCCATGCCATGCATTCAATGTCACATTTATGGAGTACCAACAACATGCACTGTACAGATCATAGAAAAGCACGTGCATTAGCAGGGCAAAAGCAGAAAAGGCAGGCACATTGCAGCAGCCCTGCCACAAGGCAAGGTAAAGCAGGTGACAGATTTTGGGAGGCATTTTGGGTGTCAAAGTGGAAGGCAGGTTTGGACCTCCTGTGTAAGTCCCACTGAAATAAGCAGGAACTTTTAGCAATCACATTAAATGGTAACCTGGCAAATGCAGTATATGTTTGCCTCTTATATTTCTAACACCCGAAACCCATACTGAATGTATCGGCATCTCCAATGGGAAACCCAGTAAAAAACAAAAATGAGAGAATATACATCTAAGATTTTGCAAGCAAATATCGTTTAAGATTCTGAATTTTCCTTCCCAGTTTGCTTTCATTTGTATATTTAGGAGGGATACAAATGCACTTTAGATGCCCCCCTCCAAAAGCAACAATGTACAATATGGCTATTCCACAACTCACAGCCTTTGTTCCAAGAACACTAGGCTGGGGGTCCCAACCAACCATTTTGCATTTCCCAGGAGAGAAGAGGACAGACAGAACAGCCCACAAAAATGCCTATGGCTGTTTCTAGAATTCCAAGCTGTGACTCACTCTCCCAAATCGCAGTGGAAAAGGGCAATTCCCCATCATAAAAGGAGGCCTCAGGCTTTCTCCAGGGATCACCTGGTACCCTGCTCATCCCATCACCCACTGTGTTTGTTCTCCACTCCAGATATCAATGCACTAGCCACATCTCCATATCTACATCTCACATCTCACATCTCTGCAGGCATGCCCTGATATCCATTGGGGTTCCGTTCTGGACCCCATTGTGGCTAACTGAAACCATGGATACTTAGAACTCCTTTGTAAAGATAGGGGAACATCAGTGGTTTTGCTGCAACAAGGAAAAAAATTGTTTAATGTTCCCCTGTCTTTTTAATAGGCATCCCAGTATCCATGATATCCATAGATAACTGAAACTGTAGATAGTGAATCAGTGGATACTGGTGCACGTTTATTGTTACTAGAAGCATGACATTTCTAAATCAATCATGATGAAAATACAGGTCCCTTCTCTGAGCTTCTTATCATAGACGGTTAACTGAGTGATCCAATAACTAGGCTAGACAAATCACAGGATGATTTTTTTTTAAAATCACCACTGTGGTCTTAATCTCATTGACACCTTTATTTTAGTACAGGTAGATAATCCCTCATCCAGATACCTAAAATTAAGACGATTTTGATATCCAGACATTTATGTCTAAGACTTTAAAAAGAACATTCTGTAGTGTGAAGACCAGAAGGTCTTGAACTCATTCCCACATATTATATGGGTTGTAAGTTCTATTCTCTGCTCTGTGGTGTGTACCATTGTTTAAAAAAATGTTAGAGGCAAGCAGACACCCAAATGGGTAACAGCGAAAAGAGCAAGAGGAGGCATATTTCCTGATATTTATGCAATTATTTGGAAATCCAGACAAATACAAAATCCAGACACCTTCCCTTTCCAAGTATCCTCAACCCCTGCTAACTGGGCAAGAGGCACTTTTTCAAGTTTGCTCCTCTTATATTTAGCAGGGGGAGAGTAATTGTCCCTCTTCATCCCTGCGCAGTGTCTTTTCTCATAGCTGTTTGCTGGTGATGTTCTGCATTTTTTTAGATTGAGAGCCCTTTTGGGACAGGAACCCATTTAACTTTATTATTGTTTTTATTTGCCTATAAACCGCTTTGTGAACTTTGTGTTGAAAAGCGGTATATAAATATTATTGATTGATTGATTGATAGATATTATCTACTGACCAATAGTGGTTCTCCAGAACTACATACAGAGGTCTTTCTCAATCTTTCTTGGAGATACCAGGGATGTAACCTGAGACCTTCCACCTGCAAAATAGGCTCCATCACTAAGCTACAGACCCAGCTCCAATCTTATGTATATCCTAACTTCACACATTAATTTGAGGACTGTTTAAATTTCTAAACTGTGGGAACCACTTTTTCTGAGCAGCAGTCGTGCAGCTGGGATAAGCATGCTACTTACCATGTCAAAGTTGTTATGCAACTACATGGGCGAGGGCAGACAACAGAGTTGACACCTCACTGGGAGGGAGGCTGTCAATTTCACACAAACAATGCTCAGGAGATTGGCCCCTGCTGACTACAGTTGAGTTTGCTTTCCCTATTTCAAAAGAGATGCAATGCAAATGTTTACACTGATGCCAATGCTAATACTCTTTGTGAGGGTGTAGAGATCTGTTACAAATCACAATTAAAAACCTTTATCTATACCACAGACATTGTATGCCAGGCACTTAGAAAAATCTGAGTATGTTCTCTCACTGGAGTTTAATTCCAAATAAATGTGCAGATTTGTGTGCATTAAAACTGATATTGTGGAGTCATTAAAAATGTGCAGATTTGTGTGAGCTGAATATGACAATTCATTTTCTGAGTGGGAAACAGAATGTATGCTGCACTAGGACCAACTTTTTGAAATTACAATCTGTCCAGGACCCACCAGAAGTGATGTCATGGCCTTAACCACCATCATTGTGATGCCAGAGCCTGCTGCTTTTCTGAGAATGCAGTAGTAAGCTGGGTTATTTCTCAGTCATTTTCCAATAGCAAAGTGAATCAGAAAGGGGAAAAAGCCCATTTACAACCTTGACACAAGCAAAATAACCACACAGTGCTCTCCCTTTCCAGTGTCCCATCTGCCCATATTTTCAATGACGGCTATTTTCAATTATGACCCACCTGAAATTGGCTCATGGCCCACAGTTTGAGAAACACTGCTCTAGCAAAAGTATTTCTATTCATCAGATTTGAGGCTTGCCTATCTACAGTGTGCTTTACTGCATACTGAAGCCCATGTGCTTCACATACAAAGAGAACATTTATCTTTCTACCAATCTCAGTTTTCCATAATGGCAAAGAATCCACCAAAGCTTGTCTAACTGCATCAAAAAATGACTCCCCCACCCCACTGTTGGGACCATGCAAGTAACTTGAGCTGGGACCAATCTGTATTTACAGAGACAGTACCTGGCTTGAAGGATACACTTCCTGGAACCCAGATAGTGGTTAACTTCTAAAATCACTGAATGATGGGCAACCCAATCTTTTTGGGAGAGGAAGTACAACTGAAGAAAAGGATTGGGTGGTCCATCACAGTGTACCAGTTTGGGGCTTTTGGCTTCAGGCAACTAAGAGGATGCTGCTGGTGGCAAAAGAACATTGGCAATATAGGAAAGTAATGAGGTGCCAATTGTATGAAGGGTGAATGGGCCAATCAAGTTGCCAATGATCTAAGATTCTAAAGGCACACTGGCATGGATCTTGAGCATCTGAAACAGTATTGACTGGGGATGGTGTTAGTCAATGACCTGAGCTCTAAAATCAAAGAATAAGGTCTGGTTATGTAGCACCTGCATCTAAATGCCACATCCCCTTTAATTCAGATGCAACACAGACATAGCCATACAGTTTCAGCTTATCTCATGCAACAAATATTTTCCAGATACCACCCATTTTGGAACACAGATCACAATAGTAAACCGCATGCCCAATACTTCCTTGGGAAAAAGAAAAATTTATACGTAAGGCAGGAAGTCAGGATGGCAGCTGCATACAGTAAGCTTGGCTTGTAGTTGCACTTTCTCAGGGCAAATCCTAACCAACTTTCCAGCACTGACATAGCTCTGCCAATGGGGCATGTTCTGCATCCTGCAGTGGAGTAGTAGTCACGGAGGCCTCTTCAAGGTAAGGGAATGTTTGTTCCCTTACCTCAGAGCTGCATTGCCCTTACCCTGGTGCTGGAAAGTCGGTTAGGATTGTGCCCTCAGTCGTATGGACTTGTATGATATTAAAGTGGCTGAAACACACAGAAAGCCTTTGAAAAGCTGTGCATGTGCTCTTGTTGGAATGGGATATGCCAATAGTCCATGTGAGATCCACTAAACAATTGCCAAGTGGATTTTCTGGCAATCCAGTGTCCAAACAGTTGCTAAGTATAACACCTAACCCAGAAAAATATTTTTGCCAGCCAAAAAAAGTCCCCTGGAGAGAATTAAACATATGAAGCCATAATTACTAACAGATTACTGTTCCATCTAGCTCAATATTATCTAGTCCAGTGTTTCTCAAACTGTGGGGTTGTGACCCACTGGGTGGGTTGTGACCTTATGCCAGGTGGGTTGAAGAAAGCTGGGAGCAATCATCTTGGAAACTGCAGGCCTTACTCTTGCTATACTCCTTTTGCAAATGTTAACAGTTTGAATTTTCAAGTGAGGGTTTTTAAAAAAAATTGTTTTTAGTTCAATGCTTCTACATCATATTTTGTCCTAATCTTGCTTTCTGTTTGGGATGTTTCATGGTTGTGCAATTGCTGCAGTCCAAGAATGCCAGTTTGCATTCCAGGAGTATCATTTGATTACATCACAATGACAGCACTTACTGCTTGATGATGTCACTTCTGACTTTGACATCACTTCCAGGTTAATGACATCACTTTCAGTGGGTCAAACACAAGTGCCATTCTAAAAAGTGGGTCCAGATCTAAAACATTTGAGAACCACCGGTCTAATCTTACTGGCAGTGAATCTCCACGATTTCAGATGGGGGTCCTTGGAGATACGAGAGATTGAACTTGGGAGCTTTCTCATCTCAAGCACAGACTTTTCCTTTGAGTTACATTCTCACCCCACTGGCTAGGATCTGAAATGAAAACTTGCTGGTCTGCATGCTGGTGCTCCTTCTGGTTAGCATTATGAACATTATGAAAACAAAATGCCAGCACCCAAAGTAGGAACCCCCTCTCCAAAAAACAAAAGCCGTCACAACACAGCAGTAATGCTCCTCACATATGTGCCATTCTTCCCTAAGCCTGGAAGTGGCTCCTACAACCTCCCGAGTTGCTCATGCAGGGGGCTGCCATAAGGGCGAATTTGTGGTCAAGCACCAGTACAGTGATTAAGTCAATTGTTTTGTGTCCCCAGCCAACACAGTTGCACAGCATAGAGCTGGGGTTTAGCACAGAATCTTAGCTAAGCTGTAAACATACTTTTCAACAAATACCTGGACATGACCAAATTTGTGCACCAATACAGTACAATGTGCTAGTCTTTAATGTGCCACAAGAAACTTTGTTTAGCTTTTGCTGCTAAAGACTAACCCGGTGGCCTCTCTGGAAATGCACACTTGTGCCCAGTAGTGCAATTCAAATGAATTAACAACCGGTTCTATGATGTCATAGCTGGAGCGAAAAAAACCCCGAAGCCAGCCGAGGTAGGCGAGTGGGCGGGGCCCAGCCATTTAACAACTGGTTCTATAGAACCTGGGCAAACCTCCTGAATTTCACTACTGCTTGTGCCTATCTTCATCCACTGGACAGAGAACATGGCTCTACATACCTGTTTGCTCCTTACACATTTCTAAGCCTTGTCTGAGGATTTTGGAAAAGGTCCAGCACCCTTCCTTTCAAGAAATGAAGCACGGATGTGATCATTTAGCTCATCTCATTTTACCTGGCAATCTTTTTTTAGGATTTGTACTGTTCCCCTACACCCAGTCTCTGCTGAGCATTTGCTCAACAGCATTTACAGGTATGGCCTGCAGTCATGCCTAAAGGCCATGACTAGCCACAGTTTCCATTGGCGTTCCCTGTTGCATTCACCTTTGGCACTTACAGACTGGGGTGAGGTGGAGCTTTTACCTTTGGCGGGCCCATGCATGAAGCTGACTAAGACAGTTAGGGAGCAGATTGGCAGGGAGTGCCCACCTCCATCTTCCTACTTGTCTCCACTGTTCCTCCTTCTCCCATCCCCTGGACTGGAAAAGGAAGGGGGGCTATAGCAAAATAAGTGAGTGGAGGATCTCCAAAATTAGTGTGGAGGATCTCAAATGCTCTAGCCCAGGGTTTTTTAAATTCCCGCCCCCATTGTAATCATACTTTAGCAACTCTATTTGTGTGCTTAGTACAAGTAACACAGTATACAAATAACTGTAAATAATGCTATGGTTATAAAATACGTTACTAATAATATTTTAGCAGATAACTAATAAGGGGGTACTAAGGTAACCAATATTTAATTGAGTCAATTATTGACAAACACTTGAATTCCTGGTGTATTTTGTAAATATATGCACCAGGAATTTGCAACCAGAATGGTGGGCTAGACAGAGCAGTGTGATTCAGAGTATGGGTCACAAGTTCCTTTTTATTGGGTTGCAAAGTCCTCTCTCACAAGTCGTGAGCCATACCTTGAGGAACACTGTTCTAGCCCACCAACTCTTGCTCTCCTCCACACTTCCTGTTTTGCTCCAGCCACCCCTTCCTTTTCCAATCCAGAGAGTGGAAGAGGGATGCACATCACCAGATAAAGGGGGTAGCATTTGTACCACTGTCTCAGAAGCCAAGAAGTCTTGGGCTTACTATGCTTCTTTGCAGTAAGAGTATTTCCCCTACAGCAATGAAGGCATCTGTGCCATCTGTCTCCATTTACGTCGGACAATCCCGATTTTCTAGTACCTGTTCTTGGTAAACCACTATATCTATCTTTGCCTTTTGGGGATGCCTTCTTAAGATGTTTTTAATGTGAGGTGCTAGAGTTGAAATCCCTCAGGATCCAGCTTGAAGGTTGTTAGATTGCCCCAAAAGATCTTGTTTCTCTACTAGCAGCTTTCATAGGCAAAGGGGTGGCAAAAGTTACTCTCAAAAAGGTTCAGTGGTTCCCAAACTGTGAGCTGCAGCTCCTCAGGGAGCTGTGGAAACCAACCAGGGAATCAGTGGAATACTTACCAAAACAAAAAAAACAAAAAACCCACTACCCTATACAATGTATAGGATTATTGCCCTAATGGGGAGCTGTGGCCAATGGCTCAGTAGGTCAAAGGAACTGCCACGGTCAAACCACTTGCAACTTGGGAACCACTGCTCCGATCAAATGAACAAAAAACCCCTTTTGTCTTTTAAATCAGTGCAGGGCCAGCTATTCCCGAGTAACTGGATACATGAACTAGCAAGAGGAATAGAAGGTTGAGCAATGTGCAACAGTGCAGAAGGGTGGTGGAAGAGACTCGGTCAGTGATCCTTGGTATGATAACAGGGATCATAGAAGCACACCCCAATTTTAATATATCTAGTGTTAAGAGAGTATATATGGGGCTGTTCCCCAGTCAGTCCATTTCACATAACCTAAGCAGAGAACTTGCATCTTTGAAATGGAGACTTAGAACATAAGAAGAGCCCTGCTGGATCACGCCAAAGGCCCATCTAGTCCAGCTTCCTGTATCTCACAGCAGCCCACCAGGTGCCCCAGGGAGGCATGAGACAACAAGATGCTTGGATCCTGTTGCCACTCCTTTGTATCCCGTACTCTGAAATAGCCTACTACTAATGTAAGGAGGATGCATAATCCATCATGGCCTATAGCCCATGATGGACTCTTCTTCCAGAAATCTTTCCAGTCCCCTTTTAAAGACATCTAGGCCAGATGCCATCACCACCTCCTGTGGCAAAGAGTTCCACAGATTAACTACCCACTGGGTAAAAAAGTACTTCCTTTTATCTGTTTTAACTCTCCCAACCCTCAGTTTTAGCGGATGTCCCCTGGTTCTGGTGTTTTGAGAGGCGGAAAAGAACATTCCTCTATCTATTCCTTCCATGCATAATTTTGTATGTCTCAGTCATGTCCCACCTCACGTGCCTTTTTTTCTAGGCTGAAGAGCCCCAAGTGCTGCAGTCTTTCTTCATAAGGGAGGTGACCCAGCCCCGTAATCATTTTCGTCGCTCCCTTCTGCACCTTTTCCAGCTCCACTATGTCCTTTTTGAGGTGCGGCGACCAGAACTGTATGCAATATTCCAGATGTGGCCTTACCATCGATTTGTACAATGGCATGATAATATTGGCCGTTTTATTCTCAACCCCCTTTTTAATTACCCCAAGCATGGAATTAGCCCTCTTAACTGCTGCTGCACACTGGGTTCACCTTCATTGAATTGTCCACCAGCACCCCAAGATCTCTCTCTTAAGGTCACAGACAACTCAGAACCCATAAGCCTATAGGTGAAGTTTTGGTTTTTTGCCCCAATGTGCATCACTTTACACTTATTTAAGTTGAAACGCATCTGCCATTTTGCTGCCCATTCCCCCAACTTGGAGAGATCCTTCTGGAGCTCTTCACAATCCCTTCTGGTTTTTACTACCTGGAAAAGTTTTGTGTCATCCGCAAACTTGGGCACCTCGCTGCTTATCCATGTCATTTATGAATAAGTTGAAAAGCACCAGCCCCAAGATAGATCCCTGGGGCACTCTGCTTTTCACCTCTCTCCATTGTGAAAATTGCCCATTGACCCCCACTTTCTGTTTCCTGGCCCTCAACCAATTCTGAATCCATAAGAGGACCTGCCCTCTTATTCCCTGACTGTGAAGTTTCTTCAGCAGCCTTTGGTGGGGGTCTGTGTCAAACGCCTTCTGAAAATCCAGGTATATGATATCCACAGGTTCACCCACATCCATGTACCTGTTGACCTTTTCAAAGAATTCCAAAAGGTTTGTGAGGCAAGACTTACCCTTACAGAAGCCATGCTGACTTTCCTTCAGCAACATTTGTTCCTCTACGTGTTTCAGGATTTTATCTTTGATGAGGCTTTCCACCATCTTACCCGGAACAGATGTTAGGCTGACCGGCCTGTAGTTTCCCTTCTCCCTTTTTTTAAAAATTGGCATGACATTGGCTATCCTCCAATCCTCTGGCACTGTGGCTGTTCGAAGGGACAAGTTGCATACTCTAGTTAAGAGGTCAGCAACTTCGTTCTTTAGTTCCTTAACAACTCTTGGGTGTATACCATCTGGGCCTGGTGACTTATTTATATGTAGTTTGTCAATTTGATCTAAAACATCTTCTTTATTAACCATTATCTGATTTAATTCCTTAGTTAGGAAGGGCTGTTCGGGCTGCGGTATCTGCCCATGTTCTTCTGCTGTGAAGATGGACGCAAAGAATTCATTTAATTTCTCTGCAATCTCCAAGTCCCCTTTTATCTCCTCTTTCCCTCCCACACCATCCAGTGGGTCGACCACCTCTCTGGCAGGTTTCCTGCTTCTAACATATATGAAGACTAATAGGTCTATAGTTCCCCGGTTCGCAGGGGTCCCCTTTTTTATAAATAGGTACCACTATAGTTTGTAGCCATGACTCAGGCAATTTGCCACATGAATTAGCCATTTTAAAGAGTTCTACCAAAATCGGGGCCCAAAATTCAGGTTCAGATTTAAGTAGTTCCGCTGAGATTTTATCAGGGCCGGCGGCTTTGCCTGGTTTAAGTGAAGAAATCAATATCTCGATTTCCTCAATAGATACTGATAACGTATCAAAGGGTGCCGGGGAGTTAGGGGGCTCCTCTGATGGGAAGATGGTATTATCTAGAAACAGATTCTTGAAATGATCTATCCAGTTCTGTGGGATGGGATCATCTTAGGGTCGTGTCCCTTGGTTTTTAGCGCTCCATTCACTATGGCCCAAAAGGCACGAGGTCTGAAATGGATTACTGTTTGGTAAAGTTCATCCCAGCAGTCTGTTAAATGTTCCAGTTGTTTAACTTTATAGAGGGCACTCAGTTGAGAATTCAATGCAAAATACTCACTTAAGGCCTCTGACGTATTCAGAAGTCTAAATTTGCTGAAGGAAGTTCTGACTGCAGCTTTTACTAGCTTACAGTCTTGGTCAAACCATCCTGGGTTTTTGACTAGCGAATTAGGCTGTGACATAGTCCCATCCGACATTAAATTCGAAAGAATAATCTTAATTAGTTGCTCATATGCCTCTAATACTACATCCGGAGGGTTCCCAACATTAATTAAAGTACCAAGAAAAATGGTGTTGGGATTTTCCAACAAATTATGTAGTCTCTGGGACGTATCTTTATTCCAACACAGTTTTGTGCTCCTGGATTGCCCCACAGATGCAGAAGATTGCAACGGCTGATCCATCTCAACATCTGGATAAACCATAATGAGATCTTGGGTAATGAACAACTAGGTTTTAGACCCGGTCATACTACTCTGGATCACTGCTTAATACTAGCTCATCTGATTTATAAATACTCTGTCAAAGACAAATCCAAACTCTATGTCGCCTTCATTGATTTGAAAGCGGCATTTGACAGTATAAACAGAACTCTGCTATGGTCCAAGTTAAAAAACATGGGGGTCCCACTTAATCTACTCTTTCCAATAAGAAGGCTCTATACATCTACTTCCTGCAGAGTTAGATACTCCTGGGATGGTCTACTTACCGAAGAATTCCATACCAACAAAGGAGTCAAACAGGGCTGTCCACTTGCCCCTACTCTCTTCAATCTTTTCCTGAATGATCTGGCTCCGGTTTTATCTGCGGTAGAGGGTCATACTCCAAACCTCGGAACCTGTAAAGTTCCAATCCTACTCTATGCAGATGATGCGGTCATCATTTCGCGTTCACGCTTAGGTCTCAAAAGGTTGATTAATAAATGTCTGGAATATTTGGATTTAAATAAGTTGCAGTTCATATTTGAAGAAGCTTTTATTATTCCCCTTTATGTTGCTAGCCATGTGTTCCTCAAACGCTTTCTTGGCCTCCAGTATACCTTCTTACATGTCTTTTGCCAGAGTTAATGTTTTTTATTCTCCTCACTGGGGCAAGACTTCCATTTACAGAAAGAAGCTTCCTTGCTCTTTACAGCTTCTATAACTTTGTTCGTCAGCCATGCAGGCACCCTCCTGGACCTTGTCGAACCCTTCTTTCTTTGCAGTATACACTTCCGCTGGGCCTCTACTACACTTCCGCTGGGCCTCTACTACTGTTATTTTAAACAGCCTCCATGCAGCCTGGAGGGATTGGACTGTTTTTACCTTCCCTTTCAATTTCTTTCTAACTAGCCTCCTCATCTGAGGGAAATCTGCCCTTTGAAAATCAAGGGTTTTTGTGTCAGATTTGCTCTATCTGCACTCTCTCCTGGACATGCATGGCAAAACCAATCGCAGCATGGTCACTGTTCCCCAATGGCTCAGTAACACTTACATCCCTAACTAGATCCCGAGTACCACACAATATTAATATAAATCCAGAGTCACCTGTCGTCTGGTGGGCTCCATGACTAGCTGCTCTAAGGCACAGTCATTCAGCACGTCAAGGAATCCGGTCTCTCTTTCTTGACCAGAGCACCAGTTGACCCAGTCGATATGAGGATAATTGAAGTCCCCCATGATTACAATCCTGTCTCTCTTGGTCAATGCCCTGATTTGTTTCCTCATTTCAAGGTCACCTTCAATTTTTTGATACGGAGGACGATAGCACCCCCCCCCCACACACACACACTATTACATCGCTCTTATGCCCTGGTAGTTTAACCCACAATGACTCTATGGTGGAGTACGGCCCACCTTCAGTTTCTACTCTGCTGGATTCTATCCCTTCTTTGATATACAGTAGATAATATCAAATATATATATATTGCCACCCCACCGGCAGCCCACCCTTCCCTGTCCCTCCTATAGAGTTTATAGCCTGGGATTGCAGTATCCCACTGGTTCTCTGCATTCCACCAGGTTTCCATTATGCCTACTATATCAATGTTTTTCCTAGCCACCAAACATTCCAGTTCCCCCATCTTTGCTCGGAGACTTCGGGCATTTGCATAATAACACCTATACATGGGGTTCCCTAAGGTGGGACTCTTATTTGATCCCTTTTCCCCACCTCTCTTTCTATTGGACAAACTGTCACTTACACTCACGTTTGAAGTTCTATTTCCTACTCCTCCAGTACTCTGTGATACTCCTCCACCCTCCTCTTCCCGTAGGGATGAGGAGTTCCGAACCGGACGCCACTCGGCTCCTGTCGGCTTTCCCCCAGGGATCAGTTTAAAAGCTGCTCTGCCACCTTTTTAAAAGTCAGTGTGTACTAATAGTGGGTAGTGATGGCAGTGTAGGTCTGCTGAGTGTAGGTGACTGAGAGCCTGTGCTCTTCAGAGGGCTACCTAGACAGGATAACTCCTGAACCCTTTGTACTGGTAGCAACAGTAGTGCCCTATGCACATCTATGGCGTGGGCAGAGGGACCCCATGAGGCCTAATGCAAGACCTTTGTCCTAGGGCTCCAGCACTGTGGTCCCCCCACTGATTAAGGCTCTCCTCCATGCTCAGGGAGATACCAACCCAAATAGTTACACAGAAAGAAGTATTTTAAGACTTGGTGTAGAAAAGTCCCATTAGAAGAAAGGAGGTCCTTTAAAAAAAACTGGGATGTTTAACAGGAGTGAATGAGTGATTGCTTTTAAAACAGGCAATTGTGCATGCTTTCGCATGCATTGTGGACACTCCACAATGTTGCAGAGGACTCTGAATCTTATAAGATGTCAAAGTTGTACTTTGTACAAATATATCAAAGTTGTATAAGATGTCGGGTCCATGCAGTCTCTGTGAAACTGCAAAAGCATTTAAGGTAGTGTTTTGCAAACTGTAGGTCAGGACCCACTAGGTAGATCGCAAACCAATTTCTGGTGGCTCGAGTAGCATCTAGGGCAACCATCATTGAAAATATGGGAAGATGGGGCACTGGAAAGAGGGAGGGCTGTGTGGTTATTTTGCTTGTGTCAAGGTTATAAATAGGCTTTTTCCTCTTTCTGATTCACTTTGTTATTGGAAAATGACTGAGAAATAACCCAACGTATTGCTGCATTCTCAGGAAAGCAGCAGGCTCTGGCGTCACAATGGCGGCACTTCCGGCCATGACGTCACTTTTGGTGGGATCCCAGACAGATCGTCATTCCAAAAAGTGGGTCACAGTGCTAAAATGTTTGAGAACCATTGGCTTAAGGTATACTTCTTGAATTGCACAGTCATACACCCCAACACTTCACAAAGAAAATAGGGGAACTCTCTTATTTACTTGTAACAGCAGTATCCTGAAACCATGGATTGTTGCCTGAGCTCTCTTCAACTCACCCCTTTGGTACACCTTAAGTCTTTTGTCTGACTGCTATATTCATTTGGTCTGCAAAAACTTCTCTTGAATCAGCTTTTTAAGAAGGCTGTTGACCTGATCAAATCAGTTTTCTCTTTTTAAAAAGCATTTAGTAGAATACTTAAACCTGAAATTGATCTGATTCTGCAGATGAAATAGTTGCAACTGAAACAAACACATTTGGCAACCATTTTTTATGAGCATTGATGGTTACAGGGGTGGGAAGGAGGGGAAGCAGCGCACTCACTGATTTCCATTTGCTTGCATTTATATACATACACACGGGAGACAAGATTTGCCTTCCCAGCATCACAGGGTAGACCTCTCCCCAGTATAACTGTTGTCTATGCAGACAAATGCCTGCAGTGTTCTTCAACCTGTGGGTTGTGACTGCAAGGGGAGCAGGAAGTTTCATTTGGAAGTCCCACCAACCTTTCAAAGCTCACCTTTTACAAGAACAAAAAAATGGCTCCAGCTTCACTCACTTATTTTATATAATTACCCACATCCACAACGAAGGCAGGAGAGTGGATTGGGTCCCTAATGGGTGGCAGGATCAGAAAGGATCCCCAGTCTCACATTTTATTTATTTGTTGGGGTTAAGGCACCAAAAAGGCTGAAGACCACTACTCTAAGTAGAGGCAGGGGGGCCTTGTCAAATGTGGGGTTTACCAGTAGCCTTCTTCATTTTTATGCTTTTAAAATTTTCCACTTTTTCCTAGCTGCAAAGGAAGCACTCAAGGTGACTATTTAAAAACACAACACAAACACACAAAACCCCTATATTAAACAGCATACAGCACCAGGAAAAACAAGATCAAAACAGCGGAACTAGGAAAGGAGAGAACTGATCAATATCAACTTGGGCCCCAAAGGCTAAGCAAGAACTGATGATGATGACTGAAAACATTTCTGAACAGTGGAAGTGATGGAACAGCCTCAAATTAAGGGGCCAAGGAGTCCATAATTTGGGTGCCACTGCGGGTAGGTCCTCTTGTGTGTCACTGTCCATGGAGAGATGTAAAAAAGGCCCTCTCAGTTGATATCAGGGTTTGGGGATACAGGAAGAGGCGATTCTTCAAGTACTCTGGTCCCAAGACCCTAAAGATCAAAACTAGCACTTTAAATTTCACCTGGAAACAGGTGGGAAACCAATGCAACTGACAGAACAGAGCTGTAATGTGCCTGCCAACTACTAGCCAGCATCACTATCCTGCACTACCTGCAGTTCCAAAGGGCATTCAAAGGCATTCTGCAGTAACACAACTGTGATGCAACCAGTGTGTGGGCAGTGAAAATCACACTGAACTGACTCTATGGTGCATCTGCCTGAGCTGGGCAAAAGCATCTCATCCCATTCTAGAACATCTCATTCTAGAAGCATTGCAACTTGTGAACCTGGCCTCATCTGCTCCATAATCTGGGCTACAGATCTCCAAATTAATAGCACCTCCTTCTTGTTCAGACCCAATTTCAATGTATTCACCCTTATCCAGTCGGAACCTCCATATCATCAGACCGAATGAAGATACAGAGCTGGGAATTGTCTACATACTGATGACATCCTACTCCAACTCCTCCGATAACCTCCCTTGGTGGTTTCATGTCAACATTAAACAACATGGGGGACAAAATTGAATCCTGCAGGATATCAAAGGTCAACAGCCATGATGCTGAGCAGAACTTCTAACAGCACCTCTTGAACCTTCGCTTCCAGAAAGGACCAGAATCACAGCAACACACTCAGGGTGCAATCGTAACCTGGAATTAGGCAGGCACAAGTCCCTTGTGCTGGCCAGAAGTGTTGCAAATGCACCTTAAAGCACATTCAGACCATTTGCAACATCCCTGAGCAGCACAAGGGACTTGTGCCAGCTTAACTCCAGGTTAGGATTGCACCCTCAGTGGCTTGGCTAAGGCATTTGCTGTCCAAGGTAATAGAAAATTAACCAAAAAAAAAGGTAAAATTAAAGAGGAATATTGAAGTTTACTGAGCTTTGGGTATATAATGCTTTCTTTGGCAGGGAAATTTATGACTTCTGTGACCAGCTGATTTGCTTTCCTTGTCGCCTTAACGCAGTGTCTGAACTTAAAATGTTCAGAGCTTCCATTTCCTTATTTGGAACTGTCGGAACACAGCAAACACGGAAGGAACACACAACCTCTTGGCAGCATGGGGAGAGCCAGAGACTCTTTGCGGCTCTCTGCCCTGCTTCTGCCAGCTAGCATCGTGCCCCCAGCCCAGCTCGGCTCCTCCAGGCACGACAGCTCCACATGCCTCCTTGCACCACCACTCGTGAGTTGTGGCAGCAGCAGCAGCAACAGGAGCAGCAGTAGGGGGAGGGAATGAGCTGGCATTCACTCTGTCCGCTGCTGATGCAGGACCTCGCTCACCTCCAGGGAGGCAGGAATTTTTAGCCATCATCTCCCTCCCTGTGTGTACCAGCAGCTGCAGCAGTGATGTGCGAGAGTTGCCCGCTGTTCGAATGAGGATATTACAGCTCAGTTGCAGATTAAAGGTGGATCGCCATGGGGGCAGTAGATGTTGCCACCCAGGTTTGCCACCCTGGGTTCTGTACCTCTCAACCCCACTTAGGTATACTAGTGAAACATTGCCACCAGGCCCAATCAGTCAGGAATTCCAGGAGGATGCCATGGTTGATTGCTTCAAAAGCTGTTGAAAGGTTCGACACAACCAATAAGGATACACCACCACCCCTGTAGAACTTCCTGATGCGGGTCATCTATCAGAACAGCAATTTTCAATCTTTTTCATCTCACAGCCTGCTGACAAGGCACTAACATTTTCAGGGCACATCACCTTTTTTTTTTTTTTTTTAAACAACTGACAAGGCACACTGCATTGCTGGTGGGGAGCTCATACTCCCAAAAGTCCTCCTAATTAATGACCCTCCCCCAAACTCCCGCGACACACCCATAGACCATGCACAGCACAAACAATGTGCCATGGCACACCAGTTGAAAAATCACTGTATTAGAACAACCAAGGCCATTTCCATCCAAAACCCTAGCTAAAGCCACATCAAAATTAGCCGAGATAATCCATGTCATCAAAATAGCTGGGTTGCCATTACCAATAGGATGTTAGAGACTGGCTGGTAGATACCCAGGTTAATTGGAACGAGGCTTTCTTCAGGAGAAGGTGGATAACTGCCTCATTAAGGTAGGATGCAATGATGTCCTCCCTAAGAGAGGCATTAATCACACTTTCTGCCCACTCAGCCAGTTCCTCTGAGGCAGGGAGTCCATTGGGCAGCAGAATGAGCGATACAACATGAGAATCTCAATCCTGTCTCATTCATTCAGCACCAGGAATAAACACTTGAACGAACCCCAATGGTATCAGGCATAGGAACAGAATCACAACAGCACCTCCCCACTCCTGGCTGTTGCAACCCCCTGAAGCTTGAAGGGCAAAGCTAGAAGAGATTCATCCCACCAACTTTGACCAACCAGCTCAGCTCTTTCATCTATAATTAACCCCTGAATGAGATTGGTTTTATGATTCACCACTGATCTGGCATTTAAAAGCCGCGGCTTCAGGCTAGAGGGGCTATCACTAGAGCCTTGTTGATTGGAGGAGGGATAAGAAAAAGGAATGGTCATTTCATTTCTCCTGTAATTGCTCATCTCCCCTTCACCACCATCCTCTTAATGGTGGCACCCCGCAATTCCCCTGTTTCATCCTGTTCCAGACACATGCTAAGACCACAGGCATGGCAGAACTCAACCATGCACAACAGAAACTGCAAAGGTTTCTCCGTGTTATCCCTTTGCACAGAGAGGGAACATCTGAATTGGGCTTTGGAGATTTCACTCCTGGAAGCCCAGGGCGGGGCTGACACCTGGAGAATGCTTGTACAGGTGTGTGTACATTAACAACTTCCCTGACATCCACCTACAAGGCAACATAGGGATGGTGATTTGCCAGGGCTGAGCGTCCCTGATAAATGGAAATACTGTAGTTGGCATGTATGCATGGCACACCCTCATGCACAGTTTTTAACTGGAAAGGCAGGGTATATATTCTTAAAACAAACGCATAAAACAAGCTCCAGAAGATCTCAAACTGGACACATCCTGCTTTAATTGGTCCTGAGCAGAGCTTTTCAGCCTTTTCTTGCAAGTAGCACATTTTTCCAAGCACAACTGTTACCAGACACTGCTACTGTGTGCAAAAGTGGGTGATTTGCCCCACACCTGTCCTGGCAATAAGAGGCTTCTTCCACCTCCTGATCTCTCTTCCACTCTGCATCCTCCTTGGCCAGCCCATTCCTCTTTTGAAAGGTTGAGCCACCACACATTGCTACTGGTGCTCTGCTGCCTCAGCCATCCTCATTTTCAGTGGGGTCAGGTCACACACACGCAGTCCCTATCACAGCAGGGCAAAGTACCACCTAACATACTGTGACACACATGCCCCCAGTAATACATGTTCCACTGGCTGAAGAGCACAGGGTCGCAAATTAATTATCTTCAAACTATGTAATTGTAACAATAATCATTTGAAACTTGCATGCCACAAATTCTTACAACGTGCAAATTATCCCTAGGCAGTGGGTTGCCTGCTTGGCTTCTTTAGATACAGTATACCTTATCCTTTGACTAATGCTGGATGGTTAATTAAATAATTTAATTGATTGATTGATTGATTGATTGATTGATTGATTGATTGATTGATTAAAATAATAATAATAATAATATCATACATATCTCTGTTTCAAAATGACTTTCTTCCCTGTACTTTTTGCTTAAAGCATTAGCCTTCCAACTATAATTGCCAACTCACAGCCCAATCTTATGCATATCTATTCAAAAGTAAGCCCCTCTGTATTCAGTGGGGCTTATCTCAAGTGTGTACAGCAGGACCAGCTTTAGGCCAATTAGGCCAAATTGGGCCCTGCTTCTAAGGTGGGCCCACACTAGGCTAGTGGATTGTGGCACTTGTCCGAGAGATCATTTTCGGGTAGCACCTTGCTAGGCCAGTGCAAGAGACATTGCCTGGACTAAGCAAGCACTTGCAAAGCTTGCAAAGCACATGTGTCCTGCCTGGCCCCAGAGCCATGGGCAGCCTTAGGCTGATTTGACCAATTCAGCCAAACTGGGCCCTGCACGGGGGCAATGAGGGCAGCGCCCACAGCCAGCACCTCACTCTGTAGCTGATGCTCCAGCAGGAATCTTCCATGCGGAGGAGTTGCAAAGAGAGCACGGCAAGCAAGACGGCCGCCCCACCTGCCCCGGGTCTGATTGGCTCAAAATCAGGCTCTCTGGAAGCAGTTGGCAGTGATGTCATCACATCACCCCTACCTACTTCTGGGTGGCATAGTTTGTGCAGGGTACCATCCGCCCTGGGCCTGTTGCTGCCATTCATCCTAGTGAGTAGGGAGACACACAGGGAGGGTGAGGTCCTTACAAAAAATTTTTTGCATTGGGCCCCACAGCCCTTAAGGCCACTCCTGGTATTTAGGATTGCAACTTCTGTGCATGGAAAGAAGTGTTTCAGTCACTTGTGAAATCACCCCGACTTAGACCTTGATTATAAGAAAAGACTGGCGGTATGACAATTCCAAAGACATTGTTTAGATGAAAGCCAGGTGCATGTACTAAAGCTTTATCCAGTATCTCATAGATGTAGAAGGTACTCTTTAACTCACTCACAAGAGTGGGGGGGAGGGGGAGCCCAGCTTTTATCTTCCAGTGGGATTTATAAAAAATGGTAAGCCAGTTTTTTCAACTTGTGTGAGTCAACCTGCAATAGCAACTAGGAGAACTGCAGGATAAAACAAAGAGTGATTCTACATGGAAATCTTAAATTGCCCTTGAGTGTTTCTCATGCCGTTTATATGAAAGTGTGATGCATGTTAACAAGAAAGAGAAAGCGTGGAGGAAGGCATAATGTGAAGAAATAGCATCCTGGCCAATGGAGAAGGGAAAGCAGGCAGAAAATATTTGTAGCATGAATAAGCATTCTGGCCAATATAGGTTTTATTTTTCTACTGCAAACCCTGAAGCAAAACCCAGCTTAAGGCATGTGAAATGTGCACATGGGTCTCTCGTCTGTTTGGGACCCAATTATTACAGAGAAAGTTAATTCATTACCAGTTGACCATGGTTGGAGGCCGATTCTTTTAGTCTGGAAAGATTGCAGTATTGTTCTGGTGGGCCACACACAAGTCCTCCATCTACAGTGACAACTGCAAATGCAATCATAAACCTTCCAAGGGAACACTGAGAATGGGGACATCCAGATGCAGTTGGTTCTTGTGGATAAGCATTCCAATGGCTGGCTTGGAACAAGCAAACTGCACTGCAGGCTGGTGGGAACACTCTCCACAATAGCCACTGAACTTTAATAAAGTAACATATAGTGTGAATAAGCCATATTTTCCTTTAAAACCTGCATATCCAGCACACACTGTGATAATCAATTAAATAGTTGTAGTCACTTCGTTTATTTAAGATTTATTACCCATCAAAACCCTAAGGTTTCACATCGGTTAAAATAATCATTTTATTTTCCTTTACGATCAAAGAGATTTTACAGCAGATGTGATTAGGGCTGGTTAGTTAGGCTATTTAAGCCTTGTTGTCTTTTGTGGGTTCTTATTGCTGCGTTTTAAGTGTTCTATTTTGGGAGTTTATGTTTCGTTTCGAATATGTTGCAACCTGCCCAGAGCCTTTGACTCAGGGAATGATAAAATTCCCCAAATCCTCCCCTATATCCTGTTATGACCTCTAACTCTGCATGCTGAAGACCGAGAGCAAGAGGGCTCTTCTACAATGTTGGAAATTTTTTCCACCATATCAATCACTCACCAAAGTCTGAATCTGAACCTTCCAGAACATATATATGCCATATACTGGGGAAAGGAGAAATTGAACTACCTTAGAGTTCTGATATCTCCTGCTCCTCCCCAATGCTGCATTCTTCCGGTTATCAGGGATGGGCACTTGTTTGAAAGGACTGTTTTTTCCTGACTTGTGTTAACTCAAGCCACAGACATTACTGACTTGGACACAACTCAAGTCTCAGGACCAGTGACTCGGAAAAGAGTCATGACTCAAATTTGACTCAAGTCCTGACTATCTTGAGTGTGCATGTGCTTGCTCGCTTACTTTTCCTCCCTGTCACTTCCGCATCACCCTGAAAGACCTCATGAGTGATCTGGAAGCCGTCCTTCAGATCAACAGCAGCAGCAGATGTGGTGGAAGGAGGATAGGTAGTTCCAGAAGGCAGGGCTGGGGGATTAAGGGAAGGAAGAAGGCTTAAGAGGATTTTTTTTTTTGCTTGACTTGTTTCTTGAAGTAACTTGAGTCAAAATGACTTGAAATTTCCATGGGTCCTGTCATGATGGGCACATGCTATGACTCGCTAGTAGAGCTCCAGAGCTGCAGGGGTTGCCAACTCATGACTTGGTCTCAATGACTGGAGCACATCCCTGCCGGTTGCAAAACCATGTCAAATATCCTGTTTGGCCTGTAACTTCTTTCATACTGTCACTCTACAGTAAAAGCTTTAGGCTTGTAGACTGAAATTCAGATCTAAAATTGGTTGTGGGTGGAGACACACGTACATACACTTTTATTATAGTTTGGCTCCATCCGCTATGATGTGGCAGGTAAAAAATCTAAACAGGTTACAAGAGAGAAATATTATGTCATCATGTACAGCAATTGATTCCATTTTAATAGTATAATTACCTGTTCTAAGCCTGCAGGATGAGGAGATGATACCATCTAAAATCTTGTAATATGTTATAAATGCAACCAAACCTCATATGTTGCCACTAAATGCCCAGTTATATTTAAAATCAAAGTAGAGTTCTTAAAAAAGCGTTTGGATGGTACCTTTGAACAGGATTTCTAGAGGGATAGTCTTTAGCAGTAGAATAACAGAGTCCTGTGGCAACTTAAGAGTAACCAATTTATTGTAAAACAGGACTTTGTAGATGGCAGTCCATTTAACTAGATGAAGTATCATTCTTAGTAGCAGATTCACACACACACACACACACACACAAACACACACACACACCCTATTGAAGACAACACTATGCATCTGATGAAATGGAGAAGGTCCACAAAAGCTTAAGCTACAATAAAACAGTTTGTCTTAGGGTGCCTTAAGACTGCAGTTTTTAATAGGATTAAAATTATGTTTTAAAAGTCTGCCTGGGAGCCAGACTGGAAAGTATCATTTGTCACCTGTGATACCATTAGTAAAAAAAATGTGCATAAGGACTATTATAACCACATAAAATTACACATGACTTAAACTAAGAAATGCTTATCAGCAAAAAGCTGTTTCAATGAGCCACTTTATGTTGGCCAGAATGAAAAAGAGAACCTTCTGTCAGGGCATATGAACACTACAAACTGAGGCTGTGTAAGTTTTTCAGCTAGCAGGAAGTGACTCTGGCATGCTTCTGTTTCAATAAATTCCAAACAACAAAATGTTGTTGAGTTATAGACAAGTCACTAGAACTCAAATGCTTTGAGGCAGCCATTTTCTACTATGATGCATGCAGGCCACGGTATTTCTACCAGTAGAATTCAAATGCATCGAGCTTGAGGGAAAGGTTGCAAGCATGGTGAGTGTGCTAGAAGCTGAAAAATATATGCGACAAGAGAATGCTGGGAATAGATTTACGTATACCTCCTGCTTGCTACTCATCCTGCTGGTGAGATGAGATGCAACCTGAATCTGATTAATTCCCTCTCTGGGAATTAATGGGAATTTCAAGGAACTCTGGGAATTGTAGTTCTGTGACCATGAATGGGGAGATTCAGGGTCTCTAACAGAATTCTAAACATCTTCACAAACTACAATTCCCATGATTGGGAAGGGGCTTAATTTAATTAATAAATACGTAAGTACAGTTTGTAGTAGCCATTAAAATGCAGGGACCAGGCCTTTCAAGGCCTTGTTAAATACTGATAAAGGTCTCTAAAGTAGTCAAGCATTCTGCATTCAAAGCACAGTGAACAAAACAAAAATCAAGCAGGCGAGACTAATCTCCCGGCATTAAAGAGATCTTGGATTGTAACATGAATTTAAAATTATTTTAAGGCACTTGTTGTGACTCAGTTGTATTCACTTCAAAATTAGTAATGTAAAGTAAAAGTGAAGAGGACAGAACACAAGCTTTTAACATTTCAAATACAAAGGGAATTGTATTTCCTCTCCCTGTTTCTTTAATTGTAACAACCATTCATGATTATTTCAAATAGTTGCACTCAGAGGGAGAGAAATTGAGGGTGCAGTCCTAAACAATTTTCCAGCATTGGCACAGCTGTGCCAATGGGGCATGCGCTGCATCCTGCAGTTGGGGGGGGGCAGTCATGGAGGCCTCTATAAGGTAAAGGAATGTTTGTTTCCTTACCTCAGAGCTGCATTGACCTTACCCCAGTGCTGGAAAGTAGGTTCGGATTGCGCCCTTAGCCAACCAAATGTCAACTGCTCTCCTTCTGCCCATTTTTCCTTGCTACCCTGCTTTCTGTACACGTGCACACAGTGCCACCTCTTCCTCCTTCAAACCTCACCTCAAAACCAACCTCTTTAGTGATCTTTAATACCCAAGATCAGACTACTTTCACTCACATTCATAACTCTTCCATCTTTCACCACTATTAGTCTGTAGTTGCCACTGAAGCATTACTGAACAAAACGTTAGGGTGACGATCAGTTCAGTTGACTAAAACTTTACTTACAGATTCAGAATGTACTTCCCTGATTAAACTAATAGGGCTGAGAACAAGCAGACAAACAGCTTTTCCTCCTTACAATGATTAGTTGCATTTGGTTATTAATGTGGTGATAGCATCACAATTAAAAGGGAAAGCATATTGATCCTAGTAAACAGCATCAGGAGTTTAGCAATACAGTATAAATGTTTAGGCTACAGACCAATGGATTACTCAGTAGCAAGTTTAACTTTGTTCAATGGTGCATACTCCCAGGAAAGTGTACATAGCGTGGCATAATTAATCCATTAATTTCACACTGAACAGTCCAACTAAAATCAGCTTTAAAAATTCTTCAGACTGTTCACAACCCTGACTGAAATACTGTATGTATTTGCATGTAAAACTTTGAACCACACAGCCTTAAGAAGTCTTAGCAGTCTCCAACCAAATAGTTTCTCAAAAATATCTAAGATGCTTCTATACTTGGGACCATGGCAACTCAAAACAGCAAATTTTACCAGTGGCGCGGGGCTAAAACTCAGTGTTGAAGCAATGCCCTTTTAATGGATGTCAATGAGGATGATAATATAGTAGTGGATTAGGGCTGCTTTAGAAACCTGTGAATTTATTATTAATTAAGGGTGCAATCCTAAACTTAGTTAGGCCAGCATAAACTATGCCAGCAAAGTTTGGCCAGCATAAGGGACACTGTAAAGTATGTTTGGACCACTCTCAGAGTCAGAGAGACCAGCACACAGACGTGAGCCATCCCCCCTGACTCCAAGAGTGGTCCAAATGCACTTTATGGTGGCCCTTGTGCTGGCCAAACTTTGCTGGCTTAGTTTATGTTGGCCTATCTCCAGTTTAGGACTGCGCTCTAAATACAATAAGAAATGCTTCTAATCCCATTCATGTCTCCCGCATGTCTTTTTCTGCCAGAAAACCTCAGGCACTTTTTGGCTACGTTTTCTGCAACCAAAGGATCTGGCTTCGAAGTAAACAGCAGCAGAGCTGGCTCTAGGAGCAGTGGGGCCCAATGCATGGCATTCTTGTGGGGGGGCATACTTCCTGCGGAGCCCCCCCCCCCCACCAAGAAAAGCCCTTGTGGTGCCATGTGCAGCACCTGGAAATAGTTGGTGGTGAAATGATGGCATCACTGCCAACTGCTTCCAGGAGGCTCTTTTTGGGCAGCCCAGAGGCAGGGACCGGTGGCAGGGTCCAAGGTAAAGCTGCACTGCTCAC
Organism: Lerista edwardsae; assembly: GCA_029204185.1. Lineage (NCBI taxonomy): Eukaryota > Metazoa > Chordata > Lepidosauria > Squamata > Scincidae > Lerista > Lerista edwardsae. The sequence continues at coordinate 2,483,292 of JAJKFI010000075.1, read as the reverse complement.
CCCACTGACTTACAGTTCACAGAGATTCCAGCTGCTGCTGCAGGCAATATGCTTGCTGTGCTGGTGCAGGGCCTCCTAAAGTGTGGGGCCCAATGTGATGACATTGGTCACATTTAGTAGCCTGAATAGCAGGCTACTACCCTGGGACATGGTGGCACAGCGGGTTAATCTGCTGCTGCTGGGCTTTCCGACCACAAGGTTGGGAGTTCAAGACTGCGCCACGGAGTGAGCTCCCACTGCTTGTCCCAGCTCCTGCCAACCTAGCAGTTCTAAAGCACCTAAATGCAAGTAGATAAATAGGGACCACTTCGGTGGGAAGGGAACAATGTTCCGTTCGCTACGGCGTAGAGTCATGCCGGCCACATGACCACGGAAGCTTGTCCTCGGACAAAACGTTGGCTCTACAGGCTTTGAAACGGAGATGAGCACCGCCCCCTACAGTTGGTCACGACTAGACCATTCGGTTGTGGGGAAACCTTTACCTTTACCCTTTCAACATAATGAGAATCAAACATGGGGGGGGCGGCACTTGAAGAGGGCACAACAATCAACATACAACAATACTGCAGGCACCAATGCCTGCAATGCTGGTAAGAATTAGGTTCAAGAGCTTAACTTCTTTTTTCAAGAGCCCAAATCTAACCAGTTTTCCGGTACTGATGCAACTGCAATGCAGTCCTGAAGGAACAAATGTTCCTGTCTTTGACTCCCCCCCCCCACTTCAGGATGCAGTGCATGCCCTGTTGGCACAGCTGCATCAGCACTGGAAAGCTGGACAGGATTGGGGCCTCAGAAGAAGGGGAACATCAGGGTGATGGGTGAGTGCAGGAGTGCAAGATATATCACTGCTTAAGATATATCACTGGAAGCAGCTATAATTGAATACTTGATCACAAGGCAATAAACTGGTATGTATGTGTGTATATGAACGTGTGTACCTATGGTGCATCAGAACAGGCCCTGGGTGGTGCAGAGATTTCTTTAACAGGAGGGAAGGTCAGGTAGTTGCCTCATACACCCTAGATGAAGCTGATTTTTTTTCAGCCTGAAAAATGTGTAAAATATACCATGGGACCCTCATATAGAAAAGTTTGGAGAGCCCTAGTTTAGGAGAAAGTTCAGGAGAATCACGAGAATGGGTTGAGGAACCTTATACCGCCACACTATGGCAACATGTGTGTATAAAGTACTTCACCTGCATTATCTTAACGTATTCCTTACTACAACCCAATATAAGGGTAAGGAAAGATTATCCCCATATTGCAGCTGGGGAGCCAAGGCTGGAGAAGAACAGTTTGCCTCAGACCTAGAGGGAATTCATGGCAGAGGTGAGATTTGGGGAAGTCCCCATAGCCACTCTGCTGCTCCAGCTTTGATTTTGGATATACAGAAGCAAGACAGTAAAGGAAATATTGATGAGCAAAAATCATGTTGTGGTTTATCATGGTGTGTTCCGAAAAAGCACTGAGCAAACTGAGGGAAAGGAGCTCAGGTATATTAAGCATCACATGTTCAGCTTGGGTTCATCTGTAGCTACCCTGAGGTGATTAGTAATGTTCTCAGCAATCAAGAAATGCCGTAATTTTCCTCTGTCTTGAAAGGTTAGAAGGACTTCATTTTTCAGTTCCATTTTCCTGGCTAGGGAAAACCTGACTCAAAAGAAAAAAAAGATAAAATCTCAGGCACTCTTTGGAGTAGAACCTGTGCCCCATGTTGGTTAGCACCACTGGATATGTAGGTCAGGGACAAAAGTGCCCTGGGCCACGCTTGGAGGGTTCAATGGGACTCACGTCTCAGTACTTACTGGGGACTAAGCCCATTTAATTCCACAGATCTTACCTCACTATTTACTGTGCAGTAACTTGACTGTCGTCTACTACGTAAACATGAATTCACAGCTACTTTGGTTACTGTGTCTATGAAATGTAGATTAGGTCACAGGACATTTTTAATTAGCAAGATATTTGTGTCATTTCTCACGCACCGTTTTTCCCCCTCATGGAACTCAAAGCAGTATAATAAAGGCCTCAGGAGATTTCCCATCCAGGCACTGACCAGACCCAGACTTCAGCAAGTTTGTATCGAGCACCTTCAGTCTCTAACCTCAGGACATGGGTCTGAGAGCCAGATCAGACAAATGCATTTCACAGAGGTGTGCTTAAAACAAACAGCACAACTTATTAAGCAAAAAGCAGCTGCAAGGAGCAGGGCATGCAGGGAAATTAACTTTTTCCCTTTGTGCCGTTTTCCCATTGCAAGAAGTGATGGCAGCAAATGCGGGAGGCAACAGTGCTAGAATTAACCTCCTCTCTCCCAGTAGACCATACTTCCAGTCAGGAACAGCCCCCCCCCCCCCCCGCAACATAGAAAATAACCATTGCTTCAGATTTTAAGCATGCTTCTTTCAAATTTGTTTAGCGGATGTGTTGTCTGACCATACATGAACATGGTTTATGTTTCTTTCCCCCCTCTGGCTGCATAGTGGACAAACCATATGAGGTCTTCAACATGTATCCAGGTCTTATGAATGCCACATAGCCATATTGTATTTTACTGGGCTGGGAGATGCAAAGCTTTACATTGTGCCACAATCATTAATGTCATTTACCTCTCACCACGTTTATATTCTTAATATTAATAGTAAAAATAGGATTGTCTCCTTCCCCGCAATGCCATCTATATGCTGAGGTAATCAAGAGAGACCTTCTTCCAGTTCTCTTTGCAAGATGTGGAGAACAAGCACATGGGACTAGACCTTCTCAAGACTGCATCGAGGTAGTAAAACTTTTTACCCCAGCATATTCAGTTCTCCCCTGATCTTACTATCTTGAAGACTTGACCTGTTTTAAGTGCACTTTTTTCATGACACTCTGTGAGGTTTTATACGTTTGTTACCTCAGGTTTATTCATGCTGGAATTTTGAATCATTTTAAAATGATGAATTGTTTTACGTATCATAAGTTTGAAAGCCACTCTGAGGACCCATGATAGTGGAAGATGTGGGGTTAGAATGGTATTATAGAAATTTTAATCCTCATCCTTGGCTAGAATGAAGTTCACATGTATCACTGTGATTGCTCTTGTTTATGCCGTGTTTACTAGTGCTTCTTTCTCCCTTCTCTGTTCAGCTGTTGCCTTAGCCCTACTAACACCATCATTGGGGAAAGAGCTTTCCATGGGGAAAGAGCTTGTGTTATGTGTTGGTGCGATATACACAATATTAGTGGACATATGAAGAACCATTCATATGACCTAACTAGTATGTCACATTTGCATGATGGTTTCATCACTAGCCCAGCAGAACACTCAACCCACATTTGCCATGGCGCCACCCAAATCATTTTCAGCAACATTACGGCCAGGCAGTAAATAAACGTTCAGTAACAAGTTTTGGATGTGACAAAGCAGTCACATCCTAGACAAAATCCCCCCAATTCATTTTAGATCACAGATCACCTGACTAGTATCTAATAGAGACTAATGATGATTTTTTTTATATCCAATACAATGGGTTTAGAAGAAGGTGGCCATCAGGGTGCAAAATCCTTCTTATACTGAGCGAATAATATGCAGGATGTGGAATACTCTGCATTTAATCCTGTTATCATAAATTGCCTTCACCTATCTTGCATTGAAAGTGGGGGGTATACATTTGCTTAAATAGATAAATACACGGCAGACTAAAACTGTAATCCGAGGCACACTGATTTGGGAATAAGCCCGCAGAATCCAACAAAACTTACTTCTGAGTAAACACACATAGAATTGTACGGTGACACATTTATAGAGAGGAGAGTGTGTGCGCGTGCACACGCGTCCATGGGAAAGATATATTCAGAATGCATTTCCCCCAAAAATTCTGGTTTGGAAAATGCCCTTAATATAAAGACTTATATTCCCTTTCCCCATGCTGCTGCTGCTGCAATCGAGTGTGCAAAACTCCTCTCTCCCCAAATTGCCATTGTGGCTGTTGCTTCAAAGTTTTTAAAAGCCAGGAGACTAACTATGGCTCTTTGGACTCCATATGCTTTGGCCTTAATATATGGATGCATACTGAACTGGTGAGTATAATGGCCGGAAGTGTGGGCATAGGAGACCTTGCTTCTGCCACTCATTTATTCAGCAACCTCAGGCAAGCTACAAACCATGTCTTTCCTCAGTGACTTCCAACCCCTCCCCGCCCCCCGCATCTGCAAAATGGCAGACAGCAATACAGGCATGCCCTGGTATCTGTGGATTCCATTCTGGACCCCCTTGTGGATACCTGAAACCATGGATACTGGGGACACCTTTTTAAAGATAGAGGAACATCAGTGGTTTTGCTGCAACAAGGTAAAAAAAAGATTTGTTTAAAGTTCCCCTATCTTTTTAATGATGAGGGACGTGGTAATCAAAGTGGACATGGTGGCGCAGCCGGTTAAACCGCTGCTGCTGGGCTTTCCGACTGGAAGGTTGGGAGTTCAAGACTGCGCCACGGAGTAAGCTCCTGTTGCTTGTCCCAGCTCCTGCCAACCTAGCAGTTCCAAAGCACCTAAATGCAAGTAAATAAATAGGGACCACTTCGGTGGGAAGGGAACGGCGTTCCGTGCGCTACGGCGTATAGTCATGCCGGCCACATGACCATGGAAGCTTGTCCTCGGACAAAACGCCGGCTCTACAGGCTTTGAAACGGAGATGAGCACCGCCCCCTACGGTCGGTCACAACTAGACCATTTGGTCATGGGGAAACCTTTACCTTTACCTTATCTTTTTAATAGGATTTCCAGTATCCATGGTATTCATGGACAACTGAAACCATGTATAATCCGTGGATACTGGGGCATACCTGTACTGCCTTACCTGACAGAGCACTTGTCAGCATTATTACACGAAAGCTTTTCGTTTGTGTAAACCACATGTACAATGCGACGTGTGTGTAATCTGGATTAAGACTGCAGCTGGGGTAGGGTAAAATCTGCCGTGCCATACTCCCTTTCTGGATCATGCCCACAGACACACACACACACACACACACACACACAGAGAGAGAGAGAGAGAGAGAGACAGACAGACAGACAGACAGACAGACAGAGAGAGAGAGAGAGAGAGAGAGAGAGAGAGAGAGAGAGAGAGAGAGAGAGAGAGAGAGAGTTTACACCACAAAAGTGAATCACAGGAGAACCAATGATGTTGCTAATGTCACATGTAGTTTGGCCCTAAGGCAAGGTATGTTAACCTCTTTGAACATCTGAAACATACCATAGGCACATTATTTTTTTATTACTAAACTCTAATTGTTAGACCTAGAACGAAGGGAAGATTATGACTATGGAATTTTTAATTTGCAAAAAAGCTCTACTCGTTTTGTGGTTACCTTAAAAACAAATCTTTGAGGTCATGATTGTTTCCATTTCATAGAAGGTTCAGAGTATGAGACTTGCCCACAGTCACACAATGAATCCACAGCAGAGCTGGGACAGGAAGATATCCCAAATCCATGTTCAACTCTTATTCCCTGCATCACTCAAAACAGTGCATTCCTAAATTCATTTATTCAGAAGCTAAGACCCATTAAATTTAATAGGATTATCTCGTAGGTAACAGTTCATCAGACTACAGCCTTAGGCTCTCTAGAAGTCAAGGGGGGGCATAGATCGGGTGATGTAGAGTTACTCCGCTCCAGTTCAATCAATGTGAACTAAGAGCAGATGTCAGAGCATTAATTACTACATTTATTGCAAAAAATAACAAAGAGTTTTGTAGCACTTTAAAAGCCAACAAATCTACTGTATTGTTGTCTAAGCTTTTGTAAACTGTTACAATTTAAGGTGCCACAAGATTTTATTTTATTTTTTGTCCCATCAAGTTAAACACAGCTACCACTCTAGAAGTTGTGAGGATAAGCATGTAGTACAGGCCAGGAGTTAATACTTCGGCAAAGTTAAGGAAAGACGGTTAATTATGCTAGAAAGTAATCAGAAAGACTGATGAACTGGGAAGCAGCGGTTTGCCTAATCATCTCCACAAGAGGGTTTAGGAAAGGTTGTTACATTACTTCTTCTGGAATGAAACTTTAATTTAGGGCGCAGTCCTAACCAACTTTCCAGCACTGGGGTAAGGGCAATGCAGCTCCTAGATAAGGGAACAAACGTTTCCTTACTATACCTTGAGGAGGCCGCCCTGTCATCCCCCCAACTGCAGGATGCAGCACGTGCCTCATTGGCACAGCTGGGTCATATCAGTGCTGGAAGGTTGTTTAGGACTGTGCTCTCAGACATCTTCAACCTTTTTAATCTCACGGCACACTGGCAAGCTGCTAAAACCAAGGCACACTATCACCTTTTGATAATTGACAAGGCACACTGTGGGGGTGTGCCAGTGGGGGGCTCACCCCCCAACAGCCCTTTTAATAAATGACCCTTTTCCAAATTCCCACGGCACACCCATAGACCATTTGCAGCACACCAATGTGCCGTAGCACAGTTGTTTGAAAATGCCTAGTTTAATCTCTGTGCTGGAAAGGACATGTATTTGTTGCACATGAAGGGCAGCCTTCCTAGACTACCCTTTTTAGATTTTGACCCTCTTGGGGACCCCTCTCTAGCTATGGAAACTGCTTTAAGAACTACAGTACTTTTTGTTGAAAAGTGGAACATAAATATTCTCAACAATGATACTAATAGCCTGCATGCACAATCTTCTGTGGATGCAACAATTGGCCCACAGAAACGAGTGTGGGACCTCTCTCTGTTCCACAAATCTATTTCAAAAGATCCAAATGTGGTTTTTTTTCAAAGACATTTGTGAATATACTGATGGGAGTTGGTGTTAGCATAAGCCTCTAGAGTGGGAGCAATAGGTCAAGAAGACCCAGGGAGTTAAGGGATCTTCAGCAAGCCAGTATTCTCCTGAACCTCTGCACACAGAGACATCCCTGACCTGCAACAACAGAATACTGTTCTATTATTTGTCCACTTTACAGGTCAGTGATAACTGATTTAAAAAATCTGTAAAGATTATATGCACAGAGCACTTTGAACAGTTGGAATACGCTCTATAAAAATAAAAAAACCAATGTGTGGTTTTTATATGGAAAAAAACATATAATTTGGGGTGTTTATATGGAAACTGTGGACTTGGTGGCGCAGCAGGTTAATCCGCTGCTGCTGGGCTTTCTGACCGGAAGGTTGGGAGTTCAAGACTGTGTGACGGAGTGAGTTCCCGTTGCTTGTCCCAGCTCCTGCCAACCTAGCAGTTCAAAAGCACCTAAAAATGCAAGTCGATAAGTAGGGACCACTTCAGTGGGAAGGTAACGGCATTCCGTGTGCTACGGCGTATAGTCATGACGGCCACAGGACCACGGAAGCTTGTCCTCGGACAAACACCGGCTCTACAGGCTTTGAAACGGAGATGAGCACCACCCCCTACATTCGGTCACGACTAGACCATTCGGTCATGGGGAAACCTTTACCTTTTATATGGAAACTAGAATACAAAAAGTGGGTGAGACAAAGGAGATAGGACATTGTCCAAAATAAATCCAACAGACCTATTTTGAGGGTTGCTTCACATATCTCATGGCGGTACCTCTGTGGCTGCTGACTGGGTGCGCAACCATTAGGCAACTGCAGCCAACCCGACGTTCCCAGCAAGTACACCTCCACACTACAGCAAACATGCTGTGGTCATGTTCCGAAAGTTGGGTTATAAATCGTTTTACTAACAAACCAATTTTACAGGAACACTTCTGAAACTGAATCTCTGTGAAGGAACTCTCAGGCTCCAGGACAGTTGTCTTGGTTCCCTTGTTCGTGCAGGCGGCTCTGCTTCACAGCAAGATGAGGCAGACGCTTCAGGGAACAGAATATGGGCAGCAAAGTTGGACAAAGACAGGTCTAGCCCATGGTGTTTGATCCACTGGGATCGAACACCATGGTCTCCTGTCCAGCCTCATTTACAAGAATGGGGGTAATCAGTCACCAAGATCCAACCATCACTAAGATCACAAGATTTATAACTGACTTGGGTTGGCCACTGTCCTAAAACACATAAGGCACCCCACCCCTCTGGGCCCTTCTCCTCTGTGGTCTGTTGTTTCATTAAAAACATTGACGCTCCTTCAAGTCACTGTCCCTAATCCAGTGAATAGCAGGAGCAATTGAAGACTACACATACATTTCTGGGCCCATGAAGTTGGGGCAGGGCATTTCTTGCGCGAGAGCTGCTTCTCATGTAATTGCAAATCCGAGTTCACATGCAGATTCAATAGAGAGTCCCAGTTAATCCTGCCTCTCTGATCTATGTGTTTTCAAACATCCATTTGTCACATTCACGCATTACATTTTTTTGGTATATCCTTATATTAAAATCTTAGGTGAATACTTAAAAACACCGTTAAGAAATTTTCCGGTTCCAGTTTCCTAGTTAGGAGGAAATGGTGGGTGGGCTCTTGACAATGATTTAGAAACAGGAAAACAAAAAATGGCTTTTCTTATTTAGAGGGATAACTTGTTACAATATATGGACTGTTAAGTACAGTATTTGCAAATGTGACCCAAGAAAACTTAGTTGTACTTGGTAGTAGAAGTCCGTATGTGACATAGTACACACTGTGTACCACCATGTGTTCTGAAATCAGAAACACAAATGCGAAGGATTGCATTTTATTTGTGCTTCATGTGCACATTCACAGTGCAATCCTCTGCATGTCTGCTCAGAAATAAGTCCTGCCGATTTCATTTCATTACCACTCAGAGCCATTGAGAGTACTTTTCTAGCACAAATGGTGTGGCTAGGGTGGAGATATGAAAGATGGCAGGGCTAAAGTATTACAGGCAGGGCTAGTAAACTAGCTTTTTATGCTAGTTTTATTAATGTATCATTTTAAAAATGATGTAATCCACTTTGATTTATTTCAGAAAGGTGGGATATGAATTTTTAATCAAATAGATTAAGGACGCAATCCTAACCAATTATTCAGCACCAGGGCAAGCGCAATGCCGCTCCTAAGTAAAGGAACAAATATTCCCTTACCTTGAAGAGGCCTCCCTGACTGCCTCCCAACTGCAGGATGTAGCACATGCACCACTGGCACAGCTATGTCAGTGCTGGAAAGTTGGTTAGGATTGTGCCCTAATGAATATTAACTGGGGTACAAAGTTACCCCAATGGGAAATCCAGTCGGTTTTGGGGGTACTGTTGTGCCCCAAACGTTTCTGCTTATAAGAAAGTAGTGGTTGATGACAGTCAACCTTCCTTTGACTACATCATGCATTAGACTGCCAGAGACCATGTCCTAAAATAGCAAAGTGATAGAGACGCTGACTTCTGAGTTTTGGCAAGACAAGTGTTCCTTGGAAATTACCCATGGGGGAAAAAGTGTGAATGCTAATGTACTATGAAATCTGTAAGGCTTAAATCTGACTTCCCTCACTGTTAGCCAAACCATGCTCTTGCGTGTAGCCTTGTAAAAACAGTTGCTGGGGGAGTTTCAAAAAGTGAAGGGGAGCTTTTTATGGTTCCCCTCTGGTTCCCCTCTCATTTGAACATTGAGTGAACCCAAGATTCTTATGGGGTAAACCATGGGTTCCAAATCCATTATCCTATTGCTAGATGAGTTTTCCTCTGTGTTACCCTGCAGTTCTCCCTTCAGAAACCTGCTTCTTTCCACCCAAGACCTGTGTTCAAGGTTTTTCTAGGGTGCACTGGACCAGTGTTGCCATCCGAAGGGCAAGCCAACCACGCACAGCACAGCTTCATTTTGTCACAACAAAAGACTGAGCATGTAGAACAGAACAGCTGCCAACTTTTGCAACTTGAGATTGATGGCCTTGAGGTGATATGACTTCCCACTACCTTGTGTAATATAAAGCAAGATTTCTCCATCAACCATACATTTAGGATGCCTGAGAATTAAGTCAAGACATCAGACCCCTTTATCATCAACCCCCAGATCATAAATTCCCCTACCCGAAATGTTAATTTCAAATACTTTTTTTTCCATTTCAAGGACACAAGTCAATTTCAACACAACCTCATTCAGTCCTACATTCTACAAGAAATATGTATAAAATTAGAATTAAAATGTGTAAAAAGTATGAATTTAAAAACACACACAAATGTTTGCTATTATTTTGGACTGGATCCTTAATTTAGCTACCTATATAAATATATTTTACACATTATAATGAGAAAACTAATTATGAAATCTGATTGTTTTCAAAATTAGATTACATTTCAAAATACAAGAATTGTATCCAGATCAAACGTGTCACTCATGTATATAAATTAAATCATCTGCTTATACTATCTAGCTTGGTTGTGCTTGCGTATTTTGGTCTGTAAATTCTTAGATCTGGGTATTTTACTAAGGTGTTGTAATAAAATTTGCCTGTATTTAAATGTCCTGTCATCTTAATTCTGTGTTAAGAAACACTTCTTTTAGCACCACTTTCAATCATTCAGATGATTAAAGCCCCTTGTATTTATTTCTTTTGTAACCACATTTCTATATATTGAAATATTCAAAGCAACCTAGAAACAAAATTGAGGCCAAAAGTCCTAACTACTAAGGTTGCAATCCTACTCACTCTTAGTTGGGACATGGGAGTAAGCCCTGTTGATTATAATGGGACTTATTTTTAAGTAGACATGCATAGGATTGGGCTCTAAGTTCCACTTACCTCAGTGGGAACGGGAAAAGTATTGAACGGGAAAGATGGATGAAATTTCCTTTCCCTATATTCATTCAATTAGATGATCTTAGGAAACTGATAACATATAGCCATAATTTGGAGGGGGAAAATGATTTGTCACATTTCAGAATTAGATTTCCTTGAATGAAAGAGTGTCACTTATTTAATTCTTTATTCTGGTGAGAAACTGCCTTTTCATTAAACATACCCAAGTCACATTTAGTAAAAGATAAAATTTTAAAAATTGTGTCTGTCAACAGCTGGTGAAGGGAAGAAAGTGAACTTTTCCTATCATTTTATCTACCGGTCATCCTAGGTACCTGATCACCACATTAGGGATGAGTTTATGACACCCTTGGCCCAACTGCAACTTCAGTGTCAGAGAAAATCTGCCTCCCAAATGAAATAAGAAGAGACCGAAAGAAAAAGGAGAGAGAGAGAAAAGCGTTTAGTTACATACTGGGTTTAGAGTTGCTGATGGGAGCAGAGATCCTCCGACAGGTCTTTCCACATTGGCTTGTCAGGCAAATTTTGTTGCTGTCCACAATGCAAAATCCAGAATCCGATGCAGTGAGGCGGTCCCCGGCGAACACCAAGACGGAGAATGTGTCAGAGGCAAGTTAGGCAGGTATATGCAAAAGCCACTCCAGGAGTGACTGGTTCAAGCACTCACAGCAGAGAAGGAGCCAGGATAGATCCAAACCACACCTCTCAGCCCCACCCACTACCTGCTGACTTTAACCCTTCCAGGTATGGACAAGTGCCGCAGTGTAGGGTTTCTTGCATAAAAGCACCATGCACACACACAGGCACACATGTATGCGTGTGTGCGCACAGACACACACACACACACACACACACACACACACAGAGAGAGAGAGAGAGAGAGAGAGAGAGAGAGAGAGAGAGAGAGAGAAATTTATTCCCAGACAGTCTGGAAGTAAAAACTAACAGACTTATTGTGGCATAAACTTTCAGGGGCTAGCGTCTGCTTCATCAGATGCACAAACACAGGATAATTAAAGGCAGAAGATATGACAGTCCTTTTTTTCTCTGCCTCCTCCACACTTCAGCTCATTCACAGCTGCAGATGTTTGGTGGCTGCAACTGTCTTTTCTTCTCAAGCACAGGATGGGAAAGGAAATATTCATACTGGAGCACTGGTGCAACTCACCATTCTGCACTGTAGAAACCTACCCTAAATCAGTTATCCCTGCTTTGTGTGTCTTCCTTTGTTTAAGAGAGATTATGAATAAGATATTCCTGAAAGTCAAGCACCTTCCACATCTCTGTGTCCTAACTTCAGAAAGGACTTTTGCACTCTGCACATGCTTAGTGGTTCTCTCTTCAAGGTTTGAAATTGCCTTCATTGACAGCCAGTGTAGTTCAGTATCTAGCACACTGTTAGGCCTGGAGGTAGGAATCTAGTTTAATTTAAACCCTTGCTTCGCTAGTAGGCTTATAAAATGCCCCTGGGAAAATCACTATTTCTGAGTTTAATCTACCTCAGAAGATTGTTGTGCAGTTGAAATGCCACTCTCAGCTGGTCTCATGAAGGGTATGGTGCAAATATAATTAAGAAGTAATTAATTCACTTGTTCTATTGATGTTCAGAATGAGTTTAGGGGATTGAGCACTAGAGAGTTGTGAGAGCACAATCCTAACCTGGAGTTAGGCTGGCACAGGCCAGCAAAGTTTGGCTAGCACAAGCCACCGCAAAACACGTTTGGACCAGTCTTGGAGTCAGGGAGGATCCTGAACATCTTCTATGCTGGTCTCTCTGACACAAAAAGTGGTGCAAACATACTTTATGGTGTCCCTTGTGCCGGCCAAACTTTGCTGGCCTAACTGTGTTGGCATAATCCCAGGTTAGGATTGTACCCTGAATCAGATTGTTGCCTATGTCAGAGATCACTTTGCTAGACGAGGTACTACCAGATAAACTTGACACTATCAGATCTTGTAGGGGAATAAAAGATTATGGGCTAAGAAATGTAACATAGATTCATAGAACTGAAAGGAGCAGACAGAAATCAAAGTCCTTCCATGTCCCTCAAATCAGAACAATGCATCCCTGTATCCTTTAAGACAAACATATGCATCGTGGAGCACAGTGTGTTATTAGCAAATGACATGTACCTGCATAGCACATTAACACCAATTGATTCAAATAAGTGAGCCAAGCTACACACATCTGCGCGCACAACACACACAAGCACGAATACACACACAGAGTGTAGCTAACCACTCGGATACAGGGCTCCTCCCTGGCTGCAAATGCAGCAATCAGTCATGCCTAGTTTGTGAACACACCTCATCCATTGACTCTCCCTTGAGGCCATATAACATCTACTTTATTGCATTTCAGTGTGCTCTGACCCCCTGAAGAAGAGTCTTGTGTTGCTCAAAAGCTTACCTCCAGTGCTCCCGTGTGAAGACCCATCTCTCGCTTTCTATATTTCTCTTAAAAACAACGTGTCTGTCAACTACACTGAAAGCTAAGTGCAAAATAGAAGTTGCACAGTTTGCTAAATTTAGGAAATAAAAGGAATGGACATGTTTTCTTCTTGAGCACTTGAACGGGAGAGTCTGTCGGAATGTTAATTGACTGTGAGTCCAATCCTAAAGGCGCTCTAGGCCAGAAGAAGTTGTTTGTGCCGGCCTCTGAGTGTCGCAAATGTGCCGTAAAGCAAGTTTGCACCACTCTCAGAGCCAGAGAGGACAGTGCACAGACATGTGCCACCCTCCCTGCACCGCGACCGTAGCCAGGTAAGGCCGGTGTCCAGAGGTCGGCACAGAGCTGGGGGAGGGTGGAATGGGGTGGTTGAAGGGCAGGCCCACAGGCAGACCAGCCCAGGGCGGGGGTGGAGCCAGGATCTGGCACGTAGGCAGGATCCTAACCCCTGGCTCGGTCAGCCCCGATTCAGGTGCGTCAGCGATTTTGCTGGCGCAGATCCAAGTTACCCCGAGATGACCTCCAGCTCCCTCCTAACCTGCCTCCTAACCTGATATAGCACAGGCCAGCCGGCCAGCCTGTTCCAGCACAGGTTAGGATTGCGCTGTGTGTCATATTAAATTATGGATACATATTTACAGTCATGTGTTCTGTTTATCCATATGGTGAGGCTATTAATGTCCCTCCCCATCCCACACCCTACTCCCTAAATGAAAAGTGTGTAAGTGCCTCAGGATGGGAATCGCTTACTTGTTTACGTTGCTTTTGTAAAGCACTAGGTACTGATGGAACAACAATAATAGTAATTTTTCTTTACTGAACCATTTGTACATTGAACAAAATTAATTACGAAAGAGCAGGATAGTAAAGAAGAAGGAAATAATTACAGTCAATTCAGACAGATTCTGTTCTACAAACTTGCTAGCCTTTCAGATGAAAAGGATTAGGGAGAGCAATCAGCATTCCTGAATGACCAAAGAGAAAACCCTGAAGCAAAGCAGATTCTTTTTTAAAGCTGACCCTCTGCTGAATGTCACCAAAAGGTCACACATGAAGTCATGTAGACGGGGAGCATTTTTGTCTTCCCCCCATGACTTACAATCTGCTCTATTGAACGATATGAAAAAAGGTGTATGAGGCAATCCTTCTTAACTGAGAATGCAATCCTAACTTTGATTTAGGCTGGCACAAATTATCCAGGAGTGTTCAAACATGCCATAAAGCGTGTTTGCACCATTCTTGGAGTCAGAGAGGCCGGTGCACGGATGTGAGAGTGGTCCAAAAGCACTTTATGGTGTGTTTGCAACACTCCTGGACCGGTACACGTGACTTGTGCTGGCCTAACTCCAGGTTAGGATTGCGCCCTGAGTCACCTGATAAAACTGACAGCCCAATCCTAATCCTGTGGTAGAATAGGGAGGCCAGCCGGTTTGCACCATAGCCAGTGCGGGGCTGGGGCTGCATGCAGTGCAAATTGGAGTAAGGGGAATTCATTCCCCTTACCCCAAGTAACACTCTAGCAGTCCCAATAGGACTACTCGGAGGCTACTCGGAGGCCCATGTAGGGCCGAGGGCTTGAATCCGGCCTAAGCGCTGGAGGCCAGTTCCACTTTCCTCCGAGGGCTGGCTTGCCCGCAAACCCGCTCTCCTTCTTCCCCCACCCTCCCCAAATTCCCCCTCGCATCGGCCTCTCTAGTCCGGCCTTACTTGGGCTTCGCTGGCCCAGCCTCGCTACCTCCTGAGTCATTTCAAATGCGCTTTATAGCATTTTTGCGACACTCCTGGGCCAGCACAAAAGACCTTTGTGGGCCCAAGCACAACCTAGGATTGTGCTCTGAAAGTGTTGGGAGTGCAAGCTTTTTGAGTTACACAAAGCTTTTCTTCAGGAGCAGGTCTTCAGGCGAACCTGTGAACGGAGAGGGGGTGGAGATGGGACACAGCCGTTCGGCCACATCCAGACCCCTGTCCCCGGGCTGGGGGGCCTGATTTGGGCTGCTCCTGGCTGCATGGACTTGTACCTGCTATTTTGCTGGTGCAGATCTGAGCTGCCCTATTGGACTGCGTGCATCTTACCATGGGGCAAGGGAACATTCATCCCCTTGCCCCACGCGCAACTGCTGCCGCCTCCTAACATGGTTAAGATGCAGCATAGGTCAGCTGGCCTGCCTGTTGCAGTGCAGGTTAGGATTGCGCTCTTAGGCTGCAATCCTATCCACACTTGCCCCATTGAACACAATGGGACTTACTTCTGGGTAGACATGCATAGGATTGTGCTGTAAGGATACAAATCTATTGTAATATTGCTAGATGGGAGATCAACCTTCTACTTCCTGTAGGGCACATCTGCTCTCAGGTGGCTGAAACACACATGCAGGTTGAAACACATACAGGCTCAAATGTGGATGTAAATCTTCTTTCCTGCACAGCCCTTAACTGGTTTGTTGTTTTTTTTAAACTGATTTATATGCCTTCAAGATTGCATTGTGGTTAATGTCAAGCAGAAAAAAAGCACAAGAGAGGCTAAAAAGTGTCTTTTGTCAGGGATTTTGAATACTCTGTGCATGTGTGTATTCTGCACCTAGAAACCTGAACTCGGTGACATATGCATTATGCAAATGAATCGGATGAACGCATATTTGTTTACTGTGCATCAGTTATTCTGCTTCAGCTAATTATTCATCTAATTAACTTCAGATGTCACATAATTAATCTATGGAATCTACTGCTACAAACTGTAGTGATGGCTGCTACCTTGGGTGGCTCTGAAAGGAAATTAGGTACATAAATGGAGAGCAATGGTATCAATCATCATAAGTAGTCATGTTGGTTATTTTCCACCTCTCGATTAAAATGCTGTATGCTTCTCTGACAACCACTTGTTTGGATACGCTAGCAGGACATATGCCTCTGTGATCCACTACTGGGCTTTAGGGAAGTATTTGGTTTTGTATTATAGGAATCAGGATGAATCCTTGAGCTGATTCATCTTGTGCTGTTCTTCTGTGGAGGGGTAAATTAGGTTGTGGACATTCTGACCACTGCGAATCCTTGCCATACTTTCATGTCTACAGTCACTTAAAACTTGGCTTCAATAAAAGCAGAGAATTTTTAAATGCAGGATTCTGCATCTATGGACAAATTCCACACATGAAGTGGCACAATGGCCAAAATGTCATAGTGGTTGGAGTCACTCATAAACAGCAGTTAGCTGCATTGGCAAGGGCGCCACCTACTGGCTTCCAGCACCACTTACTGAGGAAACTGTGGATAGCAGATTCTTGCTCAGATCGGTTGCGATGTCTGCTCTCCATTGTGGTGGGTTTGGGCCATGTGTTGCCGCCGTGCAACACTTTGGATGCAGCCTTTTCTGGAAAGATTTTAAGCAGCACACCACTGAACAGCAGACATAGGGAACACCACGCATACCCAAAGCTTACATACACACAATGTGCACTCAACACTGTCCTCAAACACTTTTGCCCACATTGGATAACTTGGCCTGTCACCCAACTGGGGTATGCACACATCTCATCATCCTGGGCTGCCTGCAAAGTCTGATATGCAGCAGGCTCACATTCTGATCACATTCTGTAGAGAGGTAGTACGCTTAACATGTAGGGGTGACTCTTTCTGTCTGTCGATCTTCAAAAAACCTATCTCCATCAGTCAAACATCTGTTTAGATGAGTATATGTCATAACCTGGGGGCTTATGGCTAGGAACAGGGCCGGCTCCAGGAGAAGTGGGGCCCAATGTGGGGGCATTCCTGCAATGGGCCCCACCCTCCCTGTGAGGCACCTCACTCACCAAGAAAAGTGCTTGTGGTGCCGTGCACAACAGCTGGAAATAATTGGTGGTGACATGATGACATCACCACCAACTGTTTCCAGGAAGTCCATTTTGGGCCATTCAGAAGCAGGGGCAGGTGGGAGGGTCCAAGATAAAGCTGTTCTGCTCAGCCCAACAACTTACAGCTCATAGAAACCCCGGCTGCTGCAGCAGGTTATATGTTCACCACGGTGGTTCAGGGCCCCCCAAAGTGCAGGGCCCAGTGTGATGACATTGGCTTACAGCCGGCCCTGACTAGGAATACCACAGTGTCGATATTAACATAGACAAAAGGGAAAGGTAGAAGAGCATGTGTTTTGCATGCAGAAAGTCCCAGGTGCAAACCTTGGACAGCTGCTGGCAGAACTAGATGGGCCAGTAGTCTACCTCTTTAGTAGCAGTTTTCTGTTTCTGTACTTTAAACTTTAATTAGAATAATTCCTAGATTTGTTTAATTCCAGACCCAAAGATTTTATGCTAGTTGCATGTGTAATGAACATGCGTAGGAAAAAAGTTTCAAAAATAAGGAGAAGCTTTCAAGAGCCTTCTTCTGCATGAAACTTGATGTTTGGCCTTGGAGTATGGAAAATTTAGTGTTGGAATTCAGATCTAAGGAATCCTGACTAGAAGTCTTACGTCAGCTAGTTGGGCAAGTCACTCTCTAGTAGCCTCAGCTGCCCATCTGTAAAATGGATAGGTGTAGTAACCTACTACATGTGGTGGGTTGTGAAGATCAGATTGATAACCAGGCCAGGATTGCAAAGCACTACCCTGTACACAGTTAGCTTACCTAAATTTTGTTGTTTTCTGTGGGATTTGGGCAGTGGTGTCACTAGCAGGCGCGTATCTTACCTGTGCCCCCCATGGTGCGAGCCATGGGGCGCCGGGCAGTGGTGGGGCACCATCGTGCACGGAACTGCGCGGTTTTTGGCCCTCCTGCCCACCCACGCTTCCCTTAGCTCAGAAATGGAGCGTTTCCAGGCTAAGGGAGGCGTGTCTGAGTGATGCGAGGGGGTGGGGCAACGTGGGGGGGGCGCGGGTTTCAGCACCAGCCATGGGGTGCGCTCAGGCCTCCGTGCGCGCCTGGTCACTAGGGGGTGCAGGGGATGTGGACTGCACTGGGTGAAGGCACTCAGGGGTGTGTGACACAACTACTGTCCAAAATTGTAAAATCTTAGCATTTTTGAACAATACCATCATATGATGCAGAATGTAGAGCAGAATGCAATGAAACAAACCATGTTGAATTATCTGAATTCTATCAAATATGATAGCCAAACAACCAGAAAAAGAAAACATGCCTGCCTTCTCTAACAAAAAGTGGATTTTCTTAATTCAAAACTGATTAATGAGACTCAGGGCGCAATCCTAAGCTGCACTGGAATGGTGTGGCCGGCTCCAGCCTCCTCATAGAGTTCCTCAAATCTGTGCCTGCTGTATAATAGGCAGAAAGCCGTGCAGCCTGAATTGGGGCTACATGACCCAGGGATGGAGCCTAAAGGCTGCATCCCAGCCCCGCCCCCTCCCTGGGCCAGCCCGCCCACCGAGTCAACTCAAGTAGTCAAAAACAACTGCTTAGTGCAACTTGCTTGTTAGCTTTGCTTTCTCAGCATCAGTTGTACACAAATCCCTTGTTATTGTATAGTTCTGCATCTTATTTTTCCTCTGATCCCTAAATTGAAACAAATTCATAATCAAATAGGATAATATACATGTAAATTATTTCAAGCCCGGGGACAGGGGTCTGGATGTGGCCGAACGGCTGTGTCCCATCTCCACCCCCTCTCCGTTCACAGGTTCGCCTGAAGACCTGTCGATAAAGGGATGTTCTTTTCCCTCTCTCAAAATACCAGAACCAGGGGGCATCCACTAAAACTGAGGGTTGGGAGAGTTAAAACAGATAAAAGGAAGTACTTTTTTACCCAGCGGGTAGTTAATCTGTGGAACTCTTTGCCACAGGAGGTGGTGATGGCATCTGGTCTTGATGCCTTTAAGAGGGGATTGGACAGATTTCTGGAAGAAAAGTCCATTGTGGGCTATAGGCAATGATGGGTTGTAGCCTCCTTACATTAGTAGTAGGCCAGTGATGTCATGCACCCACTACGCACCACTACGCGGGTACCGGTTTCTAGAAGTTGAGCTGGCCTAAATCATTATTTGTTTGGCATTTGGACAAGTGCCAATCAAAAGTGAGTACCGGTTTCTAAATCATTTGGATGACACCACTGTAGTAGGCTACTTCAGAGTACTGGGTGCAAGGGAGTGGCAACAGGATGCAAGCATCTTGTTGTCTCGTGCCTCCCTGGGGCACCTGGTGGGCCGCTGTGAGATACAGGAAGCTGGACTAGATGGGCCTTTGGCCTGATCCAGCAGGGCTCTTCTTATGTTCTTATGTTAGAGCAAGGAGAATCTGTAGAAGCTTTGCAAATTTGGACTTGCATGGTCACTAGCCATAGCTTATTCATATTAGGCTCAGTAAGTACTGGATCTGTTAAATAGCTACAGGTGTTAAAAGGAAGTTCTGTTCAGAGCTCCTTTACTTGGGAATGGAGAGGAGCTGATCCTCAGCTTCTGATTAGATGGGGAATCTATAGATTGCATCCAAAACATTGCTTTTCTCCCCGGGGCCTTACTGTGAATGCCTTGGAAGTTTGTTTTTGTGTGTGGTTGTTATCAGGAGCATCTAGATAAAGTTTTTTTTTTCAAGGCCATGGTTCCCCAGGGACAGGTAAGGGCTTGCCCCCAGCCTGGGATCATCTTCAGGAAGAGAGCAGGCATCATCTCTCTGCTCACAGGCCCAGCTAGTGTGGAGACCACACAGGTGGAGTAAATAAAGTTAATGCCGTAGAATTACCGTCGGGGCATTTCCTCGCCGAAGAGCGTCTGAAGCACCGTGCAGTGCCTTGAAATTACTGCTAATTATAGAGGCCATTTGCATAAATTACAAGGAGAGAAGCAGTTGCCGCCAATCCTTTCCATGCACTTAGCCAGAGAGTTCCGCTTGGTGGATGGCGATGAACCGGAGAAGGGGGAGTGGAATGGAAAAGATGCCCTGGTGAGGCTGGAGGAAGGCAGGGGGATGGGAGGCAGGGAGATGGGGGTTCTGAGGTTTGCCCTAGAGCCTGCAGAGATTTTGGAAAGAGGCACCAAGTAGCTGGGGAAACCCCACTTGCAAATTGAAATTCAAAAGTTTTCCTAAGCTGAAATGTGAGTTCATAGAGAATGCTTAACTTTTGGGGTGAGAAAAAAATGTATTTACTTGTATTTTTATGTAATACTGTATATTCATATCCTGCCTTTCATCTCATAAAAATGGAACACCGAAGGCCAAGATACCAAGAAATACAATTGCCACTAGGGCAATGTGTGTGCGTGCGTTTGTGTGTCAGCGCATGTACTTGAACATGTGCGTGTTTGCTTCTGATTGCTTAAATGGTACTGGCCTACTTTACAGGAATATTGTACAGATTATTGAGATAATGTACAATATGTGACATTATTGCAGCAGCGCTGTAACCATTTCTATGCTCAGGACAGCTCCTAAGTTTACGCTCCTCTTCTCCCCACGGACCAACACCAAGGAAAGCCTAAATGACTGTGGACCATTAAAGGAACTGCTGTTGAAATTCCAAGTCCTCACTGCTAGGACTGACTTCTCCTACTCCAAAGCTATTGTAGAAAACTTGATGGCTACTGCTGTCCGACGTTACAAATCTCAGGTTTTATTTTCCCTTGCCAGTAGTGTTCCACGAATGAATATTATTTATTGTGGTAGGTTGCAGGCACAGGGGTATTAAGAAGCTTTGAGGGTGCCACTCCATTTCGCCTGACCTGCTGCCCTCCCTAAGCCTCCCAGCAAGCTGACATCTAGTTTCTAATCTACCATGTTGAACGCATGAGAAGAGTGCAACTGGATCAGACCAAAGATACATCTGGGCCAGCTTTATGTTTCCAATATTTTGCTGGCATATTTTAATTCCAATATATAAGGTGACGTTTGACGTCCATTTTGGCCCCCAGTTCAGGCTGCTGTCAGGACAGATGCTACTATTCCCTCCGCCTGTTATTATTCCAGTATTCACCTGCATGTCACTTTACAAAGAGTGAACACATGTCCCTGTCCCAAATGAGACAGGGCCTAATCTCCAAAAGTAGTTCTATTACTTGCTCAGAGCATACACTGAAAGCACCCAGAAGGCATGGCCTCAGCCTTGGAAGTAGTACCCCTCAATTCCCTAGGTAATAGGACTAATTTGTGAGCATGCAGTGATGAAAGAAAAACTTTCTGCACATGCTTAGAGGCACTATCTTGTTTATTTTAATTGTACATGTTGCAGGGCTGAACCTCAAATATCAAAAACTGCTCCAGGGTTAAGGTCTGGTTGCCACACGCAGTAAATTATGCGTTAGAATTTTGGGGTGGTAAAATAGGTTTTGCTACATCAGGCTGTGGGTAGTGGATTTCACTTAGGAATGCTTTCCTACATAAACAACAACTCCCTGCAAGTAAACACCTAGTGCACCTGGTAGTGCATTTGGTAGGGGTCTTTTTTTCAAACATGCAGGGACGTTTTTCATGTGTGGGAGAATTCAGAAATGGTACCCCACCTACAGTTTATACTTACATTGTCTATTCTCCCGTTTCATTCTGCTGCATGGCAGACCAGACCTACAAACACAGATCTGCATTGATCTCAAGGCAGTGGCAAGCTAAACAGCTTCTTTGCTCAAGATCTGCAGCCATGCCATCAATCCCCTGGTATCTGCTTTATACAGTACATTTAATTAGATTTCCCCCTCTTTAGGAACCTACTGCAGGGTGTCCATAATGTGACTGAGCAAACATTCTTGTCTCACAGCTGAACATGCAGCGAACATTTTCTTTATTCTGATAAGCTACAGCCTGAGTGGGTAATTGAGATCAGAGATGTGATGCGGGGGGTCTGGGGTGGAGTCAGGGTTGGCAAAGTCAGGCAGTGAACATGGGCCCCATCCACCAGATGGTCCATTTGACTGGGCCAGCTTCTGAGCCCTCAGTATCAGTGGCGTTCCTAAAGCAGGGGAAATGCAAGGTTTTTGCAGGAGCCTGAGCTCCTGTGTAAAGCGGCCCCTCCCCTTTGCCTTCAGAGCCATTTGCAGCTTAGAGGCTTTGCTCTTTGAGCCACAAATGGCTCTGAAGGCAAAGGGGAGGGTCCACTTTACACAGGAGCTCAGGCTCCTGCAAAATGTAGTGTTTTGCTCCCCCTCTAAGAATGTCACTGCTCAGTACCTGTGGCAGTGCCCAATATGCCAAGAGGAGATGGAAGTGCTATGATGGGGGACACTGCAGAGTTTTAGTCCAGGGCCCCCTGCAACCTGGTGTCAATGCTAACAAAGGGAAAGGGGGCTCTTAACCCACTTGCCACCTGCCGTTTCCTTGCTGCGAATTGCCCCTCCCGGCAATGCCGGGGTTTCCAACACATGTGCCAAAACACCCATTTGGAATTCCACAGTAGGAAAAGCTACTTGGGGAGAAAGTCAAGGGAAATAGTAGACAGGGAAAGGGTTGGCAGCCTCCTCTTGCCACCTCTGTGCCCACAGTTTTAGGAATTTGTATTGAACATGTCACTTGACCCTCAGGCAAGGCAAGCCCAGAACATTTTGATGCCTGGGGTGGAAAATCCAAAATACAGTTTTGCTTCCCTTTAATGAATTTGGGGCATGATCCACTGGGAATATTTTCCAGACCATGCTTCGTTCAAACAAACAGGAACTGCACTCGAGAACGGTTGCAGGGCTCACTCAGAAAGCTGCCACTGAGCACATTTATTTATTTGATTTATATAGCGCTTTTCTGAAATTCAAATAGTATGCACTTTCTAACCACTGAGTAAGCCCAGCCTGCCCAACAAGAAGGACACGTTATGAATTGGATACGGATGTTTTTCCATTGTGTTCCATTGGTCTCATGGTGGGTTCACCACCTAGGGGCTTGGTGGGCTTTTCTCTTCTCTGTAGGGACATAGGTAGCATGAATGGAGTAGAGCCCATAGTAAATGCAGTCTTTCTCAACGATTTGGTTGCATTTGTACTCAAGTGTCTGGGCATCCATTTCAGGCCAAGGAGAATTTGCCATCATCTCAGATTGGCTGAGCTTCAGATTGGTGGGCCCAGCCATAAAGCCCATGCTCAGCACCAAGGAAGTCCCCAGGTTCAGTCCTTTGCACCTCCTTGAGTGTGTGAAATCTTGGAGAAGCACTGCTGCCAGCCAGAGTATTGGCCAAGATGGCCCAAATGTGTGAAGCTGCCTAAAACAGCTGCATGGGTTCAAATAGTAAAACTTTCCTTCAGCAGTGCCTAGCTTGATTCAATTCCTGGAATCACTTGGAGATATTTTGTTCTTTTTGACAAAACACCTGCTCTCCTCTGCTTGTGGCACACAGTGGCCTGGATTGTAAGGGCTGAGCTCTGCAGAGCAACATTTGATTTCTGGGGCAGAAGGACAGAGAGAGGCCAGAGATCTGGGGTGCTTGGAAATATTACTCCAAAAGCCCAATACTTTGACTTTCTTGTAAGTCATTTCCCCTAATCCATGGGGGGATGCACTCTGCACATGCTCATGGGCACAATTGTCTATTCCTTCTTTCTGTGTTGCAATGCCAAATCCTGAACATAAACATGTGAATCTGCCTTATTCTGAACCAAATTGTCAGGCCATCCACTTTACACTGACTGGCAGAGGCTCCCTTCTCTGTAGATAGGGGGCCTTTCATGTACAGAGATGTAATGTCATGTATAGAGATGTCAGGGTTTGACCCTGGGGTCTTCTGTATGCACAGCAAGCTTGCAATCACCACGCTACATTCTCAGTCTGAGTAGCACTGACGTACGTAAAGCACCAGATGGTTTGGCTGGTGAGAAGTCAGGTCTTTTGGGGAGGGGGGTCAAGCAACTTTCTGATCACCCCCAGTTCAAAGATGATGTTCTAGGTTTGACCTGGAGGTCACAACAGGCCAGAAAACAGACAGGGGCCCTCCTCGGATGTTCCTCCCTCAATCAGCTGCTCTTTCTAATAGATACCCATTGCAGGGGCTGCCTTCCTTATAACCCAAGTGCTTTTGGCAGCGAGAAAATTCACCAGCAGAGAAACAGCTCTTTCACTCTCATCCAACAAAACTGGGATGTCATCTTTCATCTGATTTTCTTTGCATATTTAAAGAGAAGGCCTGGAGTTTTGTGGGCTACCACTCCCTTCCCTTTTTTTCCCCTCCCCCTCCCAATTTGTTTAATAATCTCCCTCCCCTCTCAAGCCCCCCCTTTTTTTGCCTGGTGGCAGGAACGACCTACACTTGGCACCGGCTAAGGCTTTTGGTCCCGGAGACGGCGCGTCCGTCGGTGGGTTTTTGATGTCTGCAGTTCACAAGCCGCCCTTCCAGGTGGCTCAAAAAGCATCTCTGTGGCTCAGACACGGAGACTCATGTCTGCATCTCCCACCCCTACCTCAAATCCCTTCTTCCGCCTCCTCCTCCGCTGCCTTAAGACTCTGCTTCCTTCCTCCCAGGGATCTGTAATTTAATTTCTCTCTTTCTCTTCTTTTTTGCTTCCTGCTAGGTAGCAGTGCTGTAAAAGGTACAGTTGCCAAATCTTCAATGGCCAATGTAAGGTGGTCTATGTCGCTATCACCTTTGAGTCTTGCTTGTAACAATTTCAATTGTTAAAGACTTCTGTTCTTTGTGTTAACAAACTACATGTGTTCAGTGATGTTCAGTTCTTCATGGAGGTTTTCGAAATACAAGCAACAAAGTTTTGCTAGCATGGGGCTGAAAATCAAACAGGCTCCTGTAATACTGTGATTGCTTTGCACGTTACTGGAGGCGGGTTCTGCAGGAACGAAGCTGCTCAATCTGGGGCTTTATGATTTTTACTTACTTCCTCAAGTTTCCCTCTGCAAATGTCCGTGTTCTTAGCACATTTTGATGTTCTCTAGATATTTTTCAAATATTAGAATACTGTATTTGCCAAATATTTAGCATCCACATTGTCACCCCCACTGATATTTGATCTGACCATTTTATATATAAATAATATGTATTTGTTAGTTCTGGCATGCTGTGGTTTTTATTACAGTATTTGGAAGTCTGATATGCAAAGCTGTTATTGCAGTATTTTTCAAACCTAACTGCAGGGAGCACTTTCCATAGAACCTCTGTGTGTCTGCCACATATCAACTGCAGAAGATCCTCAAGCATATTTTAGGTGCATCCTCATGCTCCTTTAAACAGGAGGATGGTAGAACTCTGGATTGTACCACTGCAGAATGCCGATAAGAGATACCATTTTTAAAATTTCTTCGACCATTAAATACATAAATAAAAAACCTCCCTGCAAGTAGAAAATCAACACATCAAGGTACAAGATGGTACCCTACCACTCTCTCAAATGTGCTAGCTTTCAACTTACAGGGATTGCTTTTGGGATAGGACAGCATTCAAAATCGTGATTTCTGAATTGATAGAGCCTATTCCTCTATCTCAGTATTCTACCAGCTAGTTCCCTTGGTTATTCCTAGACTGATCACATCCAGGTTGAACTACTATATGCGGGGCTGCCAAATCTTTCCAAAGACTATTTGGAAACTTCAATTTGGTACGCAATGAGGCTGCAACAAGGTAAAAAATGAGATTTGTTTAATGTTTCCCTATCTTTTTAATAAGCGTCCCAGTATCCATGATATCAGTGGATAATTGAAACCATGCATGCCTGTGATGTTTTTAAGCATGTGATAGCAAATTACCACTGCCGCAATGCATGCTGGTCTATCTTAAACTTTGATCTGTTTCTTTCAAATCCTCCCGCAAATGCTCCAGTTTCACAGATGATATTAAAGCAGTGATTCTCAACCAGTGTGCTGCTGCGCATTAGTGTGTTGCACATGGTCTGTAGATGTGCTGCAGACATTTGGGGACAATTGTTTATTAACATGTCCACTGGGAGAATGTGAGTCCCGGGCTGGTAGTGCAGGAATATATTACATAATTAAAGATGCTACACAAATTGTGCCATATATAATATACATATATATTATATATATGTATATTATATACATATTGTATATGTATCCTATATACACTGCCCTGGGTGTAAGCATCACTGAGCACAATGGGGCTTACTTCTGAGTAGACATGCCTAGAATTGTGCTGTTCAACAGGTTGCACAATGGAGTCTTTTTGTGCAGAATTTGGACCACCTGCATGCAGAATAGAAATTACTTTTGTGCGGAGAACGCACAGCCTTGCTTATAATCCTGGTACAAACTTGCAAGCCTCTGCAGAAATTCTGCAGTGAGGTTACCCCCATCCCAAAGACCAGGGAGAGGAAGCAGGACTCAAGCCATTGCTCTTTGCTAGTGTGTGTTTCATTGAGCCAAGCCCAACTATAAATCACTCATTTACTGAGTTCCACACCCATGGAACAGGGTGGGGTCACGTAAAGAAGATGGTAGTAGAGAAGGGCTGGTTTACTCCTTTGGAATAGGGCACACTTGTGGCAGAAGGGGAAAAAACAAGGAATGAGTTCAGGTCAAGGTCAAAAGGATTCTGGGACAGGATGGGATGACTTCTGCACAGGATTGTGTAACTACAGTATTCTCTCCCTGCCCTTTAAAGAGAAAGTATATTTCACTGAACCAACATAACTCACCAGCCCACACCCAACAAGACAAAAGGGTTCCATTGCAGAATTCAATTAACAAATTATAAGATGCTTCTGTTCGCTGCTGCTCACCATGCAAAGGTGAAGCCATCTTATATCAACCCAACACCTGGACTAAAGGTAGCAGAGCTACAAGCTTTCATCAACTGCATCAACAAGTCAACCCAAGCCTTAATTGATGGTTAAAATGGCCGTCTAGAATTCCACCTTTTCATGCATGGTTTGGCAAGATCTGGGACATACTAATCATGGGCAGGATCTCCTTTCAGATTAAGGGAGAGTAACATCTAAAGTCTGCTTATTGTTTTGGAAAAGCGGTTATCATTTTAAAAACTACTGAGAATCACAAAGCCATTGTGCATGCAGCCTAAAGATCTTGAAGCAACATTTGTTTTGAAACGTTTATGTATAACCTTGGATTGCTACTAGGGCTGGCTTTAGCCCATGGGCTTATTTGGCCCAATCAAGGTCCTGCACATGGGGGGCTCCACACTGTGTCGCCTGCAGCCTGCATTTTTCATGTAGGTAAATCTCCAAGCAGAGGCTGGTGCAGCAAGCAAAGCTCTTGCAGGACTCTCCCACCCACCCCTGCTTTCAATTGGCCCAAAATCGGGCCACTCCAAAAACAGGTCCTGCCCACCCCTGCTTCCGAAAGGTCAGGAAGCAGTTGGCGGTAACAGTGACACCAACATATCACCACCAATTTACTTCCAGGTGCCGCACTGGCACCCACTACCGCCACAGCTTGTTGCAGTAAGTGGGGAACTATGCAGAGATGGGAGAGCCACAAAACAAAAAACCTATGGAATTGGGCTCCACACTGTCTAAGGACTGCCCTCTGCTATATATGATATGTGACCTAGAGCTCTGGCAGAATGGACAACACAACAGGCTGATTCCTTGGTTAGCCTCAGTGAATACAGTGTGCTGTCATTTAGGGGACAAAAGGGTAAGGTTATCACAGAGAGATATCCTTGATGGTGATAGGTGATGTCCACTATATCCACGGGACCACAGAAGAACCTTCTTCAAATGTTATGGCCCTGCAGAGAACCAACATGTGACATGGTGAAGGGAGTGCATCAATTAGCCACACACCCCAAGTCCACATGTTTCATGAGCACACCCCCTAGCTCTCTCCCCTCATTCAGTACTTATCTGCAAAGGGAAAGGCTGAAATCAAGGAGAGTTTTCTTCTCTCGTTCTAGAACTTTGGCTGGCTAGGGTTCTAGAACATAGGGAAAACTCTCCCAGCATTCAGCATTTGCCTCTGCAGTCAAGTACTGAGTACAAGAAGAGTTGAGCAGGTGTAGCCACTGAGCACATCATCATGGGGGGGGGCATGGCTAGGTTGTGTGTTCCCATTCTTCCTCCTATGCAGAGAACCAAAGTTAAGAGGGGAAATGATAGCTCATGCCATGACAACAGGTGGGAAACTGCATGGTTGCTCATACAAAAGACAGGAACTCTTCTCTCTGACATGTTAGTTTTCTGTCTGCAGGAAGCTTTTCATGAGGGGATGAATTTAATCATTCAATTCCTCCTTGTTATGAATTAACACTCAACACCCCTAACTGTGGGTTCTAACTTTGGCCAAGTCCAGGCCAAAGTGAAGCCTGTGAGCCAGATGCAAAGCGCCTTTCCCCTGTTGCCTCCAATATGCCTCCCCCCATCCTATTTTGAGAAAAAGTCAAAATAGGAGCCAGGATGCAAATTTTTCTAAAAAGACTTTTGCTCCAGCCTTACCCCAATTATGTCCTAAAAAACCAGCAAGCCCACCCCTCAGGAACTGGGAGTAAGCAAAAAAATAATAATCTAGCTTGAGATTCAGTTTAGAAAGACAATAGGAGGCTGGATTACATGTTCATCTATCAGAGAAAACCCTATACGAGATCTGGCCAAAGAGACACCATTGGAAATTCCATCTTGCAACCTCCAGTTGCAGGGCCCTATTGCACTACATCATAGCACACTGCATTCTCGGTCAAAAGACAGTGCCCTGATCGAGCCACAAAGATAGCTCCTTGCTTCTCCCTTCCAAACCCTTCTCCTCTCCCTCAAAATGCCACCCAATTATGGAAGAACCTGCAATCCTCCTGTCTTTTTCCACCCTCTCTGTTCTCCTATCTCTTTGAAACCAAAGCTAACTCATTCGTGACCCACCACATCACCCCGTGTGCCCAGTCAGTCACTGCAGCTAAAATAACGCTGAAATCACATGAAGTCATAACTCGAGCATGCTTAGTTGACCCTCTTTCTCTTCTGCACCCATCCTATTCCTCTCCCTTCTCCTTGGAGATTTCTGGTCACTGAATCAAATCATCCCTGTACACACACAACACACACACACCCCAGATATGAAGTATTTGGAGAATGTGTTAAGGAGCAGTTCAAATGAACTGCACCTCATACAATAAAGCAATCCCTCCCCAAGGGGAAAGGCCAGGATATGCAATATGCCGTGAGCACATATTAATTGTGTGGGCCCAGCTGGGATGATAAAGGATTGACCAAAGCAGCCTAAGGTTGGGAAAACCATGTTTCCTTCATTCTGTGTAGTTCCACCCTGAGACAGGTTAAAATTAAATCTGAATTTAGAAGAGACCACAAAGATTCCATCTTATTAACCACTCTCATTCCCAACACCACCCAGAGGCAAGAGTATCCAATCATCATCATCACACATACAGTTCAGCCCATGCAATTTGTTCTATGCTGTGTCATAGGGAACAGGTGCACTGCAGAAATCTGACTGCAAAGCAATTCAGCAAAGCGTTAGTGAGTTGGTGAAGATTAGAAGCTCATATTCCTGTGGATAGATTGCTAAGGAAAGATAATTTATATATTTAGATTTCTTTCCTATCATATTCGGAGATCTTTGTATTTTTCATAGCTCGTGTTTATTTTCTCAACGACCCTAGGAAACATCTTAGGGCACAATCCTAACCCGGAGTTAGGCCAGCACAGTTAAGCCAGCAAAGTTTGGCCAGCACAAGGGACACCATAAAGTAATAAATAATAATAATAATAATAATAATAATAATAATAAATTTATTTATATACCGCCTTTCTTAATATCACTAGATTTCTCTAATGATTAAACTCAAGGCGGTTTACATAGGCAGACTTTCTCACAAACCCGAAGGTTTTTACAATTTTACAGAATGTTCTATCTTCCAAGAACAACACTCCTACAGATCTTTCTTTCTGGATTTAGCCTTCTTTCTTTAGCCACCCGTCTGTCGTCTGCTGGCTGATGAGGCTTCCCTGCTGCCACCAGAGATGCAGCTGATTTCAGCACACTCCTCCTCCCACGAGGCAGCTGAAACTCAGCTTTTAATCAGCCACAGTTTCCAAGGTCTGCTGCTCAGAGACTTCCCGCAGTCCCGAGCTCACGACCTTGAGATCTTCAGGTGTTATCTTCGGGCAAACGGAGGCATTAACCCTCTCGGCTAAATCTTCTGCCCATAAAGTATGTTTGGACCACTCTGAGTTAGAGAGGCCAGCACACAGAAGTGTGCTATCCTCCCTGAGTGGTCCAAACGTGTTTTACAGTGGCCCTTGTACCAGCCAAACTGTGCTGGTCTAACTGTGCCGGTCTAACTCCACATTAGGATTGCGCCCTTACTGATTGATCAAAGTGGCCTGATGGATTTCATGGTTGAACAGGAATTTTAATTGGGATCTCCTATATGCAGATCCAGTATCTCATCTGTGATATCACTCAGGGATGACTGTGGGCTTTGGACAAAGATCAGTGGAAGAAAATGGAATCTGGTGGGCAGTAAATCTAGTGGGCAGAAAATGTAATCTTATCCATCCAACCATCTGTTCAAAATGTTAAAAACTGTCACCTGCCTATTGCCTGTCAACTGTGAGACCTCTCATCTTGTCATTGGTTGATCTGTTGTGATGTCACAGAATGATTCTGAACATGATTATCCAATAAGAAATTCTGTGAGCAGCAGAACATTGACACAACACTGTAGTGGGCGTTTAAAGGAAAATTAATGCCTTGGGGAAAATCTCATCCCATGTCAAGGGACAGAAGGAGCTCTATGCTGTAAGGAAGAAGGAGTGGAGAATAGTAAAAGTGATGCTAGGCAAACATAGAGGTTGAATACTGAGTGGGTAGAAGGAAGTCAAATAATAATGTTGGTGAAGGAGATAGAATCTGTACAGCTGGTAATAGGATGATGGAAAAGGAGGGTAGTGAGAAATAGTGTTGGAGGTGTAATGTGAGGATAAATCAGTAACGTCCTGTGCAATTAAGATTGGAGGCAAGTGCTGAAGGCGTTTCGGTCTTGGCGGCCTCCATGCTAGCACTGGTGGGCTCCAGCAATCACACTGACACCTTGCTATTAATAACAAATGCTTTAACAGGGTAGGTAAGACAGGGAAGCTTGCAATCTCCTGGGGGTGGGTCACAAGGACATGGGCGAAAAGAGTGGTAAACGAAGTCTTGAACCAGGCCTCTGTGCTGCCAATTCAGCAATAAGCCTGACAGGTGCTGCAACATACCAGGCCCCCATTCTCCAAGGCTCCCCCAGCACAGCCTGAGCAACAACAGATGCAGGGCTACCCCTTCTCTTCCTGAGGATCTCCAGTTTTTCACTGCTTCATCACTAAGCTGCCAGAGACCTGTCACTCTTTCAATCTATGCCCTTCAGATTCCCTCCTTTTTTACCCTCTCTCTCCTCTCCTCAAAGCCTCCCTCACCCTTTCCCTGTCAGAACTGTAGTTCACGGCAGGGGCTGTGGGAAATGCAGTCCCATTACAGAGGTGGAAAGGAACTGAAAGAAAAAGAACCAACAAGAAAAGAAAAGCAGGAAAAAATGTGACGCAGGAACAGGAAAGACTATATGGTGCAACCTTTGGGGCTGGAGAATAATGGGACAGTGAGCCATGGGTCATGCAAAGGAGGAACGGTTGTGTATGCACATCTGAAAAATGCAACGTTCGGCCCAATCAAATGCATGTCTACTCAGAAGTAACCTCCATTTATTCAATAGGGCATACTTCCAGGTAAGTGTGGATAGGATTGCGGCCTTTATCATTAAAGGCACAATCCTAAAGAACTTTCCAGCACCAGAGTAAAGGCAGTGGAGCTCCAGGGTAAAGGAACAAACATTCCCTCACCTTGAAGAGGCCTTTGTGACTGCCCTCCAACTGCAGGATGCAGCACGTGCCCCATTGGCACAGTTACGTCAGCGCTGGAAAGTTGGTTAGGATGGCACCCTAATTCAACTAGCCAGCTTAAGTCTTGCAAAGCTCATATTGAAGACGTTGTCAACAATTTTGCTTATATTAGGCTCAGGGAGGCGTTTTTTTTCCTTTTCTTTTCAGACTGGTCGTTCTTTCGTGGCACTTGCTCTTTAAACTGACACAGCCAACAGCCAAAAGGCTAAGATTTAAAGAAGAAAAAAATGACAAGAGGGCAGATCAGCCTTAAAAACAGTAATCTACTGCCGAAAGCAGGAGACAGAGTCTGGGCTGCTCTTTAATCCAATTCTTCCTCTTTGCATTGTGCACATGCGCTGGCGCGCACACACAAAACCTTTGCCAGCCGGAGCTACCACAATTCTTTCCGCCCGCCCACTTGGAACAGGTTCAAGGATTGTAAGCGAAACTCCTCGGTGTTTCTGGGTGCCAGTCTGGCTTGGCTCTACCCCCCCCCCCTCCAGCCACCACTTCAGCTGCGGCTACTCCTCCTCTCCCAAGGCTGCTTCCATGCAGCTGCTTAAGAGCTTTTCAAACTGTAATTAGAAAAGGGGAGGGGGAGAAGGAGAGGGAGAGAAGAAGAAGGAAAGGAAGGAGAGAGAGAGAGAGAGAGAGAGTTTTCTCTTCTTCCCGCAGGGCAAAGTACATCAAACGATCTTGAGCTGGCTCTTGTGAAACTGACGGCAATTTCCTCTTCTGTCATAAAACAAATTGTTGTTTGTCAAGAAAGCCGGTTGGTCCGTGGAGCGCCATGCGTGTGCTTGCCTCACAGGCTGGGTGTGTTGTGAAGGGGGCAGGAGGGAGACATGGTGGCCAACCAGCAAAGCCTCCCCACCAGTGAAGAGGGTCTCTCACTTGCCCATAGTTCGGTCAACTTCCCACTGGGGCCATTTGCTACAGTACTACAGCAAGGCTGCTCTGGGCCTAGAGAAAAGAGCCCAGCCTAGCACCATGGTTGGCCCAAAATATTTTGGGGCCTGAGGGGGAAAGTTGAGGGGGAATTCCCTGGTAATTCTTCTTTACAAGCCCCATTGAAATAAATAGGAGTGGAGAGGACTACAGTATAAATAAATGAGAGGACTACGGTATAGAACAGAAACACTGTTCAGGAAAACTTCCTGAGGGATTCCAGGAATCAGATTTGTCTGGGTTCGACTGCTGCTCTTATGCCACTCTCACCATTTAATCATCCTGACTTCCGTTAGGACATGAAATTGTGAGTTTCCAGCCATGGAATTAGGCTAAAAGTTCATAATAAGCTCAGCAATCCATATAATAGTACTTTAAGCCAGTGGTTCCCAAACTTTTGTCAACCAGCAGCTCCCTTGAGCCCCTGGGCCAGTGATGGCGAACCTTTTTGAGCCTGAGTGCCCAAACTGCCACACAAAACCAACTTATTTTTTTCAAAGTGCCAATATTGCAATTAAACTGAGGTTTTAGTTTAGGAAAAAAACAACTCATACAGTTGTCCGAACTAATTAACATCTTTTATCTTAAAAGAAAAACACAACAACAGAGTTTTAAATGATACAGTTTTTTTATTGAAAAAAACATCAACTCAACTTGTAATATTAATATGCCAGACTGCAATTGTATGGGGCAAGCCTTTCTCTGGTCCTTTCCTTGCTTCTACAGGTGTTGGATTAGTAAAAGTCAACCTGTATTAGGATGAGCAAGATAAACAAGAAAACTAAACTGGCTTAACACACTTTAAACAACTCCTAAAAAGATGGTGGTCTTTGCCATCATCAAAGGACCACACATACACCCCAAGACACAGAATCAGTAAATAACGACGATGAGGAGGAGAAAAGGCTAAGTAGGAGAGGGAAACAGGGGGGCTAATTTCCAGGTGGCCACGCAAACCATCCCCAAAGAGACCAAGGACATCACACAGACGAGGAGACAGCGAGGAAAATGGTGGTGCTGGTGGCCGATCTGCAGGCTGGCCGTGGCTCGAGGTGTCGGCGCCTGATAGGACAGGCTGCAAACTTCAGCCTTGTCCAACGCAATGGGCTTACTCGCAAGTAAAAGAGGCAGCACCGCCCAGCTCTGGCTACAGCCAAGGCAACCCCTGTGAGACGCAAAGCGGGAGGTGAGTGAGGATGGGGGAGAAGCAGGAAGAGAAGGAGAGGGGAAAGAACAGGCCTGGCACAAGGCAGCAGGATTAGCAGGTGGCCTTCGGGAGAGAGGGAGAGAGAGACGTGTCCTCTGTGGTCCGCTGGGGAAGGCTACCCGGCCTACTCGCCTTCCCGGTCAACACGCAACCATGTTCACACGCGCACTGCCGGATGGCCCGTCCCATGACCTCTCTGCCTCCCCCTCCAAGGCCTGCCGAGCCAGAGGTGCCGCTCCAGCCGCTCGCGTGCCTGCCTCTCCCAGCCGCCTTCACCCCCTCCCCCACCTGCCACCGACCGGCCCCCAGCTCGGACCTTCTTCAGCTCGTTGTTGGAGGCCCCCGGCAGCACCCTCATTGGCTGGAGCAATGAGGCTCCAGCAATCTGGCAACCTATTGCTCGCGTGCCCACAGTGAGGGCTCTGCGTGCCACCTCTGGCACACGTGCCATAGGTTCGCCATCACTACCCTGGGCCATTGGCCACTATTCCCCATTAGTGCTGCAGTTCTTAACATTATACTGTAAAGGGCAGAGGTTTTTCATAAGGAGCCACAGGTCCCTGGTTTAAGGTATATTTACTTTACCCATTGTATAGAAGAAATAGGATACCGGCAAACTGCTAAAATACAAGGCAAGATGCTTGCATGAATATGATGTAATTACATCCATGTAATATGATGTCTGTAATAGGTGAATCTTTAGTTGGGTTCTACTTTATGACGATTCCTTCCAAATGTTCCATTGGCAATAATGTCAATACAGTTAATCTGGGTCACAATCTTTCGGTGGGGTCTTAAGACCTTTCTTTTTAAGGAAGCATTTAGTTGATGACATGCTGGGTTGGCATCTTAACTTGTATGTTAATTTGTATTTTAAATAGTATTTTAATCTGTAATTTTAATGATTGTATTGTCCATTGGGGTCTGTCATTTTTTAACTATCTGCAATTGTTTTAAAATTTTATTATGTATTTTTTATTGTAAGCCACCTTGGGTGCCCTAACAAGGAGCAGAAAGGTGGGGTATAAATTCATTAAATCATCATCATCAGCAGCAGCAGCAGCAGCAGCACATAAGGAACAATTTATACCAGTCAGATGTGGCCAAGTTCCTCTTGGTTGCATCTGACCCATATAAATTGTTCCCCTAGCTCATACTGTATTGACCCAGATAACTCTAATCTGGCTTGACGTGGCTTCAGATGGAACACAGAATGACATATTGAAGGAAGTCAAGCAAACCTCTCCACTTTTGTCCCTGTAAGTTGCCATCATTTTAAATTTGGGCCTGCATGTGAGCTTAACATCATTTCTATACAACAAGCTGGGAGACTGTTGCCCTGATTTTCCATTCCATCCTGTCCCTTTTTATTCTGGTTCTTACTAACTCCACTCTGAATATGCAGCATTTGTCATAGCAGAAGCCCTGGAAAACCTCCAAGATCTGACCTTTAAAAAGCAAAGCCTGCCTTTCTGTAAGTTTTCTAAAGTAGTCAGTTGACAGCTCTGAATAATTCATGCCTGATTGTTAATTATACCCGCTTCCTTTCCCTCCCTATCATCAGAAAACATGTAGTGTCATCTAGGGAGGGGAGAACCTGTTTGTCCAAATTTAGAACGTATTGAGGGAAAATTTCCAAGATCTGAAGACAAATTAAAAAAACAAAAAACACGGTGCTAGTTTAAAAGAAACACGAGTTCCTGGGTTGGCACACACCCTACGTTTCATCATTTGTAGGACCTTATTAGGGTTCATTAACATGAAAGAGACACGCAGTATTTTGCAAACAGAGTGTGCATGTTTCCAGAGGACATCATGTAAGGCCACACCTGCATTTGACTTTTTTTGGGGGGGGGGGAAATCTGTTTCGCATACCCAGCGCCTGTCACCTATGCTGGTCCCCCACCCTATACAGGCGGCAGATGGGGCAGAAAATGGGGCCTGCATGAGATGCGCTGTCCACAGATGCCCAAGGTGCAAAACAAGGATGACAAGCACAGGCAACCATACCTAGGTATGAGCAGATTGCGGGGCACCATTAAGAGGAGAAAGCAGACAGGTCTGACCCATGGGGCACAATTTGCCCGAACGTTCTCCTGTTCAAGCTCTGCTGAAATCAGCTGGTGCTGCATGATCACACAGTCGGGCCTTTACAAAACTCAGCTCTTTTTTTTCCAACTAGGCTTGTGCTGAAGAATGTCCTGGCGTATTTTGCCCTATGTTAATTAGTGGGGAAAAATGCCATTTATATTTTCCACCTCAGGCACCAAAATGTCTTGGGGCAGTTATTTGGTGCTGGCATGCAAGACTTATGGCCCAATCCTATTCAGGGCCTGTACCTGCGGAACACTCATTCTGCCGTTGGAGTTGCTGCAAAAATGCTGTAAAGTGCTTGCAATAGCGTTAGTAGCCGGCATGCTGGTAAGAATACCAGAGTTTTACTGCATGTGCCTATAGTCATGAGATACCACCAGAGCAGGTAAGTTCAGCTC
Organism: Lerista edwardsae; assembly: GCA_029204185.1. NCBI lineage: Eukaryota > Metazoa > Chordata > Lepidosauria > Squamata > Scincidae > Lerista > Lerista edwardsae. The sequence continues at coordinate 2,446,819 of JAJKFI010000075.1, read as the reverse complement.
AGGGACGGGGAGAGGATGGGGTGGAGATGTGGGTGGATCAGGCTTGGGAGGGGGCAGGATCAGCAGTGCTGGTGTGTGCCGTATCCTAACCCCCTTCCCAAGCCTGATCCGCCTGCACAGATCAACTCAGACTTGTGTCAGCGATATCACTGGTGCAGGTCCAAGTTGACCTATAGCAGCTGCTGGGGCTTACCCTGGGGCAAGGGGACAAATATGCCCATACCCTGAGGAGACCTACAGCAGCCAAAATTCCCCCATGTAATTCAGCTATAGCTGCAGCAGTGCCAATGCATTGCTGCGCGGGGATGAGATAGGATTGGACCAGCACTCATGCAATTTTGTACCGCTTTTGTTCTGATGGCTGGACAGATATCACACCTTGGATGGAAACAGGCTGCACAGCAGCAGAACAAACAAAAAGGAAACTCATCCTTGCATGATGGAAAACGACGGTTTCTCTTGTTATATGGTTGTGAAAAGCCTCGGTCCATTAAAAAGACGGCAACCCTATATAATATAGTAACTAATGCAGACTGAACAACTACGTTTCCTCACTGACGCCACCGCAAAAGCAAAACAAGGGAAGGAACCAAGCGAATCAAGCCTGCTTTTCTGAAACCTGGCCCAGCTCCCTGTTCTTCTTAACCAAGTGCAATGCTTTATTTTTCCCCAGAAAAATGAATGACGACCACTTACTTGTACAGGATAAAATACATGAGTGAGTATGGAGACACCCTTGGGATTGGAGGCTTCAAACCTGTTCCTTGCCCTTGGCAACTCCAGCTATCAAAAATCAAGCCTGCACTTCTCTATAAAGTCCCATCCATGTGAAGGCATGTTGGGAAAGTGGGACAGAATGCTGGCAACTGGTTGCGCGCGCGCTCTCTCCATTCTGATGTTATGCCAAACCATGACGTTCTCAGGCCATCCACCACTTCCACAGAGTAGTAGTAGAATCTGGAGTACACACAGCCTGACCTGTTCTCTCTTATTAGAGCCACAGTTCTTTGGTTGACCATGCTTCTGCACCTCTGATCTCTTGACAGTGGCTGACATTTTTTGACCTGCCCAATTACCATCCTGATCACAAAATTACACCTCCTATCCCAGATGTGGGCGTCAAATTCATTTCATGCATTAGGCTGCAAAGGGTGGCCAGAAATAAGCACATCATTCTCCCATAGAAACTCATTAGCAGCAAATGACAGAAGGGAAAATGTGCAAATCTTGTTCAAAATTTCAAGATATGAGAGAGCCCAATTATCACACTAGAGAACCCAATTATAATGGGGGTCGGAGAAATTGCTTCTGCCAAGCAACCACATCCAGCTACAGGACTTATGTTTGATAGCCCTGTGTTATAGGGTATGACACACCCACCACGAAAGAACTGCAGAAGCTCAGCCCCCCCCCCCACTTCTTTGCATCATTTGACTGGCCAATAAACACCCTTATTGGCTGGGGTGTTTTGGCTTCTCACTTCTTATGTACAAGGGGTACATGGAGAGACTGAGCCTTGGTAGAACAGGTTTGTTTCACGGATAGGATCAAAGGGAACAGGATTTGGGAATGACCCAATTGAGGCAACGTCACAGCCACCTGGGGCAAGAATGACACCACCAGAGTAGGATTAGCTCTTCATAAATTACACATCTTGTGGGTTATGAGGCCTTATAAAGGAGTCTCGGAAGCCACTTTCTGATTCTTCGAAAAACCATTAGTAGTGCCTAGTTTTTTTTAAAGGCCCAAGTGAGGAGCTCAGCTTTCACTTTAGGAAGATTCTGCAATGAGACCTGTTGGGTATTGACTTCGACCACTTCTCTTGTCCTTCCCACAATGATTTTCTTTTTTTCAGTTGGGCAGAGCTACCATAAAGGTGGCTAACTCCTTCCTGGCCAGAGGCTTCTTATCTATGTCTTTAACAGCTACCGCAACAGTCAGAAACACAACTTTTCAAATGTGTAGTGGTGTTAAATGCCACAAAGACAAGCCAGGGCTCTAGGTGGCTGTACCCAAGTTCCAGGCCAGGGTCTTTGGAGCCAGTTGCTGGACATGACCAGGCCAGGATCGCAGAATGCATACCTGGCCTCATTGATCCAGAGGCTTTGTACTATTTGTCAATGGCAAGGGATGCTGCTGGTTCTAAAGACTGAACCATGTCCTTGGTTCTAAAGAAGACTGTGAGACTCAAGCATGGATAGTCCCAGGTAGCTCAATTGGTTAGATCTTTCACTCAGGCCACAAGGCTCCTAAATAAAGCCCCAGTGTCCCCTGATATTCCTCCTTACTCACAGTTCAATCCCGGGCTGCCCTTAGCGTCGATGCAACAGTGTTGTGCCAACGCTATTATGTTAGAGCAGACCCAGGGGCACCAAGCAGCACCCCCGCATTGGTGCTAATGCACCAAGACCGGCGCTGCAGTTAGCGCCGGTCTTGGAGAGCCTGCGCTGTGCCTCCCTTGTGCCAGCCGAAGCTGGCTGGTGCAGGGGAAGCACCATGCCAGCGAGAGGGAGGGAGTGGGCAGGGGAAGGGCGTTTCTGGTGGGCTGTGGGTGGGCCGGCAGGCGTGCCAGCCCTGGAGGAGGGCTGGCTTCGGATTCAGTCAAATCTGAAGCCCATTCCCTGGGCCGTGCTGTTTTGCAGGAGCAGATCCAAGGAGTCCATAGGGGAGGCTGGTGCCTCCCCTCTGGCAACCTTGCGCTGCGGAGGCTTCAGCCTCCCACAAGCAGCGCTGGATACAGCGCATACCCGCTGGCCTGCCTGATCCAGAGCTGCTTAGGATTGTGCCCTCGGTGCCAATATTACAGGTTGCTTGGGGGCCCTGGGAAATCCTCTTCCCTGGGCTCCCATAGTGCCCCACCCTCACCCCAACACGGTGCATTGGGCACTGCCACTACCAAAATAGTGAGGGTCCAGGGATCCATCTAGTCAGGTGGGCCCTCTGGTTGGGGTGAAGCCTCAGCTAGTGCCTAGCCTGGCCGCCCTCTGACATCACCCCCGACCACACTTTTTCCAGGTCCAGCTCTGATCACATTCCAGGGCTCAATGAGGTCAGGTTTAGATTGTATCTTTTGCTCAAATCGCCTCAAATGAATTTGGCTGTGGGCCAGTGACACAGCAAGCGGGGAGAGGGAGCTCCCTGGGTGCCCAGCCATAGGGGGTGTTACGAGCGAGTCCCCAAGATGGTGGTGGCATCACCACGTAGCCGCCAATTACTCCCGCGTCTGCGCACTCGGGGGGGGGGGGGTGACTCTACAAGTCACCACCCCAGGCAGCAGACAAGGAAGCCATGCTCCTGCTGTGGCCACTTAGTCATGAGGGAAATACATTCTGTACATACTCAGAGATCTGCTTTGTATGTGCGGTATTGTTAATTTTTGCCATCATCTCCACCACGGACTCCCCAGGGAGCGGGTCTATGAATCATACTGATGATATACAATACAGTGTTCTACTTCCCCCTCCCCTTCTCAGTGGAGTGAAAGAGTGAGTTACACACTTATACACATCAGATTCACCCTGTATGTGAATCAGCTCTCCTTTCTCCACAAACCTGTTAGGCCAGCTGTCCTTCCTCCAGAACCTGCCTGGCTACCTAACAGCTGCGAGGTGGATGAGAGTGGGAGACTAACATGTGAGTGAAGAAGGAGTCCCCTTTCCAACAAATGCCTTTTTAAAAAATACTAGGTTTATAGAGAGCAGGGAGCACAATGTAGATCAAGACCGGAGAGAGACAGGGCATTTTTGTAACATTTATGTATTCCCCAGGGATGTGGTGGCACTGCGGGTTAAATCGCTGCTTTCTGACCAGAAGGTTGGGAGTTTGAGACCACATGACCGAGTGAGCTCCCGTCGCTTGTCCCAGCTCCTGCCAACCTAGCAGTTTGAAAGCATGTAAAAATGTGAGTAGATAAATAGGGACCACTTCGGTGGGAAGGTAACAGTGTTCTGTACGCCTTGGAGTAAAGTCATGCTGGCCACATGACCACGTAAACTTGTCCTAGGACAAACACTGGCTCTTTGGCTTAGAAATGGAGATGAGTGCCGCCTCCTACAGTCGGTCATGTCTAGACCATACGGTTGTGGGGAAACCTTTACCTTTTTTATGTATTCCCCTCCATAACAAAGGTTTAAACTCCCCCTCCCAGAATGATCCTGATGCAAATTGGAAGTCCTCACATGTCCTTTTTTCAAAGGATACAGATCTGGAGAGTATCCCATATAATATCTAGGACAGGCAGCCCAATCCTACACTGCGCTGGAACGGGCAGGCCAGTAGGTCTGCACTGTATCTAGCACTGAATAGGAGGCAGCTGGAGGCTGCCTTGAGATAAGAGTGTATTTTCCCATTAACCTGGGTAAGCCCCAGAAGCCCCAATGGGGCTTCTCAGATCAAAATCTGAGCAAAATGGCTGGCACAAATCCAAGACATCTATGCAAGGCTGATCAGGCTGAATCTGGGGGTTTGGATCTGACATAAGTGCCGGATCTGCATTCCACCCCCATCCCTGGCCTGGCCTGCCCTGCCCATGAGCCCACCCTCTCTCCACCCTGATCCACCTTCCTCCCGCCTTCCCCCTGCCCTCCCCAGGGCCCCACTCCAGCTGAACCCGGCCAGCCTTACCTGTGGGGTGCTCCATGGCATGCAGGCTGGCACACATCCTCGTGCTGGCCTAGTCTGCGCAGTGGCGCAGACATGCCTTACGGCACATTTGTGACACACTTTGGCCAGTGCAAGTGACATGCAGCAGCCGATATACTGGTCAAAACTGTGCCTCAAAACTTACTGTTCACACTGTGCTGGAAAGATCACCTTCTGCTTGGTCTACTGGAGCTGCAAATCGGTATTAACCCGGTAAGTATCCACCTTACGCGGAGCCCAGGTCTACCATGCTGGGTAGACCTGGGCTCCGGACACTTTTCCACCTGGCGAGGCAATTTTCCACCTGCTGACAGGGAAGGAGGGGAGAGGCAGAACACAACACAACACAACAGCTCTCGCTCTCTCTCTCCAACGCTGGGTCACAAAAAGTCCTTCCTTTTCAGTGCTGGAGAGAGCGAGCGAGGGCTGTTGTGTTGTGTTGTGTTCTGCCTTTCCCCTCCTTCCCTGTCAGTGGGCAGAAAATTACCTTGCCGGGCGGAAAAGCGTCTGGAGCCCAGGTCTACCTGGCGGGGTAGACATGGGCTCCATGTAAGGTGGATACGGGTTAATACCCTGCAAATCTACTGAAGGCAGATGCAGTGCAGGTTTCCATTGGAACTAACAATATTTGCTCCATAATCCTAGCCCTTTGGGCTCCCAATTTATCAAAATATTTGCCCTTTATTGTGGGTTACATTGCAGGAGCTTTCAAAGGCTCCAAAGGCAGCACTAGTGGCCAAAAAAGCTGTACTACAATATCAAGATCTGTAACTCAGTGAACAAGCACTTGCTTTGAACACAAAAGGTCTCAGTTTCAGGGCGCCATCCAACGCCCTCCGTTTGGCCAACGCTAGCTGCTAGTGTCCCCTGAACAGCAGCAGCACTGGTGTAAGAGCTCCGAATGGCACCCTCACATCAGCACGCTTTCTGTTGGGCCAAAGCTAGCAGCAGCATCAACCCGTCTTGCCCTGATCTAAACTGCCACCGCCTCCTAATTTGGATAGGATGCAGCGCAGGCTGGCCGTCCTGCCTGCTCCTGCCCAAGTTAGGATTGGGCTGCCCGTTCCCAAAGTACATACCAGTTCCATTCCTGAGGTTTGCCCAAAAGTTGGAATGTGCACACATTGAAGCAACAGAAGGCAGCTGTGGCAGCACAAAAGTGCCAATGCGGCTATCCATAACCTGGATGTCCATAACTCAGGGACCCAGTATATATATTCAGAGGGGGTAGTATACTGGAATTATACTAAGAGCGCAATCCTAACCTGGAGTTAGGCCAGCATAGTTAGGCCAGCAAAGTTTGGTCGGTACAAGGGCCACCGAAAAGCACATTTGGACCATTCTCAGTCTCAGGGAGGATGGTGCACATCTGGGTGCTGGCCTCTCTGACTGCAAGAGTGGTCCAAACATACTTTACGGTGTCCTTTGTGCCGGCCAAACTTTGCTGGCCTAACTGTGCCAGCCTAACGCCAGGTTAGGATTGCACTCTAAGGGTATTACATTGTTGGCGCCCTTCTGCATCTCTGTATTGTTTGATGGCATTTTCTTTGAAAGTTTGAATAAATATTTGATAACAAAAGAAGAAGAAAACATAATTCTTATCTGGGAAGAATATGGTGCAAGGAACAGGTGCCTTTTTCTGGTGTAAATCACTCAAAGATTGTAGAATACTTTAAAAAGATGGTGTGGGAAAAATGATCTACATGAGCCAAGACAGTAGACAACAGACATTAGGACATGAAAGGCATATCTGCATAAGCTGCTGAGCTAGTGTTTATTAGCTAGTCTGATCTTATTGTATTTATCTCAGTCGTTTCTATTTAGGCAGTAAGTCTATGCTAATTTATTACCAGTAGCTACTATTGGGAGTGTGTTATATACTGATTTTATCTTCCATACAGCTGGGCTGTTGGTAAAATTTTGGCTCACTGTTGCAATCCTTTGTAGCACCATCTTGGCTTATCCCACTATTTACTACCTTGTTTTTATTCTTTGGTCTCATGTGAATTTACAACTTAGGATACCTTGTCCTGTATCTGACAAAGTGGGTTCTTCTAACCCATCAAATGTATGACACAATAATGAATTATTCCAAAGTAAATGTGATGTTACATGTGCCATTGTCTATTTTGGAGACATTTACCTTAAAATAGCAACCAATCAGGTGCTATAGAAGAAGAGGGCGCAATCCTCCAATTTTTCCAATGACTATTTCTCTCTCTCCCCAGCTGATATGACACCCTAAGGTGCCCTTTGTGGCTATGTCACCTTTGGGGACCCATAACAGCTTTGTGGGGAGGAGGGTGATTGTTAACAGGAAAATTGTGTGCACTTAAAGGATTAAACAGCAAATTCTGTTGCTATGCTATGATCCTGAACTGGATTGAGCCCCCGGGACTGCTTTTTAAAGATTAAAACTACCAAATATGATATTTAGCAGAGTCCTATGGCAGTGTTTCTCAAACTGTGGGTTGGAATCCCCCAAGTGGGTCACGAGCCAATTTCAGGTGGGTCACATAGCACCTAGGGCAGCCATAATTGAAAATATGGGAAGATGGGACACTGGAAAAAGGGGTGGCTGTGTGGTTACTTTGCTTGTGTCAAGGTTGTAAATAGGCTTTTTATCTTTCTGATTCACTTTGCTCCTGGAACATGGCTGAGAAATAACCCACTATTTACTGCATTCTTAGAAAAGCAGCAGACTCTGGTGTCAGAATGACGGCATTTTCGGCTATGACATCACTTCTGGTGGGTCCTGGGCAGATTGTCATTCTAAAAAGGTCCTAATGCTACAAAGCTTGAGAACCACTGTTCTATGGTATTCCATGTCAATATGGTATTTAATGTTGTCCTAATTTGAACCCACAAGGTTCTTTGTTGTTATCTCTGTTTTCAGATGGATGGAAAATCTCTTTCAACGATCATCAGACTGAACGAGTTGGATCTTAAATCATATTTTATAGCAATGATGCCAGCGGCTCACTCTTTTATATCCAGGAATTGCTGCTGTCTTCTCCAGCTGCAGTTTCTCTGGAGACTATCTGACATACACACACATGCAGAACAAGAAATGGTTCTCACGGCAGCTGCCTGCTCTTATAGGAACAGCTGATCTTGCAGAGAGCTTTCCTCTGTTCCATTCCGCTTAGCAGGCATTCAAATTTAAGCCTTAAGGAAATGGAACTTTAGGTACCCAGAAGCAAAATCCTGTCAGCAGAATCAAATCCATACTTGCCAACATTCAAAATCCTACCAGAGGTGGCAGGGTTTGGGGTCTGTTCCTTGAAGAGTGAACAGATGTGCGCCATCCTCCCTGACTCCGAGAGTAGTCCAAACACACTCTACGGTGGCCCTTGTGCTGGCCAAACTTTGCTGGCTTAGTTTATGCTGGCCTAACTCCCATTTAGGATTGTGCTCCTATACTCAACGTATGCCAGCAGAGTGGCTGGCTCACCAGCATGCATTGCCACAAATGTGCATGTTGTGACAGTGCAGAAGATAGTGACACAAGTAGGAAGGCCTGCGCCAGGAAGGCCTGTGCTGCAGGTAAGCTCTGCACCAAGCAGAAGAGGGGTGAAAGGAGGAGAGGGCAGGGAGGGTGCAATGGGGAGGGCAGAGAGGAGGCAGTGGATAGACAGATCGGATCATAGGAGTGGGAGTTTGGTGGCACTAGCACACTTTATTTAGTGGGCACAGGTCCAAGTAGACTCATTGACACAACTGAGGTGTTTGAGGAGACCTCCAGCCTACAAAACTGCTTGCAGGATACAACACAAGCCATACTGGTACTGCTGCATTGGCATTGGGAATGTTCATCAGGATTCGGCTGCCCTAAGCTTGTTACTGAGAAATAAGTCCTATTGTATGCAATTGAACATCCTCCCCGGAAAATGTATGTAGGATTGCAGCACTACTTTGATGTATCAACTTAACACTAAAAACAAAACTGTTTGTTGCATACCTTTACCAACTTGTACAGAAGTTGAGTTCATGAAAGAGTTTTTATTTGATCTAGCAACACAGGATTTGCAAAGCTTATGCGAGATTTAAGAGAAGCCAAGAAATTCTATACTTCCATTTTTTTAAAGTCCAAACTGTACATTTCTTTATATATTGTGTCTGTTTATTGTAACTTTTAACGTCTTTCAGCCATAAAGATCTGTAGTACAAAGGGCACCGTAAGTGTCACTGTTTTGTTTGAATTAGTAGTAGAGTTCTTGCAAACATATCTTACAAATCTTAATTGTCAGTAACATTGTTAAGGAAGCCTTAATGAAGGACTAAGTAATTCGTAGTCCATTAGATGAAACTGGCTGAAAGAAATGTAAACTACAAAGGAGGCGGTGAATGAAATTCAAAAGCTTCAGGGAGGTTCATCTGCTCTAATGAACAAGTTTACTGCCTAGAGGGGTGAAAGTTGGTAGGTATGCAATGCAAAGAAATATTCTTCATAGAAGAAAGAAACTGACACTGGATTGTTCCAGTAGCAGGTGATTGCAAATGTTTAGCAAAGATTGCAGTAACAAAATGCAAGGATCCAAGAGCTTGTACAGTACTTCTCGTGTTGGTATCGTGGCAGTCAGAAATACCTTTGAAAACTTGCCTGGTGAAAAAGCAGAAATAGGGGTGAAAAAGCAGAAATAGCCTGCAGGGGGTTAGTCTTCCTGATTGTGTCGGAAAGGGGCAATGTGGGCTTGTGTTCCAGTCCCAGCTCTGAGAGATGAGCCTAATGGTTACAGAGAGGGAAATGGGGAGTCAGGATCCCAAGGAGACTCCATTTCTGTGTGGCATTGGGCAACCTGCCTAAACCCCATCACCACCACCCCATTTGGTTTCCTCACCCATAAGCAGCAAAACTGCTGAATCAAAACAGCTTGACAGTTCTTTGAACTCCGGACACAAAAGGTTTTAATCGAGAGCGCAGACTTTGGCGCTCGGCGGAAGAGCAGAGTAAGCAGCAGCCCCTGGCCTGATCTGTGTGCATAATAACCAGATATTTGCCTTGCTTATATCACAGAGAGTTAAGTCTTAATTGCACCAAAGTGGTGGGCAGGGAGGGAAAAGAATAAACAGCACGTCCACTGATGAGCAATGTGTTTAGCCACCCTTGGACTCAGGATGGTGTTCCAGGTGAGCAATGCCAGATGCCGGGGAAAGTAGGGGACCGACCAACATGACCCAATTCATATGACGCCTAAAAAAAAATGCTTCTAAAAAGCACTTTACAGCCATTTTATAGCCTCAATGGGCTGGTTTGGCCAATACTGGTCTGCCCAGCACCACCTACATACGATACAGGAAACAAGCATTTCACACTCCCCCTCTTAACGCACTCATGGGGGGGGGCGTATTTGAGTCACTCCCTCATACATTATATGACTTCGAAGTTGGCTTTCGACTGCATAGGAGGGGTGGTTCAGATGATTACTAAAACTGGAAGTGCACACCAGAAGAGACAGTGGGGAGTACCTATTCAGACCCTGCATCACATGTTGGCAGGGTGAGTTAGGTGGACAGGGTCAGAAAATGACTTCGCAAACTGCTATTGGGGAGGGTATTAAACTTTGGGCAGTCCCTGTGGTCAGCAGGGGTGAGGGTGCAGTTGGGCAGGATATGGAGGCCATCGGGACTTCTAATTGCCTGGCAAGGGTTATAAGAGGAGGAAAAGCCAGCCATGGCTTCTGTGTTAACTAGCATTCTTCATTAGGCAGAAGATTTAGCTGGGAGGGTTAATGCCTCCGTTTGCCCGAAGATAACAGCTGAAGATCTGAAGGTCATGAGCTCGGGACTGCCGGAAGTCTCTGTGAGCGGCAGACCTTGCAAACTGCGGCTGATTAAAAGCTGAGTTCCAGCTGCCTCGTGGGAGGAGGAGTGTGCTGAAGTCAGCTGCATCTCTGGTGGGAGCAGGGAAGCCTCTTATCAGCCAGCAGAAGACAGACGGGTGGCTAAGAAAGAAGGCTAAATCCAGAAAGAAAGATCTGTATGAGTGTTCTTGAAAGACAGAACATTTCTGTAAATTGTAAAAACTGGGTTTATGAATAAAAGTCTGCCTATGTAAACTGCCTTGAGTTACAGTCATTAGAGAAATCTAGTGATCTTAAGAAAGGCGGCATATAAATACATGTATTATTATTATTATTATTATTATTATTATTATTAAGAAGGGAGGGGCAGAGAACAATCAACCCATGTTATTTACTTATTTATCACAGTTTTGCACGACCTTGTCTCCAAGGAGCCCAGGGTGATATACACTTCATAGTTCCTCTCATCCAGCCTGATCCTGAGATCAGTCAGTGTTGCTCACTCATACGCTGCCTGGGGAACAGCCATCACAAAAGTGCCATCAGGCAGCACGAGTGAAGAGGCCTGCGCCAGTTGGTGCTGGGTCTCTAACATAAGAAAAGCCTTGCTGGATCAGGCCAAGGGGCCATCTAGTCCAGCTTCCTGTATCTCACAGTGGCCCACCAGATTCCTCAGGGAGCACACGAGACAACAAGATGCCTGCATCCTGTTGCCACTCCCTGGTATCAGGCATTCTGAGGTAAAAATTAGGTAAATAAATCAGAATTTGCTATCCTAAGAATATGAGCCCCAATGGATCAGGCTAAAAACCCATCAAGTCCAGCTTCCTGTATCTCACAGTGGCCCACCAAATACCTCAGAGAGCACACAAGACACCCAGATACTTGCATCTCACTGCCATTCCCTTGCATCTGGCATTCTAAAGTAGCCTATTACCCTTGCACCACCCCAAGGAAGACTCCAGACTGCAGTTGGGGTTAAACTTTATTAAACACAAGTGACCAATTTTTAAGTCATGAAACCAACTGAACACACTGTCCCTTTCTCACCAGTCTGGGTAGGCAAAACAAACAAACAAACAAACAAACAAACACCTGCCATGCCTGACTAATTTAGATGACAGGAAAAAAGAATCCTATCCGGCCCTCACGGTGAGTGACCAGCTAATCTCAGACTAGACATACCCATCATAGCTTGTAACCTGTGATGGAGGTTTCCTCAATAAATCAGTCCATTCCTCTTTAAAGAAATATAGATCACATCATGTAGCAAGGAGTTCCACAAGGCTGCCCATATTCCCAGTATGCTGTGCTGCCCGAATGCCCAGGAGAAGCATGGAGCAGTATCTCCGCTGAGTGATGGGGAGGTGGGGAAGGCAGGGCAGAACTGGGCGGGGTAGGGTGGTAGGGACAGCGGCAAACAAATCCTATATTCCCTTGAGCTGCAGAGCCTGACACTTCAAAGAGACCCTCAGCAGCTTCTCTGGCCCCCCAGGCTACAGCGGTGTCATTTTGGTGCCACTATACTGTGAGGTGGTGGGGAAGCTAAGGATTGGGCCCATCTTTTTTGTCTTCAAAACAACCCTGTGAGGTAGGTGAGGATGAGAGATTGTGACTGAGATTGCAAGGTCACCCAGGGGGTGTTAACCTGGTATTATATGTATCCACCTTCATTGGAGCCCAGGTCTACCCGGTTGGGTAGACCTGGGGTCTGGCCCTTTTTTTGCCTGGCCAGGGAACCAGCAAATCTTCTGCGGGTGCAAACAGCTTTCCTGAACCACTAGTCCAGTGATTTTCAACCTTTTTCATCTCACAGCACACTGATAAAGTGCTAAAATTGTCAAGGCACACCATAGGGTTTTGTTTTGTTTTGTTTTGTTTTTTGACAATTGACAAAACACATATCTCCTAATGGCCCTACTAATAAATGACTCTTCCCCAAACTCCCACATCACACCTGCAGACCACTCGTGGCACACCAATGTACTGTGGCACACTAGTTGAAAATCACTGCCCTAGATCCTGGCTCTCCAGAGGTCACTGTTAAGAGGCAGCCAGAGTGCCTAGGAATCATTCATAAAATGTTCACACATACACAATTTCTGCCTTTCTGTAGGCTTCATTACAGTCAACTGAATGGAGAAACTGAAAATCATGGTGATCTATGCTAATTGTTCTATTGTGATGTTATACCGCCACCAGAAGTGAGAGGGGCGGCGGCCAGGAAGAGGGCCTTCTTGGTGGTGGCCCCCCAACTTTGGAATACCCTCCCCTTAGAATTGAGAACTGCTCCCTCTTTGTTAACATTTCGGTGGGGGCTGAAGTCCTTTTTATTTCAAAAAGCTTTTAACTGTTGACAGGCTGGCTGGCTGGTTTGTTACACTTTTATATCTTGATCCACGGGGCTTGTTTTTAAATTGTATTGTTTTGTTTTAATTTTGTTTTATTGTATTGTTTTAATATTGTTTTTAAATTGCTTTTTAATGTTAAATTTTGTATCTTATTGTATTTTTGTATTGTAATGCTGCCTTGGGTGCCTTCAGGCAGAAAGGCGGGATAGAAATCCAATTAATAATAATAATAACAATAATAACAATAATAACAATAATAATATTATCTAGGATGGCGCATTCACATGTGCAACTCATCACTGGATGGTGCCATAAACAAATGTTGTTTAGTAACATAAAATGGGAGTCTAATCAATATTCTGTTGCCTAGCAACCACTGTGCAATGAGAAATGAAGCACCATACAAGCAGTAGTGTAGCTAAGGGGGGCAGGGGGGCAATTGCTCTGGGCATCACAACCTGGGGGGCATCAAGGGGGTGCATTTCTGAGGCCAATGGAAGGCTTTACAAGGCAGATCATATCAGCTGGTCCCATGCCACTGTCCTTGTATCCCCAGGCCATGTCCTTGAACGCTCTACACCAGTGATTCCCAAACTGGTGGATTGCGACCCACCTACCAAAGAAGCACTTGTCCTTGTCCCTCTAAAGGGCGGGGGGGGCGGTAAGAGGAAGGCAGCAAACAGGCAAACTTACCGGGCAATCCAATACATGTTTACTCAGAAGTCCCATTGTACTTAATGGTAATGGACCTATTCTCAGTTAAGTGTGAATAAGGGTTTAGCCATAATTAACAGCTCGAGCCTAACCCCTTACTTGTAAAGCGTGTTTGCACCAGTTTTAAGGCAGATAGGACAGCGCATAGATGTGTGCTGGCCTCGCGGAGCAGGCTCAAGGGCCCAGGAACCCAAAGGTAAGGCCGGCCTTGCAAAGCCAGCACAAACACTTGGGGAGTGTGTCGGGAGGCAGAACAGGGAAGGGGGAGGTGGGGAATGGGCAGGCCCATGGAGGCCTGGCCCAGGGAGGGGGGTGAAAACAGGCTCCGGACTTTGGGCCAGATCCTAACCTCCGTCCCTGGCCTGGGTGACCCCAATTTGGCTGCTTGCAGTTTCAATTTCGGCAGAGCAGCTCCAAATAGCCCCATTCAGGCCACTGCGCATTACACAGGGGAAGGGGACTATTTTCCCCTTTCCCCTGGTAGCTCGGCAGCACATCCACTCCAGGGTTTGGATGGCACTCTGAGTTTGTTAAATAATTAAAATCTACACATGCTTAGGGCTCCCCCCCCCACATTGCCTTCTGTATTCTAAAAAAGGCGTTTGCTTGGATCCCACAAGTGCCTTTGAGCTTGTGGTTTTCGATGTTTTCTTCACACCTCTGAAGTCAATTTAATATCTCTTCCATGGTTTTTATTGGCATTTCCAGAGCCAATCTGTGGGTTTTAATAGCAGAACTCAAGAGGGGTTTACTACCTCCCCAGTGGAAGGATATAATCTTTCAGCGGTTGGTCAATTGCTGGGGGTAGCAGGAAAGGTGTTGTTGCCAAAACAATTCTGGAATGTTTGGGAATCATTAATGGAACCTCAAGTCAAGTCTGGGAAGCCATGAGAAAGAAAAATGATTGTGAAGCAATAAGCAGGAAAAAGATTAAAGAACGGACAAGTTTCTATAAGACATCACTAACAGGGAGTTGGAACACAAGTCACATGGCCCAGTTCTTAGTCCCAGCCAGCGATGGGATCTACAAACGACCTGGGGGAACGCTGGGCAGGACTTCTTCAGGGCTTCCGCGTGATTGGCTGCCCATCCGCAGCGTTCTGCAGCTGTCCTGGCCGGGGGGGGGCTGCCCCCGGTTAGTGCGCCCCACCGCTGCTCGCCCAGGCACCCGGCGCGACCCTCACCCATTCTCCACAGCGAGCAGGAGCCCCCTCCCCGAGGCCTGGGCAGCTGCGGATCGCCGCGGACAGGCTGCCAATCACCCGGATGTCCCGCCTAAATCCCGCGCAGTGTTCCCTCAGGTCGTTTGTAGATCCCATCGCTGGTCCCAGCCCAACTGTTTCTGCCACACCCATCTTTTTAGTTTGGACCCTGACAATCCTAACTGGGAATATAATAAAAACACCTTCGGGATGTAAAATCAACACAGTCATTTACCTATAAATGCACTTTAATGCATCTTTTGCATGCATACTCTTTGGGATGATTAAAGTGTGCCATTTTTAATCTATTTACATCTCTTTCAGCACACATGTTGTGAGCCATCTCTGGGTTATTGATTTTATTTAGCTAAACATTATATTCCATGTTTCCCATGCTGATGCAAGTGCTCAAAGTGGCTTACAACGTTCCATAATAAAATGTACGATGTATAAAATCATTAATAAAAATAATAGCACCCGGGGACGACGACTATTTGGTTCAGAAAGAGGCTGCAGAACCAAAACCCTATTAAAGAGACACAGACATCAACCGTCACCCAAACGGTTAGCAAATTCAAATAGAACACAATGGCATGGTAGTTATTCCAGATTCATTAATCCAGAAGACAACGAAATGCAACCTTCCACATAGCAAGAAATAAAACCTAGAAGACAAAAAAAAGTTTTTTTTATTCATGGGGCATCTCCCCTTTTCCCATCCATCCTAAATTAGAAATCAGAGACTGTAGTGCCAGTGTTCCTCTGTTCAGATTAAGAAGCCTTCCTTCCCAGATTTAGCAAATCAAACCCAAGGGTGCAGAAGGAGCTGTAATTCAGAAGCATGTTACTGAAAAGCACAGTTGTAATTCTAATTGTGACGGGTATGTAAACACTGTTCAAAGGTAACTAATACATGTTACTTGATCTTGAAAATACACCCTTTGATTTATGCGCCAACCTGCCAGATGTTAGACTCCTTCCCTTCTCTAAGATGATGCTAGAAATCTTTGGTATGTTTCCTAATCTCCATATCCTACCACATGCAGGGCAAGCCAGCGCTTCGGATTTTGATACTTGAAATTTTGATACTGCCTTCCTCAAATGTATCTACCTGTGCACTTTTCATCTTTGCTCCAATTCTTGCCTCTTAGTGAGGTACAACATGCAGCGCCTTCTCAGTGGTGGCAACTAATCTATGAAACAGCCTCCCTCAGGAGACCCAAATGCAGAGCCGGAGCAGGCGCTGACTGCACCTGGGGCAGGGCGGGGCAGTGACGAAACACGCCATCACACCTTCCACGCATCCTCGCCATGCCCCCTGCTTCTGGAAGTGCTCCATTTCAGAGCGTGACGGAGGCAGGGGTGGGTGGGAGGTTCCACCTCTGCGCCGCTTTCTTACCCGGCATTCCCAACTCCCTTGGTGGTTCCCATAGCAGGCGCAACACCGTGACACATGGGCGCGACGCCTCTGCCCAAATGGCACAAGGCCCAATCCTATCCAATTTTCCAGCACTGGTGCAGATCGGCATCCCCGCATCAGCGCTAAGCGTGCAGACACTGCGCGGTCTATAGGATTGCACTGTTAGTAAGGATCGGGCTGTGAGGCTGCAATCCTGAACCCATTTGCCTGAGAGTAAGGCCCATTGATTACAATGAACTGTACTACCGAATAAAATGCTTATGATTGCGTTTTTAAAGTAAGTGTTGAACATTGGGTCAAAATAGTTATGTGCACTCACACACATTGGTCTGGGTTGGCTGTGGGTTTCCTGGCCCCAACAAAAGCTGGAACTATTGTGGACTGTTAACTGAGAAAAAACAAAAACAAAACACTGTCAATGCAAACAGCAAACAATGCTGCAGCTGATATCAAATTTTGGTGCAAAAGTGGTTCAAGTTCTCCTATCATATCTCATATCCTGAGCCAATTAGCTCCTCCTCCCCTATGTCTATTTATGGTCATAAAAGGAGCAGTAGTGGTTTATATCCTGTTTTAAGCTGATCTGTTAATGATGGGTTTATCTTGATGCTGTTTGGATCGTGATGTGCAGTGGAAGTAAAAAAGCAAACGCAAATATTAAAAAAAAAGGTCCAAAATAATGCCGTATAACCACCTATCCGTAAATGTATCGCCCATCCAAATTTGAAAGAATGTAAAGTTTGATGAGACCATCTCAAAAAGCTTCATTGCATTTGAAATGGTACGAAAAAGGAGAGCCAAAATGATCAGGGACAGGAACACCTTCCCTACAAGGAAAAGCAAAAACATTTGAGATTTTTTTAGCCTCTGGAGGAAAAAAGACAACTAAAAGTGGGGGGGAGGCGAGAGTAGGGCACTTAGTGGAAGAATTATTAATGGCATGGAAGAATGAATAGAGAGAGATTTTTTCACACTTTTATTATTCTTGAATTTGGGACCATCCAATTAAATTGATCAGCTGTTGGAAACCGAATGCAGAACGAGGTGGACTCTCTAGTGGCCTGATCCAGCAGGACTCTTCTTGTGGGCTTACAAAACCACAACAGAAACTTTGTCTGGGGATATAACTCCAAGGCTCTCGCTTTAACCGCTGTTCACATCATTTCTGTTAAGTGCTTTGATACAAGTCCTTGTGGCTGTTGGGGGAAGGGGGGAGGGATCTGCAGGGCAGGAAGGGAGAGGCAGCTGCCAAGGCCCCATTTAAAGGACCAAGGCTTTTGAGAGTCGCGCCTGGCTGCCGAGGAGTGAGTAAGCCAAGGGAGCGGGTGCATGAGCAGGAGGGGAAGGTAATTAAAGAGGGAGGCACTAGCCACAGCAAGTTCCCACAAATGAAGGCCCCGGGGCTGTAGACACCAAACAACAAAGGACCAAGCAATTATTTGGCTCCAGTGGAAGGTGCTGGTCCCAACGCGGAGCTGGTTTTAGCTGGCCACCCTGGGGCAATGCTCAGGTTTGGCATGGGGGGAGGGGGGACGTGGCTGAACGGCAGTGCTGTCCACAGTTCCCTGTCTACTATGGGCCCCTGTGTGGCTGCAGTACAATTAGAAGGAGGAAGTGCCCCAAGCTAGGGGAAGGGGGCCTACAGCCAAGGGCACCTGCAAGTCCATTGTACACTTGCAGGCAAAAAGCATGGCTGTTTCCATAGTAGGGGATTGTGTGGACCAGCAGCATCTTTGGGTGTCACCAAGTTCAGCACAAGTTTTATATCTGTTCTGCTTCTCCCTCACTCTCTATTTTAACTATAGAAGGGGTGGCCAAATCGTGGCTCGCAAGCCACATCATGAGCCTCTTTGACCTACGATGTGCGGCTTGCGGAAATACTTTGGGCGAGCTCCTTTTGGCATCATCATCATAATATAAAAGGCAAATAAAAAATTTTCAAGCCTTATAATTGTTTATCGGGTATAAACTGAGAGTCCACGGAATTAAAACGTATGTTTAATGCTCATGGTGAGTATATACTTTATATTTAAGAATTAAAGCACTTCTTAAATATTGCAGCTCTCAAACATTTGAGGCTCTGACCTGAAGTTCATCATATTTGGCTCTTAGGCAAATTTAGCCTCCCATGCTCAATAGTAGTGGGTCTCAAACCTTTTAGCACCAGGACCCATCTTTTAGATTGACAATCTGCCCGGGACCCGCCGGAAGTGATGTCATGGCCGGAAGTGCCATCATTGTGATGCCAGAACCTGCTGCTTTCCAGAGAATGCAGCAATGAGGGCGCAATCCTAACCTGCGCTGGAACAGCTCAGGATGGCGGGCCTGTGCCGTATACAACGCTGGTTGGGGCTGCGCTGGAGCCTCCACAGGGCAAGGGCACATTTATGCCCTTGCTGTGGGGGAGCCGCCAGCCACCCCGATGGACCTGCTAGGATCTGGACCTGCTATAAAGCAGGTGCAGGTCTGAAGAAGCCACGGGGCCCAAATCGGCCCCATCCAAGCCCCACTCCCCTCCCTGGGCCGGCCCACTTCCTGGCCTGCCCACTCCCCGTTCCGCCTTCCCTCCTGCCCTCCCTCTGCCCAGAAGAGCCACTGCCCTGGCTGATCACGGCCAGTGCAGCAGCGCCTTCCGTGCCAGCTGCTCCTGCGCTGCATTGTTGATGCAAGTGTTTGCGGCAGCGTTGTTCCGACACAAGCCGCTTGCGTTGGCCCTAGGGAGCGCTTGGATTGCCTTGTCAGTTGGGTTACTTCCCAGCCATTTTCCAAAGTACAGTGAATCAGAAAGAAAAAAAAACTTTTTACAACCTTGGCGCAAGCAAAACAACCACACAGTGGTATCCTCCTTTCCACACTCCTCCTTTCCAGCATCCCCTCTTCCCATTATTTTCAATATGGCTACTCTAGGTGCTTTGCGACCCACCTGAACTTGGATTGCGACCCACTGGCGGGTCCCAACACATGGTTTGCTCTATAGTGTTTCTTTCAAAATAACATTGTATGTGCCATAGGATTCCAATCTCATACTGTATGTGTTAATGATCACATGCTTCACAGCAGCCTGGGCTCCAGGTTCAGAATATGTTTTTTCCCAGATATTGGATTTACTTCTTTAGCACAGCCACCTAAGTAGCCTTGTGCATTGTCTTCCTGATCTTCTGCACACCTTTGAATCCTAAGCACCGCAGAAGTGCCACTGTCCACATAACTTGGGGTAAATTGCTGGAGCAGCAAACTCTGTTATACAGGACCCTTCGTTCTTGGATCAGTTATCTGGACTCTTGGAGTTGTATACTAAATCAACCTTGCCTTGGCTGCCAGTTCTTCCCCTGCAAGCCTTCACCCTACTTTTATTTTCACTCAGAGCTATCTGAAGAGAAAACATTAAAACAATAGGAGGAGGAGGTCATAGAGGAGAATTTGTGACACTGGGGACCGTTCAATCAGGAATAAATTATTCAACCAAAACAAATACCCATAACATAGGGTTCTTTCCTCACCCATACAGTAACCTTGGCTAGATTCACCACAGCCTATTATAGTAAATGATTATGCCTTCTAAGCAACGTTTCTGTTACTAGGATCCAATTCTCCTTTTATTCAGGTTTTTCCAGATCCTAGGATACCTGCATACCTGGAAAAATATCACATGGAAGCAGTGTCGGTGCCTGTTTTTCTGGAGGTCCTGAATCACGTTCTGCACTGGGTTTCCCATGATACGTAGGTCAAACTCTCAGATACACCCATTCCATCCACAGCACTTGCTTCAGATTCTTACAGAGATTAGCCAGCATGATTGCAGCACTACCTAAATCCCCCCACAATGCATCATCACAGCAAGCTACTCTTGACACCATAGCTATCCCAGCAATGTTTCCTAGATATCCCATTGCAGCCTACCCAAGGCTTCCCCACTGAATTTTCCTGGATGCTTTTAACTGTGTGCAATAGTGAAGCCTCCTTATACCAGTCTCAGTAACACTCCTTTGTTAATGAAGCTTCCTTAAACCTTTCCTGGAAATATACCACCTTCCTGCACCTTCTTCAGTAACCTTCTTCAACCTTCCCACCACCCTTTTCTGAAAGGAATTTTCAGTGCTCAAATTAGGGTGAGAAAATGGGAGGGGAGCACTGAATTAAATCTTTAAATCCTACCCCCTGATTCCCCCATTATTTGCCAAATCAGGACTTTTCCTGAGCCTTCTAAAAACTTACTCTTTTCACACTTCTGCACCCATAGCAGTCACCCTGTGATATGTTATCCAGAGGTGCCTTCCCTCACACCTTTTTCTGCCTTGAAAACTTTTAAAACCTACTTCATTGTTTATGGCTTCCCCCAAAGAACTCTGCAAATGTTTAGGTTTGTAAGGATATTGAGGGTTTTCTTTTCCTGCCCCCTTTCTCAGAAGTACATTTCCCTGGGTTCCTTTGTTAAATTTCCCTTTGTTAAATACATTTCCCTGAGTTCCAATAAATATAAAGCACATTTTAAACATGTTTAATGTGTAAGGGCCCAATCCTGTCCAATGTTCCAGCACTGACACAGCCATGCCAACAGGGCATGCACAGCAACCTGCAGTGGGGGGAGGTAATCATAGGGCCTCCTGAAGGTAGACAAACAGTTGCTCCCTTACCTCGTATTGCTGTATTGTGGCTGCATTGATGTTGGAAAGTTGTATAGGATGGGGCCTTTAATGTGCATCCACCACATCAATCTGCTCAAGCCTAGGCCTATTACCACTAATTTTCATATATTTCAGTCTTTGTATATAACCATTAGCATGTTTAAAATTTCCTTAACGCTTATGGCTACCAATTAAGGAACCCTGCGAAATGTAGCATTGAACAAGAGGGCAGGGAATTCAAATCCTCAATATCTGTTACAAACCTTTCCTGTAGCAATCTATTCCTCCATTTTGAACTGTCTTTATAGTTGTCTTGTAACACTAATAACCCACCCAAGATATCCCACACTGGTTGCCATATCAACCTGGCCTACCCTTACCTTTCTTCTGCTATGGAGCACCCTCTAGACATCCCCTTCATCACTCTCCTCAGCCGTGTAACCTTAGGCTTCTTCCCTCTTGCTTGTCACAGCAAACCATTTGAAACTTTAGCCCTTTCCTGTTTATAGTGCCTCCTGAATGAGCCACATGGCGACTCTGCTTTTTTTCTTCTTCTTAGCTTGCCCCCATGGTTTTCTTGGCACCCCACACAAGTCTGCTCAAGCAGGTGCTGAAGATATTCCCATTCCTTCCTCCCTGCTCCCCCCTCTCCCTCCTGGCTGAGCGGAAGCTGAGACACAGACAGATAAACACAGGTGTGGAACTGAGAGTGAGCACTGGTTTATTTATGGTACGGAATGGCGACAGGATTCCGACATTACACTCACTAATCTGTCCAGTCGGAAGCCAAGTCTCCATTCATTCCAGCCTACCCCTTGAACCAAACCCAATGATCAGAGAGAGAGAGAGAGAGAGAGAGAGAGAGAGAGAGAGAGAGAGAACATCCACAATCTCTTGTCCATTCAATTTGCTTCCTTGTCTACATCCTATCTCACAAGTTTCTCATGGCTTCTTTTCTTGGCCTACCTTTTCTTCATTTATGACTTCAGCCATTCATTTACAATATTTACATACTGCTTTTCAACAAGGGACAAACATTCTCAAAGCCCTGTACCGGTTGATTATCCCTCATCCGGACTGCGTGGGATGGGAAGGTGTTCAGATTTTGGATTTGTCTGGATTTCAGAATAACTGCATAAATATAATGAGAAATGCTTCTTCTTGCTCTTTTCACTGTAATCCATTTGGGTGTCTGCTGACCTCTTAGACATTTTTCAACTATGTCTGTATAGGCACACACCTAGAGCTGAGAATACAATTTACAGAGCACAATCCTAACCTGGAGTTAGGCCGGCACAGTTAGGCCAGCAAAGTTTGACTGGCACAAGGGCCACCGTAATGTATGTTTGGACCACTCTCAGTCAGAGAGGCCAGCCACAGATGAGCTCTACAGTGGTCTTTGTGCCGGCCAAACTTTGCTGGCCTAACTGGGCCAGCCTAACTACAGGTTAGGATTGCGCCCACAGACTGTACGTGGGAATAAGCACAGACCTTCTAGTGTTCGCATGACATAGTTTTAAAAAACTATTGGACAAAAATATCTGGATTTTGGATGTCCGGATAAGGGATAATTTTGTACAGGTGTTTTGTATTTTGTACCTGTACAAAATAACAGAATCACGAAGTGTGTTTTGGGGAAGGGGAGTAAGGCACCCTTAAACAAATGTCCTACCCAAAAGATGTAATATTTAAAATATGCTCAAATGGGTGATGCAAAACCAGCTGTACAAAGAGCACACAGAAATACATCGTCTCCACCCAAGGAGAGTTAAGGGAAGTCCACCAACAGGTATTTCTCTTTTCACACCTGGCTTGCCTTCCTGGAGGCAAGCCAGCCATGAAGGGGCAAGACAGGCTACACCAAAGGGAAAAGGATTCTTCTTTTTGTTACCTCAGTCAACCTTCCCAACATGGTGCAAATCTGGACATTTCCCTCTGATTCCACGCCTTCTCAGAGAACCCATGCTTAGAGACTAAAATATAGCTTTGTCAAACTTAGGGGTGCTTAACTAGAGCATTGTAACAAAGTGATCCTTGACAGGGTCTCCAAACTATGGCCCAAGGGCCATATCCGGTCCACTACAGGATTTATCCAGCCTGCAGCAACTGGGGTTTTGTTTTTGTTTTGTCAGAGTATTTGCTAAATTTTAAATGTGCAGAGTATTTGACATTTTTACTCATTTCTCAGTTTAAGCACATTTTTTTAATTGTCACATTTCTCTTTTGTTCGGAACCATATCATGCCGATTACAAACATGATCAAGTAAAATGTATTCATTCAAATGTCATTCACTAATGTATAGAACTCTTTTCGGCCCATAAAAATTGGTAAACTATACCATGTGGCCCTCCAAAGGTTTGGAGATCCCTGACCTAGAATCACTCTCCCTCTTTTCAGGCCTCAGTGCCCAGTCCATGATACACAAGATCAAGCGTTTCCTTTCTCACACTGAGAGAGGAAAATATAAAAGCCCTGCTAGATAAGGCCAAAGGCCCATCTTGTCCAGCTTCTTGTGTTTCACAGTGGCCCATCAGATGCCTCAGGGAGCACACAAGACATCTGTATCTTGTTGCCACTCCCTTGCGTCTGTCATTGATATAGCCTACTTCTAGAACCAGAGGTTGTATTTACCCATCATGGCTTGTAACATGTTATGGAACTTTCCTCCATAAATTTGTCCAGCCCCCTTTTAAAGGCAAAAGGGTGATCTATCCTGCTTTGTAAGGGAAGGCTACAGATTTCTATTTCTTTGTAAAATAATTGAGGAACATGGAGAGCGTTTTATGGTCCAACTGGCAATTCATTTTCCAGAGGGGAGATGTTGAAGCTCAGATTGGGAGGTCATGTTCTTTGTCCTGGAAGACTTGCTGTGAAGCCCAAACGTTTATTGGGGGGGGGGCTCCTATAGTTATTGGGTAATTTAGAAGGCACTTTGCATTTCCTCAGACACTTGCATCTGCCAAAGCTCGTTGTTGGCATTCATAACAGGTTGAGAGACTGTCGTCAGGTGTGGCTTGTCTGAAAGAAAAACCCTCAGTTCTGTCCATCTTCTCCAGCAATTTTGGACAAAACTAGACTGAAACTCACCTAAGACTGGTTTATCATCCTGGGATAGCACACTGCTTTAAGAGAATGATTCATGGCCAGAAATTCAAACTCATTTGAGTGTCACAGAGCAAGTACAGAGTGTCACTACTCAGTAATCACAACCAGCTGGTATATCTCTGAAATTAGGAGGAAGTGTGCTTGGAATCTGATGGGTGAGGTGGTTTGTTTAGGTTTGTATATCCCATGCATTAGTTTATATACATTATGAATTTATATGTATTCTTAAGTATTAGCAAGCTAAGTGGAGAAGAGAACAGCAGTGAAAATGGGCAGGATCTGACAGATAAAGTGTACAAGTAAAACTTTATGGAGCTCCAAGTAAAACATTCATCACTGATTTAGGTTCCAGAATGACAATTTAGGTATTCTGAGAAAACATGTAATTCGCTTTTATACTTGGAGAAGAATTTCTCCGAGCATGTGCAAAGTGTCTTTCCTTCCTAACTACCATAATGGGCAGTGGTAAGCAGCAGGGGGATGTTGTTGTTTGCAAAAACGCCTTACAGGAAAAGGGTTAAGCATCCTCTCCCTCAGCATTGCTGCTGTGATCAAAGTCTCAGTGCCCATAATTTTTGCTCCCAACTTTCCTTTCTATTTATCACTGAGCTTCAATTTAAGATGTTGAAGGGGCCAGAATTATAGGCACTTCTGAAGTCTGATAACATGCGACCAGGGTGGGAGGGGGAGAAAGAGAGAGCATGTGTAATGCTCCCCTCTCGCGCCATAGCTGACTTTAATTAAGAGTTCCAGCATAGAATTACAGAAGATCTAAGAAAACATGGAATTAACTTATGGCAGTTCCTCTGAAGATGTGCAAACAGGTATGGGCCAACTATGAGGTTGGGCCTTATAGGCAGTGGGCTAGGGGGAGATGGCAAGCTGGCAGGGGATGCCCACAGCCCACCTCCATCTGCCTATCATTCCACCTGCCCCCTGCTCCACTGGGTGTTCCATCTTCTTCTTGTGTGATCAAGAGAGTAAAGACACTTCTTGCAAAGTGACCAGTGGTGAAAAAGCTGAGGGTGGTGTGAAGTTCTCTCTCTCTCTCTCTCTCTCTCTCTCTCTCTCTCTC
>JAJKFI010000075.1:2356581-2414540 GCA_029204185.1 Lerista edwardsae | reverse complement strand
GTGTGTGTGTGTGTGTGTGTGTGTGTGTGTGTGTGTGTGTGTGTGTGATATTTTTTCCACAATTTCTTGATTAACAAAATTGCAGTGTTATGAGTTTTTATTCTACATTCTTACTCCCAAGTTCTCATTTTTATTAATTTTAAATGCTTTAAAAGTGTACTAGGTAGAATAGGTGATATAGTGTCAGCAGATGCAGCCACAGTATCTAATTGGAAAAGTAATCTATTTTAATTTCTGGAAAATATCTTAAACACCAAAAGGTAGTGTTTGGTGTTTTTATTCAAACATTTTAACCCCTAAAAGGCGGTGTTGTGTGTTTTTATGCAGTGTTTAACAACACCCCCCCTACCAATTGCTAGCTGAACCTTCTGGCATTCTGGCCAATAAGTGCAAAGGCAATGACTTACCAGCAGCTTGTGCCGAAGTTTCTTTGTGGATAAGCATCTGGGCACTTGTCACTTGTTAATTTTATTAACATAAAACTACATTCCATTAACGGAGTTGTTTGTCCCAGCTCCTGCCAACCTAGCAGTTCGAAAGCATGTAAAAATGCAAGTAGATAAATAGGGACCACTTCGGTGGAAAGGTAATGGTGTTCTGTGCGCTACGGCGTAGAGTCATGCTGGCCACGTGACCACGGAAGCTTGTCCTCGGACAAAACGCTGGCTCTACAGGCTTTGAAACAGAGATGAGCACCGCCCCCTACAGTCGGTCACGACTACACCATTTGGTCGCAGGGAAACCTTTGCTTTTACCTTACATTCCATTATGTGATAAATTTAATAAACACGTCAATCCACGCATGGCACGGTGTGGTCTTATGCATGTTTACTCAAAAGAAAAATCCCACTGTGTGCCAGCTGAGTGCGCACAAGATTGTAACTGTCAGGTCTTCTGTACTTAAGCTGCAATCCTATGCATGTTTATTCAGCAGTTAGCCCCATTGATTTCAAAATAGTAAACAGGATTGCAGCCTTAGTTTTTTTGCTGCTTTGAATTAATGTCACAAATTCCTCCCTCTTGATGTGTGTACATTGGCTCATTACAACATTTCTGGCCGCAGGTTTGGGGCACACCATGGCTGAAGCAAAATATAACAAATTCAGGCACATACACAACTATACAGTAAGCAAGTGTCCTCACTCCCTGCCAATTATTTCAGAGATGCAGTGACTCTCGTCTGGTCTGAGAGCCAGCCGAGTCTCTCATGTAATCTGATAATTTACTGCAATTAAGACTCTGAAAATATTTATAGCCAGCCTAGGATTTGCAAGGCCAGGAACATGGCATTGCCCAGCGTGGAGTGAGACTGTTAATAAGAGACGCCGTGTGCCAACCCAACGCAAAAGGGCAGGGCGTGTGATGCTGGATCACCTGGCTTCTCGGGGACAAGACTTTAGAAGAGATCTATGCGGGGGGAACCAAAGCAGCAGCAGCATGACTTGAAAGGAGACAGTGAAGGCCGGTGCATATAATATGCCAGCATGACATGCAGTGGTGGGATTCAAATAAATTAACAACCGGTTCTATGTCCTCCTTTCTTTGCTTCTTACTACAGCACTACTTTTTGTATATCAATAAATTAGCAACCGATTCTGCAAAACTGGTGAGAACTGGCTGAATTTCACCACTGATGACATGACACAGTAGAGAATCCAAAGTCATCTCTTGAATATGGCAAAATCACAACTTTTGTTTCAAGAAAACAAGCAAGTTTCTAGACCTCATGGCTACAGGGTAAAACTTGCAAATATAGTATTAGGAGCTGTAGATCAGTGGACTTCAACCTTTTTTGTTGGTCCACTTCCCCCCCCCCCCAATAAATAAAGTATGAGACTCAGGAATTACTGCTGATCCTGCCCACCTCCCAGGATCCAATCAGCCTACCTCCTGCCCCTGTCTATCCTGTTTTCCCCTGCTACTTGTGTCTTCACATCAACCTTGTGAGGTAGCAGTGTGGGCAGGGCCGGCCTTAGAAGCTACAGGGCAAGACAGTGAGAAGAGTCATTGCAGGATTATAGTCATAATTCAGTTCTGATAAAGTAGAACCATTATTGGATTGGTTCCAAGTACTCACTTGCACAGGTTTTGAAAGGTTGACGCAAAAATTATGACATACAAAATTATACACGGAAGGGATAGACTTGATAAAGGGGGATGTTCTTTTCCCTCTCTCAAAACACCAGAACCAGGGGGCATCTGCTAAAACTGAGGGTTGGGAGAGTTAAAACAGATAAAAGGAAGTACTTTTTTACCCAGCGGGTAGTTAATCTGTGGAACTCTTTGCCACAGGAGGTGGTGATGGCATCTGGTCTGGATGCCTTTAAGAGGGGATTGGACAGATTTCTGGAGGAAAGGTCAATTGTGGGCTATAGGCCATGATGGATTGTGCAACCTCCTTACATTGGTGGTGGGCTGCTTCAGAGTACCGGGTGCAAGGGAGTGGCAACAGGATCCATGCGTCTTGTTGTCTCATGCCTCCCTGGGGCACCTGGTGGGCCGCTGTGAGATACAGGAAGCTGGACTAGATGGGCCTTTGGCCTGATCCAGCAGGGCTCTACTTATGTTCTTATTAACCCCTCAAATGAGACTTTGCGACACCATTGGGGTTATGACCCACAGGTTGAAGAACACTGCTGTAGATGAAGTAAGCAGTACTGTATGTCAATTTAGTGCTAAAGAAGCCATCTCACTTCACAGATGCCCAGGCCAACTCTTTGACTCCAACCTTAATAAAGTGAGATTTCATCAAGCAGGGGCTTAATGAGCTTGCAAGAAGATTTTAAAAAAACCCGGGTCATACTGAAATCATTTCAAAAAGCGAACTCCCCTCTCAGCCATGAAGCTTTCTGGATTACTATCTCTCAGCCTAGCCTACCTGACAGGGTTGTTGTGAGGACAAGAGGAGGGAAGAAACCATGTACACTACTCTGAGGAAGGGTGGTGTAAAAATGTGAAATAAATAAATAAATAAATAAATAAACAAGTCATATACAATTGATGACCATCCAAGAGACCACCAGAAGGGCTATGAGTATCTCCAGCCCTAGAAATGTGGAAGATGGAGGTAGTTACGCAGCCTGCACATGTGCAGAGATACTCTACCCGACTACTACTTAATATGTTTTAGGATCTGAGCTCTAGCATTAGGAGGGCCTGCAGTTAAGTGAGAAATTATGATGTTCCATGTACTAAAGGATATCCAGATAGCAGGGCTGAAGAAGGAGACCTTGGAAAACCAATGGAGACAATATTGGAGTAGATGCACAAGATCTGCCCCTGCATAAAGCAGTTCACGTGTTTATAAAACTGGTTCTGGAGTTAAGCCTCTAATAGTCTCCTGGTTCAGATCAAACCCTGAGCATAGGCCTTGCACACTTTCCCTGCAACTCATCACAGGTAGCATGGCTAGACCACAAACTTCTTGGAGTTGCTATTTTGTAAGTAGTGGTGAAAAGTTCTGTTATAAGATCCACAGGCCCCTTACAGGGCCCATTTCTCAGGGTCACCCAGCAAGAAGGACTGAGTGTTAAGTCTGCATTGTACATGTTACTGGTGCTTGGCTCTCTCACCAATAACCCTCTTGCCTTCTGAATAGCCCCAGGGAGTTGGAAAAGATTTACTGTTTGGTGCAACTTCCTCCCCTCCTCTTCAAAGAGAGAAAGGGAGAGGTTGAAGGCTGGCAGCTTGTTGGGTGGGGTCAAATTTATAGCCCCTTGTGCAACAAACATAAGATACGGAATGTGTTCCTTCTGGCTTTCTCCAAGGTTTGGGCAAAAGGGTCCTTCCGGTAGGCCTAAAGCATGCTATATTTTTTTTCTTTTGGAGATTAACCATCAACTGAGGGACTTCCTCACACAGTTTTCCCAGTCCCATATTATTGGCTGCCCCCATTCTTAGACAAAAGGAAGGATGTGAGCAGGTGGAGGTGGGAGGTGTAACCACTTTAAAGCCCCCTTTAGTTTAACCTTTTTTTTTTTTTTTTTGGCAGGTGCTGTGCTCAAGAGCCTTTGAATGCAGGTAGTTCCCCATCTGGGAAAATCTTGCTCTGTCATTCATGTGAGTCCGTCCCCTCTCTTCCTTGAGCCCCTTAGGAATTCCCCTCCCCCTACGATCTTCGCTGTGTAGGAAAAGCGCACCAGTTTCCTAGCGTGACATGAGCATGTAATTTGTCAGGCCAGGAAACCATAACTCCTTCTTTGTACCCCTTGCTGCAAAAACAAAACAAATCCTCTGGGCCCATATTTCACAATAGACATTCTGTACAGTTATACGACTATCATCTCTATGTGTGAAAGGCTAACATGCCCTCCTGCACCTCCCACTCATTTCAGTGGGGCTTGCTTGGGCCTGTTCCTCACGGGCAAAATCTGTATTTCTTTCACTCAGGCACTGAAAGTTGACATATATTCAAGGATGGACGCTTGCTGCCAAAACACCTCACCCAGTGCACTCTTCTGGTAACATTTGATCAGTCATTATGCTTTCCAACCCCTTGCAAGCCAATGAACTGAAGCATGGGTTTAGAAACACTGAATGAAATGTCAGATCACACAACCCTTTTTAAAAATCAAATAAAATGATACTGAGGAGACAGGTGGGGAGGAAATGTGGGTTGGTGGCAACCAGCCCCAGGGCCATCTAGTCAGGCCGTAGGCAGCAACCTGATTTTGTCTCATT
The DNA here is from genome assembly GCA_029204185.1 of Lerista edwardsae. Taxonomy (NCBI): domain Eukaryota; kingdom Metazoa; phylum Chordata; class Lepidosauria; order Squamata; family Scincidae; genus Lerista; species Lerista edwardsae. The sequence goes on along the minus strand of JAJKFI010000075.1, from coordinate 2,409,860 downwards.
GAAGGAATGTATCTGTGCATTATTACATTTTCTGTGGCTTGCAGTTATTTTGTTGTGGTGGGGAGAAGGAAAGCATTCTCAAAAAACACTGTTTTCCCAAATTAAGAGGGTTTCTCTGTCAACCCTGCTATGAAATAACATGCACGCATGCACACCAAGTCCTTGAAACCCTTGTACCAGGCCTGCCCCATAAAAGTTCTTTGTCATCTCTCAAGCCTATGGCTGCAGGGCAAGCCAGAACCCGCCTTGTGTTCTCTAAAACAGATTGTGAAGGGGAGGGGAGGAGGAGACGTCTGTATAAAAAAAAAAAAAGCACCCCACCTTATGAGTCTTCTCTTTTTGTTTGAAGGTAGATCAAAGATTCCTAGTAAACTCCTGGCAACGCTCTGTGGTCTCCATTTGCCCTTGAAAGAGCGCTACAGTTCAAGCATCTCCAGGACTGTAAAAAGAGCCATAGTTCTCAGTGATGCCACACAAGTTGGTACGTGTTCCTAGCTGCCAATGCCCTGGCTTGACACCCCAAACGATTGGGGTTCCTCAGTAGAGGTGGAACAAAGGAGAGAAAAATTCTCACCCACACGATTTTTGCATGTAGCATTCCAATAATCCAGGCATACTGGTGTAAAATATATGTTTTTTCCCCTGAGGTAGTCTCTCTCTCTCTCTCTCTCTCTCTCTCTCTCTCTCTGTGTGTGTGTGTGTGTGTGTGTGCGCGCACATGCGCGTGCATGCAATTTGGATCAGAACCACAGTGAAAGTACAGTTTTAAAGCTCCCTACACCTCCCCTTTGTGGCTCTGATTTTGCTTGTTATTATTAAGCATCACTAAAATCAATAAGGCGAGCTAGTTGTGGCTCACTTAACCAGGAATGTTCACAAGCACGGCGTCCTGGTTTGAGCAGGGCCTGCTTTAAGTCAATGTGACCAGTGTTGCCACATTGGGCCCCTCGCTTTGGGGGCCCCTGCACCCGTCCAGAGAGCATTTCACCTGCTGCTGTAGCTAGGAACTCTATGGACGGTAAGTCAGTGGGATGAGCAGAGCAGCTTTACTTTGGTACTTTGGGCCCTCCTACCTACTGTGCCCCTTCCTCCCTCCAGCCCAAAATGGACCTCTTGGACACAGTTGGTGGTGATGTCATCATGTCACTACCAACTATTTCCAGGTGCCACACTTTGTGCGTGACACCACAAGTGCTCTTCTTGGTGAGCAGGGGCCTCCCACAGGAAGTGTGGGGGCCCTGCAGGAATGCCCTGCATTGGACCCCGCTGCTCCTGGAGTCAGCCTTGGGTCTGAGCCACACACAGATTTCGTACTGATGCAGGAGGAACCCCCCCCCCCAGTAATTCTCTCAGAAACCATTCTCTCTCCTGGCCGGAGCAAACAGCCCAGCCAAGCCAAAACCGTCATGCCTCCTCTTCTACCCGGCTGCGCGCACACAGCCCAGCCGTGCTGTACCCACCATGAACGTCTTCACCTAGCTGTGCACACACAGTCCAGCTAAGTTGCAACCAACAAATAAATTTACACTGAACTTTAAGAACTGAACCTTGGCGGAGACCGAACTCGTGGCCACAGCTTCCCCGGATCCCGCTGCTAACAACGGTGGGGACCCGAGATTCGAACTCGTGCCACCACCACAGCCCCAGCAGATCAGCCCGAGTACCTGAGCCGGCACTTGATAGGATTACAACAACGCTTGACAGGATTACAGCAGCTCTTGACCTGCGGTTTCACCTCAGCACACGCCGTACCCAAACAGTTAACCGCAAGCCAATGAGCTGGCTGTCAAACTCCTGAGCCGTTCCTCGAAAGCACCGCTTACTGGCTGTCAACTCCAAGACAGCCAGGTCTTTCCCCAGATTTCCCCAGAATCCCAGCCACGTGGGTCAAGCGAACTGTCAAAAGACTGAACTGTCAAAGTCTCCCCTTAAAGGGAAAGCAGACTTCATGAATGAAGTTTTCTGAATGGGAACTGTGTATTTTATGAATGGAGGGTAACTTTGGTGAATGGACACCGTGTGATTTAAGGGAGAACTGTCATGTTGAGCTTTGTGCTTGTGTGTACTGAGAAGGGGGAACACAAAATGGCGGCTGGCGAACAAAATGGATGCCAGCTCCTTCGAGGGATGTGCCACTGCCATCGAGCCAGCCCCTTGGGTCACGTCCTCAGCACCGGACCCCACGATCTCCGCCAAAGACATTTACATAATGACATCAACTTTTCGTAGTGAATAGGTTTCTTTACGTATTGAAATGTATGAATTGTAGTGAATAGATTTCTTTTTGTCCTTTTGTGTGGCAAGATGTGTCTATCTCTGCCCCCCCATTGACCCTATGCTCTTTGTCACCCATCTTCCAGAAATTCAATCAAGTCTTTGTCCACTGTACCCCAACGATTAGTCACTTCCCCAATCCTTTGTCATGCCAAGATTAGCTCTCCTTCTAGGGTGCCGGTCACCCTTCAGGCAAACGGGCATGTCCCGGGGAGTTCCTCAAACCCACTCCTGACCAATAACAGGTCCCAAAATCCCCGGTGCCCCAATAATCAAAGTGGGATTAGACAACAGGCTTTGATTGGATATTCTATTTCTCTTCATCTACATGTAAAAACATATAAAACTACCAGTCTCCTTCAGTTTGGCACGCAATTAGGGTGCCCTTTTGCACGCGCAATTTGCGGCCTTGTTGCGTCTTTATTGCAATAAATATCCTTTCCGGAATTCCATCGAAGTCCAGCTGGCATTTCTTTGGTCGACGTTAAACTTGGTAAGCTATAGCAAGGATCCCGAAGGGGGATCGGTGGGGCCAGGAGAGTTTGTGACCCTCAGCAGGAACGGGGAATGCACACCGGGAAAAACGGACTTCTCTATCTTGGGAGTCCGTCTCACCTTTAAAGAAACAGAGACCTAGAGAAATCGACTATCCAGGCTTGATTTGCTCCCATTTCGCTACCTCAGACTGAGGCAGTCCAGCATTCAGTTTCCAACAGTAACTGGGCAGACGGATCCGGAAGCTCCCACAAAAACAGGCTGTAATCTCCTCCACTTATTTACCATTAATTTGTTTATACAAAACCACCAAGGCACATGGCGCTACGTAGGGTAAAAAAATGGATCCTGGCTCAAGAGGTTTACAGTGTACATACTGACAGGAAGATAACAGAGGGAGGGAAAGGGGCGAAGTCAGGAGTTTGTGTCTGTATGTGATTATTTCCGTTTCACATACTTAGGTTTACTTACAGTAGAGACAAGGAAGAAGGTGTGGCACCAAAGCCTTCACTGAAAAGAGGTTTTCAGAAGGGATTTGAGCAGTGGTTCCCAAACTGCGAGCTGTGGCTCCCCGGGAAGTCGCAGAAACCAGCCAGGGCAGCTGCAGAATCCTTGCGAAAAACCCACTGCCCTATACAAAGAATAGGATTGTAGCCCAAATGGGGAACCACTGCTAAATGGGGAACCGCCAGGTAATTAATCTGTGGAACTCCTTGCCACAGGAGGTGGTGATGGCATCTGGCCTACATGCCTTTAAAAAGGGGACTGGACAGATTTCTGGAGGAAAAGTCCATTGCAGGCTACAGGCATCTGGTGGGCTGCTGAGAGATACAGGAAGCTGATCCAACAGAGTTCTTCTTACGTTCTGAAGAAGAGGAACAGGCCATTTGCTTGTCCACCCTGTCATCTGCTGGACTCCTTTGAGGGTCAAAGAGGGTTCCAGCTCTCAACAAGTCTGCTCCACTGACCCAGAGAATAAGCAGCAGTACATTGGATACGCCGAACTCTGGGTCATAGACCCATCAGCCCTCCCTGGTCAGAAAAACAGTACGCTCTTGTTGCCTGTGTCATTGTGGCACCTGTTTCACGTGCTAGCCACCCATGGTCGATTCTACAGTCAGCTTACCAAATGATGCTTTTTGAGCTAAGAGTTGTATGCATACCGGCAGCAAAATTAATAACTATACTATTCACAAATGCCAAATCCAGGAAAATACAGGACAGGAATTTTGAGTATGGAGTTCCATTTATCGTCAGTATTTGGTGCCCCCTAGAGTTATAAAGAATATTGCAGCATATATCATTAGAGGTTTCTTCCGAGTCCATAAGTGCTTTATTCGTAACACACTTAAGTGTGCCTGGGGCAGAAGGCTGTTTTGCTCAGATTGTGTTTCTGATACAGGGATATTACAATAATTTATACTTTATACAGCTCCCTAATAAGTATTCTTGAATGGAACCGAAGCCTAAGTAACATTTTTTTGTGTAAAACTGAAGTCTGGCAAAACTTCAGGATTCAAAGTTAAATGCTTGAAATTAAAAAGTATTCAAAAGTGTTGTTTGTAATATTCACAGCCCAATCCTAACCTGCACCAAGTAGCCTATGCCTTATCCAGCACAGGTTAGGAGCAGGTCTTCTCTTACCCTGTTTCAAACTTCAGTCTGCTCAATGGGGCTACTGGGATCTGAACCAGCTGATTCATGTGTGTAAGTCCACGAAGCACCATGAATGGCTTTTAGGCTCAGGAAGGGGGTTAGGATATGGCGGAGACCTCCTCCATCGACCCCACACTCTCTGGGCCTGTCCCACCCCCATTCTGCCCTCCCTCACCCTCTCTCCTTCCCTGCACAGCTTGCCATTGCACACACCTCCACCTGCAGTCGGGGGTCTGCAGTGCCAGTGGGATGGTGCAGGCCTTCCCATCAGCACTGCTTATGCAAGTAATCACAAATGTGCTTTTGCAATGGCTGCCACTGGTGCAGCAGCTGCTGGTCGGTGCTAACGATAGGTCTGTGCTATAAAGAATTTTAAAAAAAAAACCTTTGGGCAAAATCCGAAGCTCTTCTGTGCAATGAATGAGAGTAGTACACAAGCATGACTACAGCAAAGCCTCACCCATTTATTTCAATGGGGTTGGGCAAGAGAGTATCCTACTGGCTTGTACGCTACCACTTGATGCCTTGTTGTGTCTCAAGGCAAGAATGTAAAGTATGAATCAACTTGTACAGCGCTAATGTTTACACCATCTTGTTTATATAACTGGGGCCGTGAGAGGGCACTTAAACATAAATTTGAATTCTTGCAATAATTCCCACCCCCCATGAAGTTTAGCTTGGCTTCACCCCAAGCAGATCTGCTTTGAAGCTAACTGAAATCAGCCTTAAGAACACTTACGTTTATGTTGGATTGTGGCCATTAGGTATAATTCTGTGACATAATTACTGAAACAGAACCAAAGAAATTCCTCCCACCTTGCTCAGTCAAATTCCGTTAGTTGCTACAATTTTGTGAGTACAGATTTTTTTTTTGAAAAAGTCACATGGAGTAATGCACTCCCAGCTTCTGTAGTTTAATTAAATAATAAACAGAATAGCAAATAAAAGGGAAGAAATCACACCTTCCCCACTGCCATTATTTGATATTGTGATACAGTTGCTGAAACATCATTCAAAATAGTTCAGCAAAATTAATATAAGAACATAAGAAGAGCCCTTCTGGATCAGGCCAACGTCACATCTAGTCCAGCTTCCTGTATCTCACAGTGGCCCATCAGATGCCTCAGGGAACATGCAACAAGATGACTACATCCTATTGCCAGTCCCTTATACCTGGCATTCTGAGGTAGTCAACTTCTAAAACCAGGAGGTTGCACGTACCCATCATGGCTTGTAACAAATGTTTTCTTCTCAAAAACTGTCCAATCCTCTTTTAAAGGCATCCAGTGGCAAGGGGTTCCACCACCACTATCACCACATCCTGCAGCAAGGAGTTTCACAGACTAATGGGCTTACCTGCTGGCTAAAAAGGTATTTTCTTTTATCTGTTCTAACTCTCCCAACACTCAATTTTAGTAATGTCCCCTTGTTCTGGCGTTGTGAAAGAAGGGAAAGAACTTCCCTCTATCCACTCTGTGCATCCCTTGCATAATAATGGATAAAGGGGCACATAGAATGAAGCTCAAATACTTTGGCCACCTCATGAAAAGGACTCTTTAGAAAAGACCCTCATGCTGGGAAAGATGGAAGGCAAAAGGAGAAGGGGGCAGCAGAGGATGAGATGGTAGACAGTGTCACCGAAGCGATGAACATGAAATTGGGCGAACTCCGGAAGCTAGTGGAGGACAGGGAGGCCTGGCGTGCTGTGGTCCATGGGGTCGCGAAGAGTCGGACGCGACTTAGCGACTGAACAACAAGGCTCCTTGAAAAACCTAGACTCCGCCCTCCTGTAGGGACGCCACTGGCTGTCATTCCTCCTTTCAAAAATAAGAGGTATTTAGCCGTCAAGGTTGCAAATGCGATTTAAAGCTTGGCAATATAGAGTATGGGGTTGCACCTGCTGAAGCCTCAGCAACTGAGCTTCCAGGTCCCTGCAGGGAAGATCTCCTTCCCTTAATACACTTTCTGCCCCGCCCCGCAGAACCGTTTCAGAATCTCACATAACTTTACAAACTCCGACACCAGGGAGTTCCACAGAACACTGTAGTGTTCTATTCCCCGCGTTCGAGAATTCGACCCAGCTCACCCTAGACAAGGAAGAGCAGAGTTCGCCTCACTTTTCCTATTGGTTTTCTGTTAAGTACGTCTTTCGTATTTTGGGCCAATCACATGTCTCTGAAAATAAAGCCCACCCCTTACTTGTTTGTGTCTTCTGTCTTCTTCCTCACAGGTCCTTGTCTATCAATCAATCGTAGGCCTGACCACGTCCTCAACAGCCATTGGTAAGTGTTCAAGTCAATCTCTGATTCCACGCAAACGATTGGATTTTGGGATTATGTCCGTCATTGTCAAAGCCACTCTTTTCTATTGGTTAATTCGTACGTTCCAGAGGAAGCTTGGGGATTGGACGACTGAGACGTCATTAGGACTGAAGGAGGCTACGTAAGGAAACAAGCTCGGCTGTGATTGACCAAACGGCACAGAGGTCGCGTAAGGATTGGTTACTCGTTAGTAGATTGGGCGGGCCTTACAGGGCGGTGCCCGGGCTGCTGAGGAGGAGGAAGATGGCGTCGTGAGGGGGGTTCGAGCCACTGCCGCCTCCTCCTTCCAGCCGGTGAGTGAGCCCTGTGGGGCAGGTCCGGATCGCGGAGAAGTGAGAGGAAAACCCAAGAGATGGGAGCTGGCTAGCGATTGCGGGAAGAGGAGGGGTCTGTAAGGTGGGAGGGGAAACCTCGAGAGAGGTGGGGCCGAGCGCGCGCAAGCGGGGCCGAAGCGAAGCAACTGGGACCGGAAGGGGGCGGAGCTAAGGAGAGAGCCCGCCTCCCTGGGGTACCCATAAGAATAAGCGGGGGGGGGCAAAGAGAAGGGGCCAGTGTTCATTGGCCACTTGTAGGGTTCAAAGGGCATGTGGAGGAGGAGGCGTGAGGCACCTGGGGGCAGGGAGCATCGCGTCTTGCATAACTCTTACTATCCTATTAGGCGCAAGGTCTGTGATGCCTGATGTTGTTTAGTGTAGGACTCCTGTTAAAGGCACAGAAACTGCTGTTAAAGGCACAGGATTTAAGACAGGCACAGGCGTTAAGATGTGCAGTTCTTGTTTTGGGTAAAAATAAAAAGGAACATAGACTGGAATAGTTAAAATACACTTTGGGTATAATCTTATGCACTCCACTGCATACGATTGTAGCCTCGGTGTCTTTTAACTACTCCAGTCTATGTTCCCTTTTATTGTTTCCCACAGCTACTGGTAGTATGCAGTTTCCTGGATATAGGCCCAATTAACACAGTGGGGCTTACTTCTGAGTACACCTGCATAGGATTGGGCTGTCGTTCAGCAGTAGGCCTAGGTGCTATAGGTGATGCGGTCTATGGAGTGGGAAGAGAAGTGGGCAGTGACTGGAGAACACAGTGGATGTAATGCAGTGGGTGGTGAGAAGTGGGTTGCTGCAGATCATTAGAGTATGCATAGAAAGCTTGGTGAGTGCTTGGCAGTGAAAGAATCGGGTAGGAGACATGGAAGCAGAGGAATGAACACTAAGTAGAAACACGCACTTGGTTGTGAGAATGAATTGAGCTCAGAAAGGGCTATTTGGTTGAGTGTAGCTGATGGAAGTAATTTTATGTACAGGAAATTAAAAGTATAAGTACAGTATAAAAGTTATAAAGTAAAATCTTTTACAAATTCACTATAATATTTAACTCAAAACTTGATTATAAACAACATTTTTAGTTTCACCTCCAGGAGCAAGAATAAATGAATTCTTGGGTGAACCCACCCTTGAGCAAGCAACCTAAAGTTGTCCATGGGAGAAACATGGCAATCTCAAATCCACTCCGCAGTACTTAATAGACTGCCCCTGTGACTTGTTGATCCTGATCGAGAATGCAAGTCTCACTGGAAATGGCAATCTCTTAAAGTTAAAAGAGAGATCCGTCGGAATGAGTGGTATCCTGTTCCGCCCTCTCCCTTTCTTGTCAAGATAGTCGCTTCAATTACAGTACCCAGCATCTTCTTGACACACATCATTGTGCCATTGCAAAGTTTTGGCGGGTCGAGGTTCCATAGTAAAATAATTGGAGATGTGGTGGCAATCCAGCCGGATCAAGTGAGGAAGTCTGATGGGAAATCGACGACCTCATAGGCATCTGCTACGGTATCGATAGACTTGTATTCAGTGACTACGCCTGGTAACATGGCAAGTATTTGAGTGAGTCCAAGACCAGGGCATAATGTGTTCTAAAAATTCCCAGAAGGTTCTACAGAGTTCTATTCATTCTATTCAACTACACTTGGGCTTAAATGTCATCGGGACTGTCACCAGTCAGCTCAGCGACCCGAAAAACTATGCATTTGACACTAATGTCGGTCATTTTGGACATTTTATTTTTCACCCCTTCTGACCCCCCCCATGCCAATGGGGGCTGAATGTGGACTTAAACGGCATGGGGAGTGTCACCATTCATCTCGGCGACCCCGAAAACTGTGGATTTGACACCAATATCTGCCGTTTTTGATCATTTTTACATGGCACCCCCTTCCCACCCCCACCCCCGCGGGTGCTAGGGGCATCTTACCCCTGCAGTATTTCTTTACAGATCGAAGGCGTATGCGTACCAAGTTTAGTGTCATTCGTTCCAGGCATTCCAGAGCCTATGGGGAACATACGCGCGCATGCACACGCGCGCACACACAAACACACACAAAAAATCCGATTTTTATATAATTTTATAGTAATATGTGGTCACTATAGTAGCAGTGGTCACTTCTCTGTCTCTGTGACACTATCACTGATTCAGGAGCCCAGGTATTGATCTTCATGCTTATTATCTCACTCACCCTCCTGCCCTCAGGCAGGAATAGCCCACTACCACATCCCTGGGGCCCAAGGAAACTGCTTGTTTCCCTTGATAGGAAACTGCTCTTTCACGTTTCCTTGGGACTTCTTCTGTTTTTCTTGTAAGGTGCAAATACAAGTCCCCTTTGGGAGTTTGTCCCTGTTAAAATCAGTGAGACTTAATTCTAAGTACAGCAGTATGATTGTGTGTGTGCGCGCACTCTCTTGACTAAGCATAACAAGGTCTTTCAGCCATTGCTTGAAGGTTGGATAGTTTTATAAAACATCCCCTTTAATCAGATAGGCCTGACATGTAAAAACATTTTTGAAAACCCTTTTGTTTCAAATTGTGACATCGTACTTTGATTTGGGTGTGCATGTTGCTGTGTGGTATGTGTCTGGGCTGTTGCATGGTAGAACCTACTCCAAGGTAGCCTTGGAACTCCTCTCAGAAACGGGGTTCTGTCTGCACCTGGGAAGTGGACTCACAAATTGCTAGTTCAATTTCTCTTGTTTTATTCTGTCAGACACATCAATTTCTGCAGTGCTCAGAGCATCTGCTGACCAGTATTTCCATAGCTCAGCCAGAACACGAGGAAAAGAAAGCAATTACCATGGTCTTGCATGCACAAATGCTGTTGGGAAGAGCTATGTGTCCTATTTCAATCCATCACATGTCTGTCTCAAGGGGCTTTGATGGTTGTTCAACCTCTTAGGGAAGATTTAAAGTCTTGCATTGAAGCAAGCTGAAGACACGTTAACCTTGATTGTGTATCCTTATTAAACTGGGTTTTGGTTATTGCCATAACAGAGTTACCTAGCCCCAAATAGAACTGTACAAAGTATCCATTTGCAGATGGCAGTGAGGTTGGGTCCAGGCATTCCTATCTCTTTCTTCCCACCCTCCCCCTCATCAATGAAGTTCAAATCAGCTCTATACAAAGTGGTTTCCCCACTTCCCATACTAGTAGACTCTACCTCTAGCTGCACATTGTACAAACTAAACAGTAATGATTGTGAAGCAGAAAAGAAACCAACAAAACACCTACGCAAACAAAAAGGGATGGTTCAAAATAAACTATACAGTGTTTGTCTGGTTAGAGATTGCTGCAATCTTTGTGAATACACTACTCCCATAGTGGTCAGAATCCCTGAAAAGGCTTCCCTTTGTGGCACTTCCGATGGTATGTTCAGCATAGTGATGCGTGGTCCTTTGGGGAATTTAGTTTGAATGGGTTTGTATGGAATGCTGTACATGCCATTGGCAGAACCATGTGAGCATATGCCAGCTGGTTTGGAAGTGCCAGGGAAGTATCAGCAAACATGCTGCTTTTGTTATTGATCTGCGTAGAGAAGTTATTGGAGCCATTGTGACTGTGTGTATTCTTTGTTGGTGGTGGAGCCCAGTTAGTTGCTTTCTGGGACCAATCCTAGACTCTATCATGTGAGCTGGTCCCTTCTGTTTGAGGAGTGCACTGTCACCCTTGTTCTCCCAACATGCAGTAATGAGGGAGTAACTACTTTGCTGCTTGAGCCCCAAAGAAAAACAGATTGTTTTCAATGACTCCAGAAGAGTAATAGAACGGTAAGCATGCAGAATGGTAAGTGCCGCACAGATGGGGATGATTTTTTTTTTTTATTGTGCTGGATCTGGCCTGTGGGACATAGTTTGGAGTGATCTGGTTTAGAGGATTTTAATTCAGATGACTTGTGGATCTGTGGTTAGGTTAACATAAAAAGTTGAAGTGAACATGAGAGAGCATTTGAACCTATTGCTCTTCTGGAGTCAATGACAAAAATCTAATTGGATTTTTTTTTTGAGGCTCATAGGTTTTTAAAGCCCCCCCCCCCAAAAAAAACATTAATCAACTGCCTAGCTTTTAGCAAGTTAATGAATTGCAAAATAATTTCCTTTTGTTTACCTTTCTTCCCTCCCTTAAAATGTTTTACAATTTTTTAAGTAGCATCTAATCAAATAAAGGAATGACAAAACAACATTAACGACTCAGATTCTAGTAAATAAGTTCTCTTCCTGGCATTTATTTGTTTATATTCATATTTAAATGGCTGTTTCCAAAACAGCAGAATGCAAACATTTCTCCAGCCTGGTCAATGTTTATATTTTCATGTAATCCCATGCTATTTGCAATTATTCTTCGATCTTGTGTGCACTGTTGTTTTATCCAGTATTTTACTATGCTAAAATGAGATTAAAAATTAAATTTACTTTCAATTCAGTATCAATTCCTTTTTTTTGATTCATGTTATATAATAATCTGTGATAGGGATAGGTGTCATAGAAAACAATTCCAAAAAACCATTAGTCATGTTTCCTTCTTGCAGATCCAGAAGGCAGTATGGCCGCCACTGCTGCTGTGAGCCCCAGCGAATACTTACAGCCTGCTGCCTCAACCACTCAAGTGAGTCTTTTTATGTCTGTGACTTGGTAGTCTTGCTGTGGGATGAAGATGAAGATGTTCACACCTGGGTTTATGTATAAAATAGTTTGTTGAAGGCAAATCCTGCTCGTCCACAAGTTAGGAAAGAAGATGGGTTATTACCTCTTATAGGCAGTGATGTCATTCAGGGGGAACGGACCAGAACGGGCGTTCCGGATCCTAACGGGCTCTGTGGCTGGTTCTGGGTTCCCGACAAGTGCCAATCAAAAGTGAGTTCCTGTTCCTAAATCATTTGAATGACATCACTGCTTATAGGTATTATAGGACTAGCACCTAAAGCATTGTAATTAAATCCACCAAAGTTGCTGGCTTGTAAATGGAACGAACAGAATTGCAGACAGGAGTAGTATTGTTTAAGAATTATTTAAACTACTGTTTAATACACATACGTGCATTAAAATCCTCTAAACCAGATTATTCCAAACTATGGCCCACAGGCCAGATCCGGTGCAGTGCGGTTCTTACCGTTCTTCATGGAAGCCTTGTATCTTTCTCTCTGATCTCCTCGGATCCGTGCTGCAGGCAGCCACTTCCACTGCCCAGCGCCCAAGCAAGCTCTTCATCCAGATGTCCAGGCAGCTGCCCTGCATGAGATTCTGAGGCGACTGGAGGGAAATGGGGATGGTCCCGTGGTTTGGAGACCGCTGGTCTAAACTGGTGTGTGTGTTGATGTTGCTGATGTCAACCAGATCTCACTAGGGTCTGTTCTAATTGGAGGGCTCAACTCTGGGGATTATAAATACAATCTGACTTCAGCATCCGCAGGAGTTCAGTTCCTGGAACCCCCACAGATGCCAAAAACTGTGGATAATTGAATCCATGGTGGTGGCAGACATCAGCACCCAGGAGGGTGGTGTGAAACACATTAGGCTTACAGAATGTACTAGTTTGAGGTTGAGATATTGTGCCTGAGTCTCAGAATTGCAGAACTCTTATATGGTGCCTGTGCATTGGGGTTCCTCACTCTCCAGCTATACGATTTTGAATTGGAGAAAAAAAATCAGTTTGTCTGCCAGCCCACTTCTAACATGTTTTTATCCCATCTCCTTCCACTTCATGTAGGATTCTCAGCCATCTCCGCTAGCTCTGCTTGCAGCCACATGTAGCAAAATTGGCCCTCCAGCTGTCGAAGCAGCAGTTGCCTCTCCTGCCCCCCCCTCAACCTGCGCCTCGGAAACTTGTTCCAATCAAGCCCGCTCCTCTTCCGCTGAGTTCCAACAAGAACAGCATTGGAATTTTGTCATCGAAAGGCAACGTCTTCCAAATTCAGGGATCTCAACTGGGGACATCCTATCCTGGTGGGCAGCTGGTGTTCACCATCCAGAACCCAGCTGTGATAAATAAAGGGGCCCGCTCACCTGCCAATATCCACTACCAGGCAGTTCCACAGATCCAAACGGCATCAGGGCAGACCATTCAAGTGCAGCAGAATTTGGCCAACCAAATACAGATTATTCCGAGTACAATCACTCCTTCCTCCTCTTCGTCGTCTTCTTCCTCTGCTCATAAGCCTGTGCCAATCAAACCTGCCCCAGCTCACAAGACCCCGCCGACAGCTGTCCATAACGCAAGCAACGTTGTCAAGCTAACTGGTGCTAGTGGTAACGTCACCCTTACTCTGCCAGTGAGCAATCTAGTGAGTGCTGGGGACACCACTGCTCAGACTCAGATTGTCCCAGAGAGCCCTTCAAAGCCGAGCAAAAAGACCCGGAAGAAAGTGATGTCGCCGGCCCAGACAGCCGCTATGGCTGTGACAGAGCAAGTAGAGACGGTCTTAATAGAGACCACGGCTGATAACATCATCCAAGCTGGGAGCAATCTGTTGATTGTGCAGAGTCCTGGCTCTGGCCAGCCAGCAGTGGTCCAACAGGTGCAAGTGGTCCAACCCAAACCAGAACAGCAAGTGGTTCAGATCCCCCAGCAAGCCCTGAGGGTTGTCCAGGCAGCTTCAGCCACACTCCCAACAGTCCCTCAGAAGTCTCCGCAGAATTTCCAGATCCAGACAACTGAGCCAACTCCCACGCAGGTATTTGGGACTTTCAGTGCAGGTGGGGACATGCCTGAAATTCTGGGCTGAAATGGGGCTTGAAAAAATCCTATGTCCTCCTTCTGAAATACCCCACAGGGTGTACTGTAATGTACTTTTTTGGTTTTAAATTTTGTTATTTAAATACAAGTTATTTTAGTTCATATTTCTAAAAAAAAAATTCAAGATGACTTGACACTGTACAACACTTGCCACTGTACAGTCAGTAATTTGCATGGAAAGACAAGTTTCCATGGTAGGGTTTGCCATAGTGGAGGGCCTTGCAGTTTACATCTGGGTATAAGAGCAGCGGTTCCCAAACTTTTTCAACATGCAGCTCTGTTGACCTATTGGGCCATTGGCTTCCCACTAGGGCTACAATCCTATATATTGTATATGGCGGCAGTTTTTTTACAAAAATTCCACGATTCCTCCGGCTGGGAATCATCCTGGGGAGCCACAGCTCACAGTTTAGGAACTACTGCCCTAGCAGTACTTCCATATTCCTTAGGCTTTGGTAGTAGGCTCTGTTTCTCCTTTTGCACAGATTCTTGCTTCTTCTGTATCTTTCTGGTTTCAGACCCATTGATCATTCACTCATTTTGAAATAGGGGAAGATTAAGTACGTTTCTGAAATTACCGAAGGTGGAGTGATGACAGATATGTTTATGGAATTGGAAATGAACATGTTGATTCACTCAGTGACTGGCGGGGGATAATTGAAGGAGGCTGGGACTGAATGATGCTACCCGTTTTGAAGGAAGTGATTAAAATGTGATGAGAATCCGATTTTCAGTGGATGAGCTATGTTTGTATTTGGGAAAGCATCACACGACTATGGTGTTCAGTCTTAGGAAAGCTATAAAATAGATGTCAACCTTATTTCATACAGAGGGCCGAAGTTAGCATTCATGTTGGGCAGGAAGTGATATCATTAAGCTGGAAGTGTCATTAAGCAGATGGTGGCCAGAAATAAGCACTTTTTTCTCACACACAAGCTCAGCTGCAAACGACAGAAGAGAAAATGTGCAAACCTTGTTCATATTTCAAGATATGAGAAAGTCCAACTACCACCCTGTGAGACCCCAGTTATAATGGGGCGGCTTCCGGAGGCTGTATTTGGCCCATGGCCCTTACGTTTGACAGCCCTGCTATAAAAGGTTCGCAATGACACCACGGATGAAAGTGGTTTCATTGCACCCCTTTCTGTTTTCAGCCATTGTACTGCATCCCTTTCTGTTTTTTTGCCATTCTTTTAGGTCTACTTCAAGACACCTTCCGGCGAGCTCCAGACAGTGCTACTGCAAGAAGCTCCAGGTGTAACTGTGGCCCCTCCCCCCCACTGCCTCCTCTGCCATCTCCTGCAGCAGTCCTGTCCCTCGCAGTTCCCAGTTGGGAGGAAGTACCAAAAAGACAGGGGCTCGCAAAGAGCGTGCCCTGCCAAAGATTGCCCCTGCTGGAGGCATCATCAGTCTCAATGCGGCTCAGCTGGCGGCGGCTGCACAGGCAATGCAGACCATCAGCATCAACGGGGTGCAAGTGCAAGGCGTTCCTGTCACCATCACCAACACTGGAGGTGGGATATGTTATGACGTGACCCCATGATGAGCGGAGTGTGGATATGTGATGTAAAGGTCGCCAGAATGGTTTTTCCCCTCTTAAACGTCGTCTTGTTGGATGACCTTGGGGAAAGTAGAAAAAGCATGGAGACCATTGGTGGTGGGATAAGGTCAGGGACCGGACAAAAGAGAATTTTGCTAGCATATTCTGTGCAGTGCTAGCTTGTTGAAAAATTCTGGAGAGATGACAAAGAAACTGGGGGGGGGGATGGTATCACTGGAATACTACAATGTTTAGCATGGTGGAATGTATTCTCCATTTGGTACATACATTTCCATTTGACTTTGGATTGGGCTGCACAAGGGTTGTTTCTTTCTGCTCTATACAGCTTCTACCAGATGATTGGTAGTGCATATATAAAATTAATACTATGGCAGAATTGGGTGCAGAGGGGGAAGCTATGAACCTGTTCCTGGTTGATACCCCTGTTGCAGACATTCTGTAGTGTCTTGCTTTTTTGCATTCTTAGAGCCCAGTCCTATCCAACTTTCCAGCGCTGATGCAGCTGCATCAGCTGGGAACATTTGTTCCCTTATCTCAGGGGGAGATAAGGTAACTGCCTTCCTTGAGGAGGCCTCTGTAACTGCCCTCTCACCACAGGATGCAGCACACACCCCATTGGTATTGCTGCATCAGCACTGGAAAATTAGATAGGCTTGGGCCTGTAGGGAGGTGAGGGTGCTTTCTGGAGAGGTGCAAAAGTCATTTGCCTTGTCCGAGACGAGGAGTAGTTGTTTGGATAAATGGGTGTGTGGCCAAATCACCTGGCCAAAGTAGTGTTTTTTCTGCAGCCCCAAAGCTTCTGTGGCACCTGCTTATTCTGAACTTTTTAGAATAAGAACTAGAATAAGAATTTAGAACTACTTTAGAATAAGTAAGGGTGAACTTTTTACCACTGAGAGAGGCATGATGATAGTACCTCAGTGTGCTTTCTGGCATCCATCAAGTGGCATCTCGGTGCTTATTCCAACTGTGAGTGAGTGAGTGAGTGAGTGAGTGAGTGAGTGAGTGAGTGAGTGAGTGAGTGACAGTCAGTCAGTCAGTCAGTCAGTCAGTCAGTCAGTCAGTCAGTCAGTCAGTCAGTCAGTCACCTGGCTTTTCAAGTTTGATAATTGTCGTATGCCATTATGATGGTGCCATGGCATTCTTTGGCATCATTGCAGATGCAGCAGCCTGATGAAGCCCATTATCTCACCCCTATAACCCTGACTTGGAGGAGGCCTTTGATTGCTGTCCTTGTGAGTGTATGTCTCATAGACGCAGCACACCATCAAACTCGCCCTTCCCCTGGGGAGGATGCTGGGGGCTGTCCTGCTCACCAAAGGGCAGCAGTATACTCACTGTGGCAAAGTGTGGAAGCCTGCTGAGAGACTTGTGAGAGGCTTGCTTCTCATGATATGTGGGGGTGATAAAAGTGGGGTGTGGTGAGAGCAGTGAAGGATTGACGCACATTGAAATTAAACCAGGAACAAGCCATCTGAGAATCTTTGGTGCTTGGTCTCAAGCAGGAATTAAACACTGACACTCAGCATGGTTTGTCCAAGTCCTGTGCAGTTCTGGCACCAAAAAAGGTAACAGAGGAAAAGTTTAGATGAGGGGAATGTAAACTGGGAGTGCCCAGGTCCCTCCCTCTGCTGAATTTGGCGAAGCCTTGGCTTCAGACAGGTCCTGAGCCACAGCTGCTTCCTCCCTCTCCCTGCAGGCCAGCAACAGTTGACTGTGCAAAATGTCGCCGGAAACAACCTGACCATTAGTGGCCTGAGCCCCACCCAGATCCAGCTCCAGATGGAGCAGGCGCTCTCAGGGGATCTGCAGCCAGGGGAGAAGAGGCGGAGAATGGCTTGCACCTGCCCCAATTGCAAAGATGGGGAGAAAAGGTAAGTTCTGGAGGGCTCAGAAATGGAAGGGGTTGGCTCCTCTACACATCACTGCTTGGGAATAGTTTCTCCAGTTCCTAAATTAAGCATTTGGATGCCCTTAAGATAGTGGTATCTAAAGTTTCACAGGGCATTTTAAAAGAATTTTGTGACATGGGGGGAATTTTTATGAATCCAGCTGTTCAGATCTCTGTGGAAAATGATAGCTCAGATGACCAAAGAGAACCTATTTAGAGAAACGTTGTTCATTCATGTTTCTATCAACACGCTCTTCAGAGTGCTGCGTTTCCTTCCCAGGCAACACAAATGTATTACATCTTTGCACTTAAGTCATTTTTATTTGCAGTCCCTTCATTTGTTAAGCTTAGGAAAGCTTTTATGTGACCAAGGTTCCGGATAGAGTATTTCTCATTCAAAAAGGTACTAATACATCAGTAAACTAACTTGAGTATTTATATCTGCTGTCCAGGGAAAATGTGGCTCATAACATTATATTTTTATGTTGTACTTCATAATCTCTCTGGAAGTAGATTTTTGAAGGTTAGGTGGGTGGACTGGGATGAACAGTGCAAACCAGATGTTCTTGTTGCTGTAAAACTCAAAATACTCTGCTTACAGGGTATCCTGGCTTTTGCAGCCTATAACGTAATCGTTTTGAGAATCACTGTTCTGGTATTTGCTATTTCTTGTTTTGGTAATCGCTGTTTTTTTACAATAGCTTCATGAATTAGACATACAATCTATAGTTTGCTTTCTCTACTTAAGTCTTGTTGCAGAACATGTTTGCTGTGTGAGTTTGTGCTTTGTTCAATTTATGCTCTGAATATTTGTGTGTTGTATGTACTTCTGTTTGCAACCTGTAATTATTTTAAAATTTATATTACAAATTTTGTTGTAAGAAAAACTTTGCTTCTAAGGCACTGTATAGGATGAAGGGGGACCTTTTCTGGGAAGATGGGTTACTGCTGCTACTGTGATGATCTCTGAGCTGTCAGTCAGGACAGCTGAAGAAGTTTTGGATTGTTGTTGGGAACAGTGGTGTAAAGCTCCAAGTCATTGCCAGCTCAGTCAGGCTTCTTGCAAGAGGAAGGGTGTTGGTTGCAGGCTCGTCAGACAGCCCTGAGTCATTACTGAGGAGAGTGCCAGGAAGTTCCAGCTGACTGGCAGAATGGCCAGTTCCTGTCAGAGAACAGACTGACATTCCCTGGGTCACTGCTGAAGGATAGAGTTTGCATTTCTTGGGCTTCTGGTGGAGCGTTGTTGGAAGTGGGTACAAGAGACCAGGAGGTGTGTCCAGATTAGGACCTAGCACTCTCTGCTTCCATGATCCTGCTGCTTGGACTGGCTGGCCCTGAAGAGATCCATTCCGAGGACTCCGGTGTGCCATGGAGGCATTCTGGGTTTGTGTCTTTTTGTACTTGGGCTACCACCTTTTCTTTTCCTCCAGGTTGGGAGATCAGGGGAAGAAGAGGCATATCTGCCACGTGCCTGAATGCGGAAAGACCTTTCGCAAGACATCCCTGCTGCGGGCCCATGTGCGCCTGCACACGGGGGAGCGCCCTTTTGTCTGCAACTGGGTCTTCTGTGGGAAGAGGTTCACGCGCAGTGATGAGCTGCAGCGGCACGCCCGGACACATACAGGTGGGTCGTTCCGTTCCTGCCTCAGCCTCCTGCTGTGCCCCTGCTATGTACTGCCCTAATAATAACAATGGGGCAGGAAAGGAATTGTGCATGTTGCTTCATGAATCTTATCTCAGTCATCCTAAGAACAATTGCGTAAAACAGGCCGTTGTTACTGAGACATAAGATGCCCATGGTCCAGTTCTCATCATGCCTGGGCTGTACCACTTCAGGCAGCAGGGAGGTGCTCACATTACTTAATGCAGTTCTGTACCAACCAACCAACCAACCCCCCCCCCCCAAAAGCCCTGTACATGGAAAACAATCATGTTGGGGAGGGGAAGTTAAGTTAGACCCCTTCTCCCTAATGTGCTTGTCTTGGATCTGCTGGGTTTCTAAGGAGAAGCATTAGTTTTGCATGCTTCCTTCCACCTGCAGACTGAAATGGTGCAGCTCTGACAGACATTTACCCTCTTGGAAAGAACTGAGCCAGGGTCTTGTCTAAGGCCATTCAATAAGTTAATGAGCTACCAGAACCTCTTTACTTGAAGGTGACTTCTCACTGCGCCCATAGTTCTACTCCAGTTAAACATCAAGCGTGCTGCTAATAGCACTCCCAGCTTCTGTTGGTTTTGCACTCCTGGCTTCTGTTGGTTTTGCACAACACAGGCTGTACAGTGGCTGTTGTAAGTGGGCAGAGAGGCAGGCACATGCATTCCTGCGTCTTTCCAGGGCATGTAGCATATCAGCTTTGCTATCAAATTATGAAAAATTGCTCCGGTAGGGTGCTTTCACACACTCCTACCAAAGCCTGTCTCATCGAGTACTGTTTTAAACAGTGGTTCACCAGATGCCCCAGGGAAATTAATGGATAGGGCATAAAGGCAATGTCCCGTTGGGTGTGTTTCTCCTCCGCCACCCCCACTAATATTCTGAGCCCCTTGTCAGTAGCTTCATGAATTTGTGTAATCCTTTTTTTAAAAAGCACTCCACCTGAGCTAGTGGCTGTTGCCTCGTTTTGTGACAGAGCTCTGCCAGTTAATTTAATGTTGTCTGAACTCTCTTGTGCGTGCCTGCTCAACAGTGCTCTTGTTTCCTCCTTTGGACAGGTGACAAGCGTTTTGAGTGCGCCCAGTGCCAAAAGCGCTTCATTCGAAGTGATCACCTGACAAAGCACTATAAAACTCACCTGGTCACCAAGAACTTGTAGTGCTGGATGCAACCGGGGAAAAAAGCAGGGGAGTAGTGCGGGTGTTGGTGACCCCTTGCCATGAAGAAAGGTTGCAAAGGACAGAAAAATGCCCAAGTAACACTTCTGACTCTGGGATATCTGCTTTCACAGACACCTCTGCACAGGAAAGGGAATAACTATCACTGTTCCTTCCATGAAATGGTCTCCACCTTCCAGCACACTCCTTGGAACTTCTGGGAAAGGTGTTTTAGATGCTGCAGTTTCAACCTGGGATGAAGGAGTGATGATGCTTGCAAATGAATTGGCTGAAATTGGCACAAAGCCTCGGGAAAGGAGGGGCAACAGGAAGGCAGAACTTGCCAGCCCACCCGCCTGGGGAGCCGCAAAGCAAATGTCTGACTCTGCCGCTCCAGAGGGTCTCTTTGTGCATTTGATAGTAGCACCTGTGAAGCTGTAGCCCACTTGTAGTCTTGACTCCCCTTCCCAATCCCCATGTGCTTGTGAAGCTTTTAAATGGGGAGGGCTTTTAAATAGGGGGCACCACCCAAAATGGGACTCTCCGCATCCCCCAGCACATTCCTACTTTATATTTAAAATTATAAATATCTATAAATATATATCTATATATAAATTCCTTAGAAAGCCCCCTGTTTTTTCTATGGAAAATGTTGCCTTATTTTTCACCCCAGTTCCAAATTATGTATTGTGAGCAGTTTTTGTTTTTCAATTCTTTTTAGAAAAAAACAAAATCTTCCCCCATGTTTAAAGATGCATGTGCATCCCAAAGTCCCTGTGCTAACCCAGCACCCCTAGGACATGCCATTTATGGCCTATGGAGGTATTCTCTCTGTACAAAACAGAGACTTCTGGGGTGTTCATGGCAGCAGCACTTTTTTCATAGAAGAGCGTGGGAGAAGGTCTGTGTGTGATCTACTATGCATGTACCAGAGCTGCCGGGTCACAGCCATGGGCCCTGATCCAGAGAACCGCAGGCTGTGTGTGGCATTCAGTGCTACATTGCCTGGCTCAGCAGGTTTCTGTGCATCTGGTGCTGCAGATCCACATCTGGAAAGAGGTTTTCATTGCATTGGGGCACTGGGCTGCAATTCAGTCTAAAATTTCTGGCTCTTTAAGCCTATCTAAAACTTTGTGCTCAAATGCAAGCATTGGTTTTTTTACAAATAAGATTTCCCCCCCCTCCTCTTCCCTGTTCTTTTTGCACCATTTCTTTCCAAGCAAACTGGTGTGTTCTTCCTTTTCTCCTTCCCTCTTTTTTTAAATGTTCCAATAACAGCCCCTTCTGTGTATTATAGTGTATATTGTATCATAGGCTATATATATTGCGTTATGTGTTTCCTACATGTTTGAAAAACATACAGCTTGTTATTTTTGAGCTTTTAAATTAAAAAAAATCCACTTTATTTTTTAGTTGTAACTGCTTGAAGAATGTTTTTTTAAGTGGCTAATCCATGTTGTGTTTTTATTATTGATGTAACTTGGCTGGCCAGAATGGCGCTAGCCTGTAGTGGGGGGAGGGGAGAAACGCGCATTTCTTTATAAATAAATTTAGTTGTTGGAAGCAACCCAACCACAGTTTGGGAACAAAAGGATCCTTTTGTTTTGTTAAGTGTGAAGAATGGACGCAGATAGCTTGTTGAAGGGTAAAGGAGACTGTGTCTGGTGGGTGGGTACAGGCACACCTACCAAGGCCTTTTCACACTTTCGGCATATATTGAAACTTGCTCAAATTGGTTTATGTTGCAAATATGAAATTTAATTGACCAAAATTTGATTTCAGATATGTGCCTCTTCCACGTTTCGTACAGTGGTATTATTCACAAAGGCATCCAAATAGTATGTGAAAGATGCTTTTCACGCAAGAAAATACCCCAAAACTTTGGCCTAGTCCACATATGCCACAGGAGTGCATAGAGCTGGTATAATCAATAGGTTGAACTAAGTGGTCATGGAAAGGTGATTTCAAGTTGCCCCTGCCTGTTACCCATAATGTGTCACACAGGCTGTGTGAAGCTTGCTTAGGTTATTGGGATTCTCATTAAGCACTTCTTGTAGGTACAAGCCAGGGGGAAGTTCTCCTGCATGCGCTTCATTTAAATGAATGGTATTTGTACAGGAGAACTTCCCACTGCATATGAACTTCCCAATATAGCATATGCATAAGCTGTCTACCAAGGAGCCAGCTTCTTCTGTGTTAGCTCAGAATATACCTAAGTTGATCCTGTCCCCCTTATGAAGCTAATAATCCTATCTATTTCACATTTTTTTTAAAGTCTGTCTTAAGACCCAGGAGAAATAAACAAACCCATATTATTGCACTACAGATTTGAAGCTTGTCTTATTTTCAATGTAATACAGTATTTGTTAAAAACTAATGGCATAATCCTGCCACAGCAAGTGGGAGTAGAGATAACCAATACAGCCCAGCACATAGGAGAGTATGGTTGTGGAGCAAAAAGAAGCTCAAATCCCACAAGAGGTACCTGCCTTAGTTTCCCCTAACAGTAAAAAATGTTTTAAGAGGGTCATGGGCAAGTTATAGATCCTGGAGCATCTGGTCTAACTTGATGTCAAAAACTTTTGAGTGTGAACTGCTGGTATACCATACCTGGGAGTGTGTTGGGTTTAAAGGAAACAGGCCATAACTGAAAGCATGTACTTTGCACATAGAAGGCCCTGAAGCAGTGGTTTCTCAAGCTCAAGAAATGCCAAGTAGCTGGGCAGGGAAAGTCTGAGCCCTTGGGGAGGGCGACTACAATAGCTTGCTAAGATGGGCAGTCAATCATCTGCATAAGTGATATTTGGATTTACCATCCAAAAACTGATCTATGGTGATGTATTTCATTCACAGTATCCAAAGGAATGAGATCTGCCTGCTTGCTGACCCTGATAAAACTATATCTCCCAAATTTAAGAAGGGACCGTAGCTTAGTGGCAGGACTACATATGGAAGATCTTGGTTTCATTCCCCCAGTGAAAAGGATCTCAGTTGTGTTGGGAAAGACTCTAGCCTGCTAAGGTCTGCATGAGACTTGGGAGAACTGCAACCAAAAGAGCAGAACAAGAGTGGGAGCAGGCTAACAATCTGATCCTCAAGTTCTTCCTCTCCTGCATGCACACACAAGATGCTGCCCACCCAAATGTAGCAGCTGTGAGTGTGTATATAGGGATAGGTAGGAAGGGCACAGGGCTATTGACTATACACAAGCATCTGTCCTGTCTGGGAGCAGTGAAGCTGTAAGAACTGGCCCTGAGCAAAAAAGAAAAACTTACATTCCCCAAAATTCCAAGTCAAAAGTGAGTCCACAACAAACCACCAGTATGTAGTGAACATCACATATACCCCCCTAAAAAAATGCAAAGTAGTTTTTTTTTTTCCTGCAGAGGTGAAATCCAACATTATCATGGTAATCATTACAGTGCTCTGCATAATTATCACATCCCCAAGATGGTTCTCAGGCCAAAATTCACCCACCCCTGCAGTAGATAGTACTGGGGATAATAGTCCATGATCTGTTTCTGTGCTTCTTGTGCAAATGTTCCACATCCACCCACTGAAAACTAAGAGAGCTCATAGGAACCTGGCTCCATTTGTCAATATAGCGAGGCAAGCAGGAATCCATCAGTGCTATCTCTCCATCCTGTAATCTGAAGAAAAAACGAGGTGGGAAATTGTCCTTTTTTGCTACCCTTTGAGGGGCTCTTGACAAGTCCTGCTTGTAGTTATGTTCAGTTCATTTTTACTATCGTGGATGATCATTTTCTTGACTGCCCTCCGAGAGGTCCCACATTTGCTGTTGATCACAGCATTGAAGTTACAGCTTCTGCCGCACGTTTTGGTGACATATTCTAGACAGGATAGTGAGAGAACAAAGAAAATTACTTAGGACAGGATAATTCTCAGTGACATGCATTGAAAACGGCATTAAAGTTGTGAGAAGTCAATCTAAATTCTTCAACAAATAATGCACGTGAAGCGGCTTCTGCATAATTCAGGTGTCACTATCCAATTGTTGAAAGAATTAGGAATCTATATATATATAAAGAAGAGCGTGTGTGTATGTGTGTGTTCCACATAGGCTCCGCAACACCTGGACTGACTCGCGCCAAACTCAGCATGTGGGTGCCTTGGCCCCCCGAGACCGTTGCTGCGCGGTTTTGGAACGGCTCGTGCCCCCACGGGCGGGGGTAAAAGTGAATTTGTGGTTCTCTATGGGTGGCTATGGGCTGAGTCACTGCATTCCGAAGCTCTGATGATGTCATGATGAGATGCAAATGACATGCGGAATCTTCAGGCAGGAACTGAACTCTTTACAGTTGAAGACAAACAACAGCAAATAGGTTTCCCGCAGGGAAACCTATACAGGGCCATCTGTATGGCTGGTGAGTGGGGGGGGTGTCAGTGATGGGACAGATATACACCCCGGCTCAAATAGGTTTCCCGCAGGTAAACCTATACAGGGCCATCTGTATGGCTAGTGAGTGGGGGGGGGGTTTAGTGATGGGACATATAAACACCCGGGCGAAGCCGGGTACATAAAAGCTAGTGTGTGTGTATGTGTATGTATATATATATGTGTGTGTGTGTGTGTGTGTGTGTGTGTATGTATGTATGTAAAGAAGAGCGTATGTGTGTATGTATGGGTGTATGTTCCACATAGGCTCTGCAACGGCTCAACCAACTCGCGCCAAACTCGGCACGCGGGTGCCTTGGCCCCCAGAGACCGTTGCTGCGGGGGTTTGGAACAGCTTGTGCCCCCACGGGTGCGGGTAAAAGCGAATTTCTGGTTCTCTATGGGTGGCTATGGGCTGAGCCACTGCATTCCGATGAGCTGATGATGTCATGATGAGATGCAAAGTACATGCAAATGACATGCAGAATCTTCAGGCAGCAACTGAACTCTTCACAGTTGAACACAAACAGCTGCAAATAGGTTTCCTGCAGGGAAACCTATACAAGGCCATCTGAAGAGGAAGTTGCACCCATTTCCAAACGTGCTGTGTGGCTGGTGAGTCTGGTGAGATGGGGGGACAGGACTCCCACGTGACAATGTTGAATAACCAATAAGATCTACAAATAACACTGGGGGATCAGGGATGGCACACATAACCACCCGGGCAACGCCAGGTAAATTTAAACCAACAGAAAACCTTTCCAGGGGTGGGTTTGCACAACCAGGCAACAAACACTGGGGGGGGGGTCAAGGATGGGACAAATAAACACCTGGGCAATGCCGGGTACATAAACAAAAAAAAATGCCCAGGGGTGGGGTTGCATGTCTAATCCGTACTTTCCAGGGTTACCCAACAAGCACTGGCAATAAACACTAGGAAGAAACACTGGGGGGGGGCACGGATGGGACAAATAAACACCCGGTAACCGCCAGGTAATTTTTTTAAAAAAAAAAAAAACCACGCCTGGAAAGAAATACTGCGGGGGTAAGACCCTATGGGTGGGGGTGCGAAGGGGGTGCCATGTAAAAACATTCAAAAACACCCAATATTGGTGTTGAATCCATAGTGTCCGGGGTTGCTGAGACGAGTGGTGATGTTCCCGATGCCGTTAAGTCCACGTTCGGCCCCTACTAGCGTGGGGGATGAGAAGGGGTGCAACATAAAATGTCCACCATGACCTGCTGGAACGCCTGGAGCGATGTGCACCAAACTTGGTACACATATGCCTTACGATCTGGAAAGAAATACTGTGGGGGGTAAGACACCCCTAGCACCCCTGGGGGTGCATGGGAAGGGGGTGACATGTAAAAATGATCGAAAACAGCCGATATTAGTGTCGAATCCACAGTTTTCGGGGTCGCCGAGATGAACAGTGACACTGCCAATACCGTTTATGTCCACGTTCGGCCCCCCTCGGCATGGGGGGTGAGAAGGGGTGCAAGATACAGTGCTTGGAAATAGAATGTCTGCAGCACGCTGATGGTGGTGTAGAGGACGCCATTTGATTTCAGATTTCAAAACTCATCCCACTTCTAGAAATACTGTCGGGGTAAGACACTCCTAGCACCCCTTGGGGTGGGGGTGGGAAGGGGGCGACATGTAGAAATAATAGAAAACGACCAATACTAGTATCGAATCCATAGTTTTCAGGGTCGCTGAGATGAATAGTGACACTCCTGATGCCATTTAAGTCCATGTTCAGCCCCCATCAGCACGGGGGGTGAGAAGGGGTAAACAATAAAATGTCCACAATGTCCGACATTCGTGTCAAATCCATAGTTTTCGGGGTCACTAAGCTGGAATGCCTGGAGCAATTTACCACCAAACTTGGTACTCGTATGACTTACACTCTGGAAAGAAATACTGCGGGGGTAAGACACCCCTAGCACCCCTAGGGGTGGGGGTGGGAAGGTGGTGACATGTAAAAACAGTCAAAAACAGCCGATATTAGTGCCGAATCCATAGTTTTCGAGGTCGCTGAGATAATGGTTACACTCCCGATGACATTTCAGTCCACGTTCAGCCCCCATCAGCATGGCGGGTGAGAAGGGGTGACAAATACAATGGATGGATGTATATATGTATGTGTGTCTGTTCCAGCATAACTCTGGAATGCCTGGAGCAATTTACACCAA
The DNA here is from genome assembly GCA_029204185.1 of Lerista edwardsae. Taxonomy (NCBI): domain Eukaryota; kingdom Metazoa; phylum Chordata; class Lepidosauria; order Squamata; family Scincidae; genus Lerista; species Lerista edwardsae. The sequence goes on along the minus strand of JAJKFI010000075.1, from coordinate 2,383,198 downwards.
ACTTGGTACACATATGCCTTACACTCTGGAAAGAAATAATGTGGGGGTAAGACACCCCTAGCACCCCTAGGGGTAGGGGTGGGAAGGGGGTGACGTAAAAATAATAGAAAACAACCGATATTTGTGTCAAATCCATAGTTTTTGGGGTTTCTGAGATGAACGGTGACACTCCCGATGCCATTTAAGTCCACGTTCGGCCCCCATCGGCATGGGGGATGAGAAGGGGTGAACAATAAAATGTCCAAAATGACCAACCTTAGTGTCAAATCCATAGTTTTTGGGGTTGCTAAGCTGATTGGTGATAGTCCAATGACATTTAAGCCGAAGTGCAGTCGAATAGAACGCGCCCGTGGGGGTGGGAAGGGGGTGACAGGTAAAAATAATAGAAAACGACCAATATTAGTGTCGAATTCATAGTTTTCGGGGTCGCTGAGATGAACGGTGTCACTCCCTATGCCATTTCAGTCCACGTTCAGCCCCCATCAGCATGGGGGGTGAGAAGGGGTGAAAAATAAAATGTCCAAAATGACCGACATTAGTGTCAAATCAATAGTTTTCGAGGTCGCTAAGCTGATTGGTGACAGTCCCGATGACATATAAGCCCAAGTGTAGTTGAATAGAACAAACAGAACTCTGTAGAACCTTCTGGAAATTTTTAAAAATCATTATGCCCCAGTCTTGCACTCCAATCAAATACTTGCCATGTTACCAGGCATAGTCACTGAATACAAGTCTATCGATACCATAGCAGATGCCTATGAGGTCGTCAATTTCCCATCAGACTTCCTAAACTCACTTGATCCGGCTGGATTGCCACCACATCGTATTTTACTTACAGTGGTATCTCCAATTATTTTACTACAGAACCTCAACCCACCAAAACTTTGCAACGGCACAAGACTGTGTGTCAAGAAGATGCTGGGTAATGTAATTGAAGCGACTATCTTGACAGGAAAGGGAGAGGGTAAAACAGTTTTTATCCCACGGATACCACTCATTCCGATGGATCTCCCTTTTAACTTTAAGAGATTGCCATTTCCAGTGAGACTTGCATTCTTGATCATGATCAGCAAGTCACGGGCAGTCTATTAAATACTGCGGAGTGGATTTGAGATCGCCATGTTTCTCCCACGGACAACTTTAGGTTCTTGCTCAAGGGTGGGTTCACCCAAGAATTTATTTATTCTTGCTCCTGGAGGTGAAACTAAAAATATTTATAATCAAGTTTTCTGTTAAATTAATATTATAGTGAATTTGTAAAAGAGTTTACTTTATAATTTTATACTGTACTTATGCTTTTAATTTCCTGTACATAAAATTACTTTGATTTTACACTATAGATAGAATTCATTCCTTTTCCTGTCTAATAGAAGCTTGGGATACATAAATACCTGGGCAATGCCGGGTAAGGACCAGCTAGTTTCCTATAAAAATGAGGGTTATTATAGTATGAGTGTAGTTTTGAGCTTCTACTGTATTGTGGCATACACAGGCTCACAGTGAGAAATCCAGCTTCCTAGGAACCTTGTTTTTTATTGGGGGGGGGGAGGCCTTAAGTTTGTAAAGGTGCATTTGAAAATATGGACGAAGCCCATGTGATCTGAAACTAGTATGTATTCCAACAAGAGCCTGTCAGTGGTATGTGTTTGTATAAAACAGGCTTCTGAATCAGACAGAAAAGCAAGAGATGGGCAGTACAATCCTAACCTGCGCAGGAGCAGACAGGCTGGCTGGTCTGGACTGCATCCTACGCAGGGCCGGAGGCAGCTGGAGCTCACCGTGGAGCAAAGGGTTGTTTGTCCCCTTACTCTGGGGTAAGCCCCAGACAGCCCTATGGGATGCTCAGACCTGCACCTGCTAATCAGGGCCATGTGGCCCAGGGACAGGGGTTAGAATCTGGATGAATGGCCAGATCCAGACTCCTTCCCAGGCAAGCCTGCCTATGAGGCCTCTCCATTCTGCCTCCCAAATTCCCCACGCCGGGCAAACCCGGCCAGCATGGAGGCGACTTACTGCCCGGTCCCTGTGGTGTTGCTAGGTCGGCACTGCTCCCTGCGCTGACTCAGCACATCCTAGGCTGATGCGAATGTGCCTTATAGCACATTTGCAACAGCCCTCGGCTGATGCAAGCAGCATGCGTCAGCCCAGGGCGCTGTTGGGACTGCGGCCTTAACATAGCTGTTAAGCGGCAACACTAAATAAATACATTCCCACTTAGTCACCCTCCCACCAAGGCGCTACAAAACCCGATCTTGCCAGCCCTCTACCTTTGATAGCATTTACCACTGCAACCGGCAAGGGGATGGGCTTCTCCATAGTCATGTTGTTGTGAGCAATGCGCTGTCCAGTGGCTGAAGACCGAGCAAGAGTCTCGCGAGAGAAGAAGTAATCCAACAGACGTCTGGTCATCAGCTCTGGTTTGTCAGTGGACACCTGAGACAGGTCTTCCAGCTGGTGATAAGTGATGAAGACTTGAGAGTTGGGGACCAATTCCAGCTTGACTCTCCCATTTTCCTGTCCAGCAGGGATGGGGGAGGACAGAATGAGACATTATGTTAGTCCAAGGGCCTCCAAAACCCAGGCCGTGTGCTGGATCTGGTGTGCTGGGATTACTATTCTAGGGGCGGTGCAGTGGTAGTAAGACTTTACCGTTCCACCCCACAGCCATCACCTACGCCCGATCTTCATAGAGCTTCGCACTGGGCGGCTGCTTCCACTGCATGTCACCCCAGAAGCCTCAGTGCCCCAATTTCCCAGGGGAAGCAGCTGCCTGGCACAAGGCTCTGTGAAGATCCGGCACAAAGAATGGTGGCTGCAGGGTGGAATGATAAGGCCTTGCCATTGCCAAGCCTGGATCTAATCCTGGGGACTGCTGTGCTAGTCTAAAACTGGGGTCTCCGAACTACAGTCCAGGGGCCACATTCGAACCACCACAAGATTTTTGCCAGCCCGCAGTAACCTGTTTTAGAGCATTTGCTAATGTTTTACTCATTTATATATATTTTTCTTAGTTTAAGGACAGCACTGTTTTGTTGTAATTATCTTTTTTTTTTTCTGAATCATATCATGCTGATTACAAAAGAGATCCAGATTAAATTTATTCATTCATTTAAATGCATTCATAATACTGATTTTTTTTTTGGCCCTCGAAAACGTGTAAAATATACAATGTGGCCCTCGTATTGAAAACTTTGGAGACCCGTGGTCTAAAAGGTTAGCTTTAGTGCAGGAAAGCTCTTCCTTGCAGCGAAGGAAGATCGATTCTGATGGCCACAAATTCTTACTAGAAGAGGGGCAACTTTATTTTACTATCACCGGGCCAAACTTCTATTGCCTTCGAGAGTAGCAACTGAGGGCGCAAGCCTAACCAACTTTCCAGCACTGACATAGCTGTGCCAATGGGGCATGTGCTGCATCCTGCTGTGGGACAGCAGTCACAGAAGCCTCCTCAAGGGAAGGGAACATTTGTTCCCAGGGTTGCATTGGTGCGTAGGATTTGGCCCTCAGTGAGTTTACATAATCAAAGCCACACATGCATTTGTTTACCTTCTCTGAATTTTATGTGGGTTTTTCGGGGTGCACCAAAACCCACTTGAGGGAAAAAAGCCTTTTCCCCCTATAGCTGGGACTATGACTACCTGGCACTTAATTAAAGTTCAAACAACTGCTCAGCTGTTCTTCCTCCAGGTTGAAGTCAGGTGTGGGGACTACGCTGCTGTTCAAGCCAAAACACATTTTGCCTTGAGTGCACGCATTAAATTTTATTCCACTCAATGTCCAACAGAGTTACCACTTTACAGACCATCACTATCAACCAAAGGCCTCACCTCACCAACCCCATAGGGGCCCATATTTCTCATGCGACTCTGCCTCGGTTTTAATCCATTCTTTCTTAAATTAAAATAAGAGACTCTGAGGGCGCAATCCTAACCTGGTTGGCATAGTTAGGCCAGCAAAGTTTGGCTGGCACAAGGGTCACCGTAAAGTGCGTTTGGACCACTCTCCGAGTCATGGAAGATGGTGCACATCTGTGTGCTGGCCTCTCTGACTCCGAGAGTGGTCCAAACATACGTTACGGTGTCCCTTGTGTGGCCAAACTTTGTTGGCCTAACTGTGCTGGCCTAACTCCAGGTTAGGATCCATCTAGTCTTTCTAATGTTTTAGTATCAGCATGACACCCAGGCAGAAAGTCTTGCCTTCCTGAGTCACCCACCTCCACTGGCGATGCCCAGAATGGTGTGCCATCTGGTAGAGTCTCTTGCACGTTGTTCTCACACAAGCAGGTAGCATCACTGAGCCCAATGGAACTTTTTGATGAGTCTTCTGCATGTCTCCAGGGTGATAAACTGCTTGGTACTCTGTTCTGGGTTTTCCAGTCTGGGGAGTTGCTTGAAACTGTGACAGAGGTTTGCTTCTGATCTTCATAAGAAGGTGGTGAATAGAAACCACTGACCTGCAAGAGAAATATTTGAGGATATTCAAATATATTGAGGGAAGCTGGAAGGTATATGGACTTCCTATAGTCTGGATCAAGTTGATTTATGCATCCTTGGGTTTAAAGATGCTCTAAAATTATGTCAGTTGTCATCAAGGCAAGAGGCAATATGTCATAGCATTTCACAAGGCAGTCTAGTTCTCAACCCCAAGATATTTGTACCCTGATCTATACAGTAAAAATAATACAAAGGGCTCATTCCTTAAAAACTGCTGTGCTGTCAGAAAGCACATTCTCGTGGCCCAAAGGCCTTTCCAGCACCACAAACTCCAATTCGCTGTCGCATGCAACTGGGCCACTGCCAGAAATGGTGATTGGTGGCAGCCATATGACAGTGGCCTGTGAAGGTGTCCTGATGCTGATAAATTGTTGTAGGGGTGATAAACGTGGTTGGGGCCGGGGGGGGATGGGGTGTGTCAAGGGCAGAAAAGGGGCAGCTTTTGGCAATGGCGGCTTCACTATCCCAGTGGCGATTCAGACCTAAGGGCGGCTCCAGGGCAACCTTCTGAGGCCGCCCCCGACCGGAAGTAATTGCAGTGATGTAATGATGTCACTGCAATTACTTCCAGGTGGCCCTTGAATTAGCGGAGAAATTTCCTAGGATGGCTGCGATTTGCAGCCAATCTTGGAGCTTTCCTGCGCCGTTCCAGGGGGCGCCCTCCCCCCTTCCACTTTAAACAAAATTGTGGCGATTGGGGGGGGGGGTGCAGCAGATAGCGGCTATCCTATCCTCCTTCTCGGCCTCAATCCACCACTCCAGGTCCACTCAAAGTTGCACCAGCAAAAGAGCTAGCACAGTTAAGTAGACCTATCAAGGAAGTGAAGGCTTACTCCAACGTAAGGGAACAAATGTTCCCTTACCCCAAGGAGGTCTGTGGAACTGCCCCCTCCTGTAGGAGAAAGCATGTGCTCTGTTGGCACAGCTGCATTGGTGGGGGTGGGATTTAGTTAGGACTGGGCAGAAAGTTACTATTCAATTTCTGAACCTAGGCTACTAACAGCTCTCATGACTTCTAGGTTTTAAATCCTGCTCTGCTGGAATTCAGCAAAGCAGTGGCAATACAGGACAGTCTGAATATCATCATATTTGAATATCATGTCAAGAGGTCTCTATGGGGTATGTAGGTTGACTAGGATGGGGACCTAAACCCCCATGACACAAAGTTCTCAGCCATGACATTCCTCCAGAAAAAAATGTCACTCTAGAAACAATTCTCTGGTCTCACACAGATCTGATTATTTCCAGAATTTCTAAAGAGGAGATCTGGCAATTAGACCAAGGGGCCAATCCTATCCAACTTTCCAGCACTGGTGCAGCTGCAATGCAACACCAAGGTAAGGAAACAAACATTCCTTGAGAAGGCCTCCTTGACTGCTTCCCCAACCAAAGGATGCACCGCGTTCCCCATTGGCACAGCTGCATCAGCGTTGGAAAGCTGGATATGGAACTAAAGCTGGCATGGAACTAGGAACTTTCCATAGCACCACTTTCTGTGATGTCTCAAGAATGAATGCGGAAAATGTAGTCTATTTGACCTACATACAAGGGATTGTGCCACTTAAAACAGCTGATCCTGAACCATACGTTGAGAATATCTGCTTTAGAATTTAACCAGAAAAATGCCATAAAGAAAATTAAGTAGAGGCATTCTGAATCTCTTATTCACAATTTGCCCCCTACCAAATAAAACTATCAGTAGTTATGGTTCCTCTATACGGGCCTTACCTGTGCACCTGCAAGGTTCTCCAACATTCCCACCAAGCCTTTGAGGAACTGTATATCGCTTTCATTAACATCTGAGGAAAGAAGAGCACACATAAACAAAAGCAAACTGGACAGGCCTTTAGGAAACCTCTAGGAGTGTGGTTATCCTCCTATAGTTTTAACCTGGGTTTGAGAGCACATATCCATAGGTTCTGCTTTTAAAGTATTTCTTCTCTATGTGAGAATATATACAGTAGGTGTGGTTTTTCCCCCCCTCTACCTTTCCTCTGGCATTGTAAAGCTTGTGTTCTGTCACTAGGCGCTGCTACAGTGCTGCTGCTGGTTTCAACCAGGGCCGGCTCTAGTGCAAGGCATTCCTACAGGGACTCCCACCCTCCCTGCAGGGCCCCCCACTCACCAAGAAGAGCGTTTGGAAAAAGTTGGTGTCACATGATTATGTCACCGCCAACTGCCTCCAGGAGGCCCAGTTTGGGCAGTTCGGAGGCAGGGGCAGGGCCGAAGGTAAAGCTATTCTGCCCGCCCCACTGAGCTACAGCCGATAGAGAGTCCAGCTGTAGCAGCAGGCGATAGGCTCGGTTTTCTGGTGCAGGGCCTCTCCAAGAGTGGGGCCCAATGTGATGACATTGGTCAGGTTGGCCTAAGGCAGGCCCTGGTTTCAACGTATACAAAGACCAAAAACTGCAATATAGTGACATGTATAGATGCAGCAAAGAAGAGAGGAGTCAAGTGAAAACAAAAATGGCAACCAGTGGCATAGCTATCTATGAGGTGGGGGAGCAGCAGTCCAGCTGCCATCTTCGGGGTGTGTGTCACCACTGAACCCCAAATTCCACAAATCGCGAGTTTACAACATAGTATGGTCATGCTGTATACTGTTGGATGTGGAAATCCACCCGGAATTCAATGAAAAAACCCAGAGTGTAACATCTGTATTCTGTCAAAAGCTATGGCCAAAAAGGTAAAAACCGAAAATAAAACTTATTTTGAACAAACCACAATTTTTAAAATTGCAGTTTTAAGGAATAATACCATCATGCTGTACACTGTTGGATGTGGAATCCCACCTGGAATTCAATGAAAAAAATGTAGTATAACAGCTCTATTCTGTCAAACGTTATGGCCCAAAATGTAAAAATAGAACTTCTTTTGCAAAAATTGAGGTTTTTAAAATTGCAGTTTTAAGGAATAATACCATCATGTTGTATACTGTTGGATGTGGAATTTCACCAGGAATTCAATTACCCCCCCCCGACTGTAATACCTTAATGCTAGCAAAGCTTATGGCCAAAAAAACCAAGAACAAATTTGCCGTGGGGGGTGTAAAAACATTAAGTAGCCCTGGGGGGGAAAATGCCCTAGCTACGCCACTGATGGCAACGCATCTGCTTTTGCAGTCATTATTTAGGCAAGGGCAAGTCAAACATCACGTCAAGTCAAACGTTGTGCCCAAGCACATAATTAGATTTCTGTTGCACGATGTGATAATCTGAGATACTCAGCTTTCTATTTTTTTTTAAAGGAGTTTTTTGGTTGTCATTGCTTGGGGGGGAAAAGTCCTAAAATCCTATGAATGACTCAGAACCATATACTTGGCACTTTAGAGCACCCAAATTATTTGCATACATTGGCCCAAATCCAGACCAAGTCAGTCAATGCTTAAGCACCACTGAAATCAGTAAGTTGTTTGCAACTTACTTTTAAGTGCCATTAATTTCAGTGGGACTTAAACATGATCGACTTCCTCTGAATTTGGGCCATTAAAGGTGGTAAAGATTTTTCCAAACTCTTTACCACCTTTAAGGCAGATTACTGTATATACTCATGTACAAGTCTAAAAATTTCCCCTAGGTTTCACCCTCGACTTGTGCATGAGTCATAGCAAATTTTATTATTTTTGGCTTAGAACTTACCCTTGACTTATCCATGAGATCAACTTATAGTTGAGTATATACGGTAGTACTATTAGTAAGGTCCACAATGTAACTGTGCAGTGGGGACAGGGCTGAGAGTTTGTGGTTTGCTCTGGCCACTTGATGCATTTGTGGCAGAGGAGATATCTGAGCCAGTGTAGCTAGGATGGGGCTGGGGGCATACACTGCCCCAGGCATCAGAGGGGATATCAGGAGCCCCCTGGAATTTCAGCAAAAACTGGAAGTGCCTTTCTAAGGTCTCCAGGAGGCAATATATGAGGGTTTTTTTTAATATATTTGCCCTGGATGCCAGATGTTCTAGTTATGCCACTGATGTGCGCTGTGGACTTCACTCTTTTTCCTCCTGTTCAGTCTTTTACCTCCTGTGAATAGCTACACTAAGAGAGCCCTGACCTTGTTCCTATGCCCTTATTATCTGCCTAATCCCAGCTTCCATCACCTTCCCTCCTCCCTCTCCTCTTTTACCCAAGGAATTGTGCCTGGTTCCCAGCAGCACCCTGGCCGATGCTGTTTCTTCTGCTACGTTCCTGATAGATAGAAAGTCGTTCTGTTCTTCCAGGTTCCGCAGCTGGTCTTTCAGCTCTTGGTTCTCTAGCTCCAGTTCCTGGATCCTCTTGTCTTGCAGGGCAGCAGCCTTCTCTCGAGAGGCCAGGGTAGTCCGCAGCTCTGCCATCTGCCGCTCCAGTTCTCTGATCAGCTCGGCATAGAGGGCTGTGACTTGGCCGTCATCCCCCAAAGCTGTGCAGTTGTGCCTGCTTTGATGGCAGCATCCCATCAGCTGGTGACTCAACAAGGAGTGGGACTTCAAGAGTTCATCTCTGGACAGGGTGCAGACAGGAACACAGGACACCGGATGAGCACCATCCGGGATATCCGATGGCCTTGGGAACTGAGGCATGTTTAAGGAATACTGACTGTGCAGATCCAAACTCTGAAGGGCGGGTCTGTAAGACATCCCCTGCAGTTCCAGCCCTGGTGAGAATGGAGGGGTAAGGCTTGGATCTGTGTAGTTCCCACTGGAAAGCTTGACTATTTTCTGGGTTTTGCTGCCTTCATTTGAACGCACGAGGAGAGAGATGACGTTTCCAATGCTGCTCAGAGGATGGGAGCTGAAAGCAGACAAAAGCCAACAAGAAGGAAAATTGATGTTTTATTCACTTATTGGCAAACAGAGGGAGCGGGAGGAGAGAGTAGGGTGGATCGACTCTTGTGAAAACACATGCTTGCAAAAAAGCAGGGAGCTAGAATACTATCTGGCAGCAAATCAGCAGCACACAGAACAGCGACCAAGTCAGGGTGGCTGTGGGGCGTCTTTGCAATTGTTACCAAAGAACTGGTTTTTGAGAAATTAATATATTGCACAGCTCTAGTGGAACAAGGGATCTGACCAGATAACAAACCACTGTGTTGCAGAAAATCCGCCTCCTTTGAGCAAGTGACTCAGAAAGATGACTTTATCCAGAGATCACAGTTTATTATATACATGTACGTCTGGGGATAAGTTCATTCACTATGCTAATCAGGAAGGAAGAATGGGAGTGCCCAGTTTTTGTGCACAGATATGTGACTTGGTGGCTGAATGGCTTTGGAATAAGGGCTAATGTGTCTGTTCCTGGCCCACAATTGTGGGAAATCAGAATGTAGGAGGACAGGGATGTGGCCCACAGCTGGTTACTCTGCCCAGTTCAGGGAGCTCAAAGCAGGATGCTTAGAAAAGAAACAAAACTGACCACTGTATCCATCAATACTTTTTAAACTTCAGCTGGTGGGAATTCCCTCCCTGCTTCGATGCTCCAAGCTGTGTATAGCTCAACTACAGGTTTAAACTGTGCATCTAGAAAAGTCACAAAACTGAATTAAGGATTCAAGGGAGAACTTATCACTAGTGGAGATACAAAGTTCTTTCTTGCAAGATAGCTGAGAACACAATCTAGACCCAACCTTGGGTTGGCACATGTCTGTAGCAATAGGATGAGCTTTGTTGAAATTCTGTAAGACAGCTACATTCACCCTGGGACTCGTCATTTCACATGATAGCAATCCAGTGCATGAATAGGAAGCCCACTGGCAGTGATAGGACTGTGAAGCCTGGCTGCGTATCTTTAAAGTAGGATATAGACATGGATCTCATGTCTGAGATGACTGAGAATGCAATCCTAACTAGCCTGGTCAAGTTGCAGTGGCCTACACTATATCCTATGCAGATTAGGAGCAGACTGGACGTCACCTTGGAGAAAGGTGACCGCTTGGTTTTCCCCTACCCCATGTAATACCCTAGTCTGCCCTATGGAACTACTCAAATCTGCATCAGCTATTTAGCTGGTGCAAATTTGAGCAGTCCTGGAGGCCCAGGAATAGGGGTTAGGATATGGCATGCACTGCAATACCAATGCAGGCACCAAAATAAACACATAAATTACCATACTTATCTCATAAACACACACCCCTACCTGCTCAAAGTCTCATTGTCTGACCCAAGTTTTACCCTGGTTTATTTGCTGCATAGCTGAGCGAAGGCCTCTCCCAATTACAGCTCCTTTTTTCTGGCCAATATACAAGGTCACATAATTGCTGCTGCAGCTGGAATGACAAGGAAGTATTTCGCTCAACAGCTCAGCTTGTGAAATGTCCTCCAACACTGACTGGCTACTTGTATGCACAACTTTCATTTGTTGCATTTTTTTCTCCTACCCTTCCTTCAAGGAGCTCAGAGCAGTATGCATGATGTTCCCACATAGTTACTCATACAGCAGATAGGACTTCTGCAATAAGACACATCAGGACTGTTCGGGCCATGAGTATAGTAAGCTTGAAACAGCCTCTTCAGAGTTCCATCCAAGTGACAAGTACATAGAAGAGAATTTGTAGCTGAGAATTTGTAGCTTTCCATAGCTGTGAAGGTCCCTACCCCTATTAACACTGCAAAGTAATTTTGGATGGGCCACTACATATACATCCCACTAGGGGGGGGGAAATTCAGTGATACAGCCTGGACTCTCTCCATACCTGACACATTTTTCCAGAACTTATATCTGAGAGGCCAACTTGTGGGGCTGATGAAAACTGGGGCTCTCCAGAGTGGTACCTCTCATTCTAGGATCCAACAGCTTCAAATGTGGGTGCCTCTCCTTCTGAGGGCTATCAGCCATCCCTTGCTGCATAGCCAGGGGAAAAACCTTGGTGGATCAGTCACACCTTCTGCTGTTGCTTCCCAGCTCTGACGAGGCCAGCTCTTGTAATCAAAATGGTCTGAGACCAAGCTGCTTATTGGAGGCAGGATAGGCTTAACTCTGGAGAACACAGACTAGAACTGATGAAATGCTAGAACTGGTGAAGCGAGGAAAAACAAATAGTGCTTCTGAGCCAGTGCAATGTCCCTTTCCTTATCACTAACTAAACACAACATCTACACTGATTTGATCTCTGATTTTCCATCTTCCTCACAGTCACTCTTTTAATGCTCATGCATCGCTGTGAGATTCTAATTTTACCCTATTTCCTTTCCCATTCCACTTTTTCTGCAAGAGTTCGTACACAACCACCCATCTCCAACTTCCATTCCCCACCCCCCATATATTTTCTGGCTTTTTCTACCTTAATGCTCCATTTTATCTTCAAGCTTCTTACAGTATCTAAGGCTTTAGCTCTGGAAAGCAATGTTTGATGACAGGATTCAGCCATACCAGGATGCTGCTAAGCACATGCAGAATGCCTTTCCATTACAAAGAAGTAACCAAAGTGATCCAAGCAAGCTGGGATGACACACAAGTTCTCATAATTCAAGATGACGTGACAAAGAACTAGGCTCGTGCTCCAGTTTACTGCTGCAGAATACAAATGGGGGCTTACATTATATTATTTCATCAAATTGCCCAAGCCCACAAACTTGGCCTTGCCATGAATTGCGGCAAGCGTGTGAATCTGTGGCTTTCACCATAAACACCTAATGGGAACCATGAGGTTTGTTTTGAAATTACAACCCTGCAATCTGTTTTCAGTACGTAAGAATGGAGAAAAGGCTCACTATGCATACGCAATCTACAATTCTCATTCGTAAACGTTATACGTTGCGTCAAAGCCTCGCTGGCTTACCTACGCAGCTGCTCTCCAAGACCACTTCAGTCGGGTGGGCGTCTCTCCCCGATTCCCCGGGGCTGCAGGAAACCTGAATCTGTAACAGGACTGCCATGCGTCTGATAACAATCTCGCGCACCGCTTCCTGGTCCTCTCGCCTCCACCCCTTTGGATCCTCCTACTGGCTGCCGGTAGGCAGGCAGGCAGGCAGACAGACAGACTGACACACACACACTCTCTCTCTCTCTCTCTCTCTTCATTGAAAAGCTCTGCATCTGCTTCCCCTTAGTCCTTCAGAAGAGTTCCGCTCATCCGCCTCCTAGATTTATGGAAGTGTCGCTCGAGACGCAGGTTCTTATTCTGGCTCTGTGCTGGGGCGTAAAATTCTGCATGCAAGACATTGCAATACGAGGCTTCTGTGTGCAAGTGAGAGCTTCTTTTGGTCTGAGGCACATTTGACACTGATCTCTTTCTCAGTCTGAAGAGTGTGTTGTTGTGTGCGAGATTTGGGGCTGGAGAGCCACGACAGAAAGAGACGGAGGGACTGGGGGACAATCACGTCCACCGCAACGTTGTTAAAACCATATTTAAGAACCTCGAAGATCAAGCTTTCAAAAAAGGGGACGGGGAATGCAACTTCGATCGCAGTACTGCATTGTAGGCTAAATTGCAAGGCCAGCCTACACCAATCCGGCAAGTTCAACTCTATGCTTCTGTGCCCAGAGAACCCAGACGTTCAATAGGGTGAATTCCCCTCCTGGGAATTCCAATTCCCTATTGGAATTTACTCCAATAGGGTAAATTCACCCCTGTCCCTCCACTAGCAACATGGAGGTAAGGATGATAGACCATATTTTTGCATTGATGAGCAATTTTGTAAATGGCTTTTAAATTCAACATTTTCCCCACGAAATAAGCCCTGAGATAAAGCATGAAAGCCAGCCACTTGATAGCCTGCGATTTTAGTGGTCCTATGGTATGTTGCTCAAGGAATGTACGTTGGGAAGTAATCTATACATTCTGTAAGGCTGCAATCAATCCTATTTTCACTTGCCTGGAGTAAGTCCCATTGAACTCAGTGCGGCTTTATTTCTAAGTAGATATGCATGAAATTGTGCTGTAAGTAAATCAGGAGATGGATCTTGGATTTCTCCATTATGTTTATGGGTTGCTTTCACTTCCATTCCAGAGCAGAAAAAAATAGCTTCCACTGGAACCCGCAAGTTTCGTGTTCAGGTAACGCGTTTGTTAGTTTAGCTCTATGAGGCCTACGTGCCCGACGGTCGCTCGAGAACGTTTCCCTATTGGTCAAGAAACAACCGCGACGTTTCAGCCATTTTTTTCTCCTCTCTGCCTCTCTCAGGGCCCGGCCCTTCTTGTTATCTGAATCAAGGAGGTTAATGCGAACAAAGTGAAGCTAGGGGGCGGGGTTAGCGGCGACGTCATTATACCCAAAACAATGCTGATAGATTCCAAGCATTTCAAATGGGTTTTCGCATGATGTTTAGGACTGAATCGTTTACTCCTGAAGTAAAAACTTACCAAAATAACAACGTGTGATCGTGGAGAAACATCATTGGTAACCTAATTATGATTCAATATGCAATTACAAGGTTTAATTCCGCAGAATTATATTACTGAACATACCGGAAGAAATGCCACTTGCTGTCTATTTAAACTCAGATTGCACTGTTTTGACAGACTTATTTTTTGAAATCTACACAAGCAGGAATAAAGTGTGAACGGGATGGAAAGAAAAAAAAGGGGAGGGTGGGCAAAAATTAGATAAATATGTAGGAAAATTACATTAAAATCTCTCAATGTATAACACAAGTAGTTGTCAATATGAGAGTAATTCTTTTTCACTTCTAGGCTATTAAGAGTATTTTTTTAAACTTCTACACTCACATCCCCCCCCCCATAAAACAAACTCTGTTAATGTTCAGAATTTCAAAAATATTACCGTAGAAAATGGAAGGCGGGGAAAAAAAGTGTAAACGGGAAGGGGGGGAAAGGAGGGGGGAAATATTTTTTTATTTTTATTTTATTTCTTCATATCTACTTCAGTTTGTGAAGGGCTGCATACTTTATGAAGTAATATTTTTCTGTAGCAACGAATCACAATGATTTTAAGTACCTGTGCAAAGTGATCCCATTTTTCGTACAGCGATTCGCGCACCCGTATGCAGAACACGCAGGCATGATTAAAGACGTTGAGATTAACTTTTACACACGGGCAGGGGGATTTTTATTCGTGACTCCGCGGCGGCAATCCTCCTTCGCGGCGATGATCTGAGTTTATACTCATGGCTTCAAGTCTGTGACGTCATGGCTTCTCCATGTAAATTATAACTCCATGGCCTCTCTGCTGCCTTTGAGGGAAAGCTTTTTTTCATTGGCTGACGAGAACCCCGCCCCTGCTCGCGACATGCCGTTTGCTCTCCTTATTGGCTGTGAGATGGTGGAGGTCTTCCATCTCTATTCTGAATGGACGGCTCATCTTTACGCAAAGGGGAAAATGAAAAGGGACTGCAAAGAGAGCTTGTTATGTGGGACTTTGAGCACGTTGGTCACTTGTGCGCATGCGCTCGGAATGGGCAAAGGTGTTATTGCGCTAAGATACGTGGTGTCTCTGGGGTCGCGCAGTCTGGGCCCTTTCGGCTTTCGTAGTTCAAGGCAAACGCGCAAGGTTTTTTATGCCATGGATTTGGGACACCTTCGGAAGAGCTACAGGGAAGATGAGGAGGTGAGCCAGGAGGTCCTGGCCGCGGAAGGGTGCTTAGCATGGGGAAAATGCTCAGGGACAACAGAGATGCATCCTGTGGCCTCTTTAAGGCTAGCAAGAGCCTTAGTGAATTGACATCTCAGTCCTAAGCATGTCTGTCAGAGAAGTTCTATTGTGTTGAATGGGGCTTAACCCCAGGAAAATGCATATGGGATTGCAGCCTGAGTTTATGCTGAAATAAAATGGTTAGCCTCAGTGGTGTATGAAGGTCATTTGGTATCCGGATACACGAATTGTTGGCACCCCTGGTTCTATTATTAAATTTTTAAAAACATTATTTTCAGCAATAGTCATGATGAAGTAGAGAGCATCAAAGGCAAACTTGGCAGACTGCCCTCCCCTTCTTGAACACCACTCAAACTGCCCAAGAAACTGAGCCTGGCAGGAATGGAACCCCAAACCTGCCACAAAAAAGCAGCCACTATGTATGCTTAACAAAGAGCGGCTGGGTCTGTGGGTCATGAAATCAGTTGGAACACGTGGGGGCAAGAGCCTCTATAAAGAGAAACACTCCATTTTGTGAATGGAAGCCTGTTTGAAAAGGGAAAGATGGATTTAAAGTGTATAAAGACTTGTACAAAGAGTAAGAAGGGTTTTTTTTCCAAAAATCAAGGAGAGCGTTTGCACATTGTGATACATCACTCAAGATGGAGGGGGGGAAGTGGAAGGATTGGCTTGCGTATGTAGAAAGAAGGATTTGAGAAAAAGTGAAGCAAGGATTTGACCAGAGGAAAAATGGAGTATCCAGATTGTTGTCACCCAAAAGAGATTAAAAGACCCATTCAGAAAACTGGTGCCAGTGCCTGGAGCTCCCATGAAATTGTATATAGTCACCCTTTTGTGATTCTTTCCATTTGTATAGCCCTTGCTAAACACTGTATGCCTTTTGTAAACCTTGATTGCCTTGTATTCCTGTACCCTGTTGTCTTAGGTTTGTGCTTAACCTTGTCTTTTGTGTTGCATTGATTGCTTTAGGGCAACAGAGATGCAGGGTCCACATCTGCATTGCCACTGTTCCTTCTGTCTCCTTGATACATCTGTATCACCTTGTTGCCAGGTGTATTGTCTGCCAGGGTTACATCTAATTCACCCATCCTCACCTCCCCACCATAGCTAGAACCACCAACAGGGGGGGAGGGAAAGAAGCCAACAATCAGATGTCCCAAAATCGCCAATAACCAACTATCAATTTATCAAAAGTATTCTATTTGCTGTTTTTCTTCCTCCCAATTTACATGTAATGCTAAACTGTATAAATGGCTGTTGCAACTGTGTATCAGTACACAGGTCCATGCAATTTTTGCATGGAATGCCGCTTGCATCCTGTATCATTTTATTGCAATAAAATCATTTTTCTTTGGCAACATCAAAGTCCAGCTGGCACTCTTTTTGTCCACCTCCCAAACTCATTGGGAGGGAATCGCTTGCTTTGAGAAGGTTTTGCCTCAACATTAACAGGAAAAGACACCAGGAACAAAACCTCCAGTAACGAGTTAACATGCCTCTTTCTTAAAGAGACAGGAGCATCAGGGAAATCTCTCCTTTTCTGGAGTGATTTCCACATAACAGTGACATGAAATGAATAATGTCCAGAGAAGAAGGGAAGGCAGTTAACACGTTCTTTCATTAAGCACTAGCTGGTCCTTACCTGGCGTTGCCCGGGTATTTATATATCCCAAGCTTCTGTTAGACAGGAAAAGGAATGAATTATATTTATAGTGTAAATTGGAAGTAATTTTATGTACAGGTAATTAAAAGTATAAGTACAGTATAAAAATTATAAAGTAAAATCTTTTACAAATTCACCATAATATTAATTTAACTCAAAACTTGATTATAAACAACATTTTCAGTTTCACCTCCAGGAGCAAGAATAAATAAATTCTTGGGTGAACCCACCCTTGAGCAAGCAACCTAGAGTTGTCTGTGGGAGAAACATGGCGATCTCAAATCTACTCCGCAGTACTTAATAGACTGCCCCTGTGACTTGTTGATCATGATTTAGAATGCAAGTCTCACTAGAAATGGCAATCTCTTAAAGTTAAAAGGGAGATCCATCAGAATGAGTGGTATCCGTGGGATAAAAACTGTTTCACCCTCTCCCTTTCCTGTTAAGATAGTTGCTTCAATTACATTACCCAGCATCTTCTTGACACACAGCCTTGTGCCGTTGCAAAGTTGTGGCGAGTCGAGATTGCATAGTAAAATAATTGGAGATCCCACTGTAAGTAAAAGACGATGTGGTGGCAATCCAGCCGGATCAAGTGAGTTTAGGAAGTCTGATGGGAAATTGACGACCTCATATAGGCATCTACTGTATCAATAGCCTTGTATTCAGTGACTACACCTGGTAACATGGCAAGTATTTGATTAGAGTCCAAGACCGGGGCATAATGATTTCTAAAAATTTCCAGAAGGTTCTACAGAGTTCTATTTGTTCTATTCTACTACACTTGGGCTTAAATGTCATCGGGACTGTCACCAATCAGCTTAGCAACCCCAAAAACTATGGATTTGACACTAATGTCGGTCATTTGGGACATTTTATTTGTCACCCCGTCTCACCCCCCATGCCGATGGGGGCTGAACGTAGACTTAAATGGCATCAGGAGTGTCACTATTCATCTCAGCGACCTCAAAAACTATGGATTCGACACTAATATCGGCCGTTTTTGGCTATTTTTACATATTTTTAACCTAGGGGTGCTAGGGGTGTTTTACCCCCACAGTATTTCTAGAAGTGGGATGAGTTGTGAAATCTGAAATCAAATGGGGCCCTCTACACCACCATCAGCGTGCTGCGGATATTCTATTTCTAAGCACTGTATCTCGAACCCCTTCTTACCCCCCCCCCCATGATGATGGGGGCTGAACTTGCTTAAACAGCATCGGGAGTGTCACCATTCATCTCAGTGACCCTGAAAACAATGGATTCGACACTAATATCGGCTGTTTTTGATTATTTTAACATATCAACCTCCACGCACCCCCACCCTAGGGGCGCTAGGGGTGTCTTACCCCCGCAGTATTTTTTTCCAGATTGTAAGGCATATGTGTACCAAGTTTGGTGTCAATCATTCCAGGCATTACAGAGTTATGCTGGAACACACACACACACACACACACACAGTTATATATATATATAGAATTGTATATATACACACAATCACACTAACTTTGTATATTTCTACATAACTTTGTAACTTAGTATATATAATCATACCAATAACAATTGAACAGTTTCAAAAATATAAGAAATTTACAGGTAGGTCACCCCACTGCAATCTTGGGGTGGTCTTTCTGACACCCCCCCCCCATGGCCAGGCAGCTGGAGTGGGGGGGGCAGCCACCCTCTTCATACACCACTACTTATCTGTTAAGATGTCACAAGACTCTTCTTTGATGGAAAGCATTTTTCCATTGGCTGATGAGAATCCTGCCCCTCTTGTGAAGTGTCATTTGCTCTCCTTATTGGCTGTGTGATGGCGGAGTCTGATTAACAGACCTTTGCTGATTAACTTGGCTCCTTTCTGGAACTTCGTTTGAAGTCTGTACGATGTGCAGGACTTAAGTCGAGTAGGGAATTTGCCCTGGAGCCTGCCTCCACTGCGAGGGCTCAAGCTCTGCAGGAAATAATAAAGCAGGAATAATTTGTGCCTCTTGCATAAAGTGCATTCCCCTTCTCTAGGGGAATGTCACAGCCAGATACAGGTGAACATCTCGACATTGGAATATCCAGAGTGTATCCAGGCAGAGTTGAACCTCTTTGTTTCAAATTAAGCACTATATTTAAGACATCTTTATCCTGCCGTTTTGCCCCTGCATCAAGTCCACAACAATGACTCAGAACAGATATAAAACCACAAAGGTGGATCTGAAATGTGTGCGGGATGAAAGGGTTAGTGATGACCAAATGTAGGAAGAGGAGGTGGCCAAGGGAGCAGAAAGGGTGGCCAAGGGAGCAGATTGGCCGCAAAGAAAGAGGAGCAGGAAGGTATAATGAGAAGGTCAGACACATACAGAGGAAGGATTTGGAGGAGAATTCCTGAGAACTGGAAATGGGAAGAAGCAGGGTTGGGGAGCATGGAAGGTGGTCATTGGTTATGTTTTAGGAAGAAAATAAGGGAGAAGAACTGGCATTGCATCTTGTATATAGACACATGTTTAAAATGTTGGCGCTCTGTGAAACTGGGCCTTTTCTGAGGTCTCTTCTTGCGTCTTTCTCCAGGCCTTCGAGGAGAAGCATCTGACCTCTTTGGACCCTATTAAGCAGTTCTCTGTATGGTTTGACGAGGCTATGAAGTGCCCCTCCATCGGAGAAGTCAATGCCATGTGCTTGGCCACCTCTACCAAGTAGGAATTGCTGCCTAATTGCTTGTATCCTTTTTGCTTTGTGAATTTTGTGTGTGGGGGGGGGGGGGATTTGGCGCCTTTCTACAAGCTGTGTTAATGCCTTCCTAGAGATGGAAAGCCTTCTGCTCGGATGGTGCTTCTGAAGGGGTTCAGCCAGGCAGGTTTTCGCTTCTGGACCAACTATGAGAGTCGGAAAGGAAAGGAACTGGTGAGTCCTACCTAGTGAAAAGAGATTACTGGAGAAGTTTTGAAATGTCTCCGGTTATTTGTTGTGGAGTTCATTTTTTATCCAGGCCTGTTTTAAAGAGAAAAACAAGCCAAATTTTGTTCCAGAAAATACAAATGCTGTGATCCAAATCAATTGTGCAACTTATATTATAGGGAAAGTTGCAAATTGTTGCTTATTTGGCTAATTCTGTTTCCATTAGCCATGGAAATATGCAGTGACCAATGCAAGAGGCTGATACTCCCCTGCCTAAGCCCTACATTGGCTCTTCTTTGATCAGCAAACTGTCCCCTGAGTTAAATCTGGCCAACCAGGTTGCCAGGATTTTTCTCCTTCTGCCATAAACAGGTACTTCAAACGCTAGGAGAAAGAGAGGTAGATATTGAAGAAGGAGGGAGATTTTATCCCTCCCCCTTATGCCCAATGATAACACAATGGCACAAAAGCATCTTAAGCTGCAGTTCTATACACACTTTGCTGGGAGAAAGCCCCTTTGGACTTACTTCTGAGTAGGCATGCATGGGATTATATTGTTAGTCCAACAAAGTTCTTCCAAGGTATTTTCTTGGCATGCCTGCAAGCTTGCCATACTTCTCTAGCTTAAAATTCTGAAGCCTTTCTTAGCCCAGAGGTGTTGCCTTTTACATTACTAATACTTTTTCCATCATGACTTGCAGGAGTCCAATCCGTTTGCTTCAATTGTCTTCTACTGGGAGCCCCTCAATCGCCAGGTAAATTTGTCTTTGCTCAAATATTCCTTCAGTCAAATTGGAAACAGAGAGGTGTGGTGCATAGGATGGCATGATATACAGGCGTTCCCCGGTATCCACTGGTGTTCCATTCTGGACACACACAACCCGCTGTGGATACCTGAATCTGTGGATATTGGTGATGCCTTTTTAAAGATAGGGGAACATCAGTGGTTTTGCTGCAGCAAGGTTAAAAAATGAGATTTGTTTAATGTTCCCCTATCTTTTTAATAGGCATCCCAGTATCGATTGTATCCGTGGAAAACTGAAAGCATGGATATCAAATCAGTGGATACCAGGGCATGCCTGTATAAGATATTTCAGGGAACTTAATTATCATTGTTATCTCTTTTGGTTTTCCAGCTGTTTTTAATATGCTCCAAACTCTTCCCGTAGATAGCTGAGGTTTGAGGAGATCCAGCGAACTGTTGCTATAGAGAGGGAGTTTAGTTGCTTCTCTCTAGTCTGCCCAGTGAGATGAATGGCGGTGCAGAAGATGAGCTCTGATTCTGTTGTGGACTTGCAGTTGTGTTCTGCAAGATTGGAATACATATGGAAGGGGACTGAGATTTTGGGTTTGTTTCAGCACTTGCACAGTGTGCAAAAATGCACAGTGTGCAAGATTAATAATGGTGAAAGATTTTCAGGGTAGACCATAGATACTCTGGAATACCAAAGCTTTTGAACCTGAAAATAGGGGCCGTTTAGTTTGTGAATTGTTCCACTTGAAAAGTAAACCAATATTATCGTAGCAATGCAGTGAAGTTTAAGCACTGATGTACCCAGTCGTCTGTTTTGTTTCTTTTCTAAGCATCCTGATTTGAGTTCCCTGAATTGGGCAAAATATGCTTGAACTTAGTAAAAAAAAAAATTAATAAATGCACATCTGTTTTGCCACAGCCATGGCTACTGCCAGGGGCTGCAGGACCTTTTGGTCAGAGGAAGGAATAAATGATGTTCAAGGCTAATTTACACATAAATGACAAGACTTTATTACAAAACAACCACAAACATAGAACACAGGAGCACCTTTGAACCCCAGAAGTGTCTCCAGGCACCCGTACGTACAATTAGGCACCCCGCCGCAGGCAACACAGCCTCCAGCAGAATCTGGGGGAGTGTTCCGGCGACTCTCCGACAATGCAGCCTGCTGGCATTCACAAGGTCCGGGGGCCAAGCAATGGCCCCAAAGCAAGGCTTTTATTGGCCAAAATGCCAGCTGAATGGCCAGGAGTTGATTAGCTGGCCAATCCCACACAGACACTTGCTTAAGTATGAACTACACCCAGCTGCTGATAATTAGCTGTATTTCCACAAGAAGATTTGCAGTGGCTGAGGCTCTTGGTCTGTGTCCAAATTCTCCTGTTTGTTTCCCTGGGAAAAGCTCCACCAGGACTCCCAGAGGCCATTACAACATCCTCCTTTGGGTCTTTTCTATTGCATCGTAATTTTATTTATTTAATTTTTTTTGCAGGTACGGATTGAGGGCTCTGTGGAGAGACTCCCTGTAGAGGAGTCTGAGGCCTACTTCCACTCACGACCAAAGGGCAGCCAAATCGGGGCCGTTGTGAGTCGGCAGAGCACAGTAATTGCAGACAGGGAGGTGAGTAACTGCAGTGTTGGCTTCCTTCAGATTCCCCCTTTTCAACTGATTGCACTTGTTTGTGTGAATAAAAGGCAAACGTTGTGAAATATCTCTGCCTTATGTGGTGCTCACACCCTCTTTGTACATAGGAGAGCTGTTTTCCAGCTGCACACTCCGTGATTTTCACATGGGGTTTCCCAGAGTTCTCCTTGGCTATGCCTCCTGTAACTCATTTCACATCAACCAAAGGAGCAGAAGTTTCTCACACTGTGTTACTGGAGGTTAATAACTAACACAAGTTTAGTAAGTGCGTGTCAACACTTTTTAAATAAAAGATACTGTGCTTCTTGGCTTCTCAGGTAAGGAGCTTCATCTTTGAAGAATTCCCTTCTTCGTCAGGGGATATTAATATTTTTCAATATGGTTCTCGAGAAGAATGATGAAAGCTTGCTTCAAAACTTAGGCTTTCTTTAGCACAGTGGTTCTCAAACATTTTAGACCAGGACCCACTTTGCAGAAATACACTCATGTTGGGACCCATTGAAAATGATGTCATTACCTGGAAGTGATGTCATAGCCAGAAGTGACATCATCAGGCAGGAAGTGCCGTCATTGTGATGCAGTAAAATGACAGCCGTGGAATGCAGACCGGCATTCTTGCACTGCAGCAATTGCACAACCATGAAACATTCCTGACAGAAAACAAGATTAGGACAAAATATGATGTTAAAGCACTGATCTAAAAGCGAATTTTTTTTAAAAAACCTTCATTTAAAAATTCAAACTGTTACCTCTGACAAAAAGAATATAGCAAAAGTAGGGTCTGCATCTTCTAAGATGACTGCTCCCAACTTTCTGCAATTCACCTGACGTCAGGTAGCGACCCACTGAGTGGATCCGGACCCACAATTTGAGAAACAATGCTCTAGCAGATAGCTAGTTTATATCAAGTTGTTTTTTTAATTATACTAAACAAGAAGTCTTACCTTAAACCTCTGATAAAAAGCCGTTGTGTTACCAAGAGGGATGGGAACGGTAGATGGGCTCTAATAGACCCCCTACAAACATTGAAAGGCTCGCTAATCCCACTATTTCTCATGGTTGCCCCAAGCCAAGAGGGTTAGAAACTTTGAATCTCTCTCACACACCCCATCATGAAGATGTCATTCTCAAAATTCTGAACAATGTCAGGTGCCAAAAGTTATACTATTTTTGCAATTCCTACAAAACGCAAAATATATCCCCTTTTGCAAGAGTGGGACCAAATTTCTTGTTTGCTGTCTTTTACCTGCCTGATGTTTTCAGAATATTTTTTCCCTTTGTTAGTATTTGAGGAAGAAGAACACAGAGCTAGAGGAGGTGTACCGGGAAGCCAAGGTGCCTAAACCAGCATATTGGTGAGTTAGACTTGGATGCTAATTTTGGTGTTGGATTGTTGGTTATCAGAAGTCCATTAGTTTGTTTTCAGAGACATTTTGAGCTTGGTGGTGACAGATTGGTGAGGATGGCAACAATACAAACCTGTTGTGGAATACTGCTGCTGAACAAAACTGTAAAATTACCCTTCCACCAATATAAAACTCCAGCATCTCCACGGTTCCTGAAATTTTAAAGAAACACTTTTTTCCTGGTTTCTCAATGGAGCAGTGCATGAGCACTCTGCGTGGGCAGAGACGTTCAGGTTTCTTTCCTCCAATTCGAGTTCCATTCCAGAACATCCGTGATCTGTTGTAAGATAACCTGAATAGCAAATTAGGCAAATGTGCATAATTTTCCTCCGTTGCACAATTCTCCAAGTCTGTATAACATTCTGCTTTCTGCTCGCATTCTCAGGAGCAGCAATACAGGGCACTGAAGACTTGATCCCAATCTCTGGAAATGTATTCAGCTCCACTTCTCGCCTCTGAGATTCCAGCAGACATTGCGCACAGACTTTCCCATATCCCTTTGTTGCCATAAGGCAGTGCTCTTCAAGTGGTGGGTTGCAACCCACCATAAAGAGCAAAAAAGGTTTCCCTTAAGGGGAGAAATTTCCATTTCCCCTAAAGGGGAGTGGCCCAAGAAATTACTGCCCAGCCTCAGTAATTGCAGCGCCACGGGTATTTAGAGGCATTTGCTCTACCTGGGGTGGTGGTTGAGGGGGTGTCCAAAAGGGCTGGGGAGGCCTGCTGCCACCTCCACCTGCCTCCCTGATGCTTAAAATAGCTCTGCGGCCAGATTGGAGCTTACTTCTTGCAATTGCTGTGGCAACACCGAGACCTCACCCCGCCCCCGCAAACACCTACAGTGTCTTCAAAGTCTGAGTAGGACTTTGAAGATTGCTGCGGTAAGGACTAGAAACTTGCTGTATTTTAGAGTGAAAATTGTGATCAATAGCTGATTTTTGACCAAGTGCCTCATTTTCAGCTGTTTCCACGCTCTAGAGGACACATGGTGAATATGCAAACCTGGCTTTGTGACCCAGAAACTCTGCTATTGCTAGGGACGATTTAATGGTTATGCAACGTAAACATGACCAAACACAGCTACACATATTTATAGGGCAATCAAAGGCATGTCTACTCAGAAGTCTCATTGCATTCAATGCTTACTCCCAGGAAAGTGAATATAGAATTTTAGCGTTAGTTTGTTGGGGAAAGCAGTTGAAGGATGTGCTTTAGCCACTTCTCCCATGACCTAGGAATTTTTCCTGGGATTTGAAAGTCTGATGCAGTGGAGAAAAGAATAATCTTCTGGCTGCTTTGCGACTGTGTTCTTTCTCTTCCAGGGGAGGCTACATCTTGAAGCCAGAAATCATAGAGTTCTGGCAGGGCCAAACAAACCGTTTGCATGACCGCATTGTCTTCCGGCACCTCCAGGACAGCAGCACACCCTTGGGGCCCATGACCCACAGAGGAGAGGGCAATTGGGTATATGAAAGACTCTCGCCATGAAAAGCTGTTGAGGAGCACCCTGTTTGCATCTTACTTGAAATATCCATGCCAAAATCTGAGTGTTCCCCATGTGCCCCTGAGACTGAGTAGACAGTTAAAGAGCCAACGAATGGAGTGTTGGAACTTGGGAGTCCTTTTTTCAATCACTGCCTAGCCTTGGGTGACCTGGGATAAAGCCACTAACTCACAGCCTAACCTACCTCACAGGGTTGTTGTGAGGATAAACCCTGGAGGAAAGAATGGAATACAGAAATTTCAGGGCATGACTATGCTATAGATTGGTTTAGAACAGTGGTCAGGGAACAGGGGTAAATTACCCCAAATGGGGTAAAAATGAAATTCCTGGGGGTAATGGACAGATAGGAGTATGCCCCGCCCCCTTTTCCTTCATCCTTCCTTCATGACCAACGTTCTCTCTTCTGACCAATGGGAAGTTCCTCTCACGCTTGATGGATTTCCCTTGCTTCCAATAGAAGATTAGAAGCGGCAAGGTACTTGTCCCCCAATAGGCAGCGTTCCCCTCCCTTCCCAGGCGGCAAAGAAGGCTGTGGTTATCAATCCCACTGCTGGTAGAAGGAGAAGTAAGCAACAGCAGAGAAAATAGCGGCCGTGGCTGCAACTGCGGCGGTGCCGGGTGATGGGGGAGCCAGCGAGGCCAAGCCTATTCTGGGCAGCGAGGCCGGCGCAGACCCGCTCCCGGCTGGCACTCAGGCAGCCGTGGAGTCGGCAGTGCTCGACGCCAGGGAAGAGCCCAAACCAGCTCTGGGTGGGGAGGCCGAGGAGCTGCCGCCGTCGCCGCCACCCAGGAGCCCGGCAGGGACGTGAGACGTGCAGGTGTGGGGGAGGCTCTGGTGAGCGGCTGAGGTGTGTGTGTGCATGTGCCCGCAGGCGTGTGTGTGTGTTGAGAGGACTTCTGTGGACGTGCCTCTTTGCTTGTGAGCAGCTAGGGCTCTCCGTGGGTTTGCCTTGTCTTGCTGTCCCAAGGAGTGGGGCGGGCAGGCAAGCGAGCGGGGGGAGGGCTGGGGTGCCTGTGCCTATGCAGGGAGTCAGGGACACAAAGAGAGGCGGGAGGCAACGAGGCAAGGCGAACAGCAGAAAACAAAAACAAAATCCGAGCTGCTGTTGCTGGCCTGTATGAGTGAGTGAGGGAGCCAGCCAGCCAGCCAGCCCCAATCTGAATTCATTACAGAGAGAACTCTTAAGTCCAAGCACCTAAACCTGTTGTCAAAAAGGTAAGCTATTTGTAACCCAGAAGGGTTGAATTCTATTCTCTCAAGGTCTGCAGATGTACCCAAACTCTTTACAACTTCATATTTACATAGCATTAATTAAGCTCATTAATTAATCAAATAAAAAGCAATAGGTTCCAATATGTAATTTTTTTTCTTTTGTTCCGGCCGGGGGTGGGGTTAACGTCAAGGGGGTAACGTCGGCGTATCTAAATATATTTTGGGGTAAAAGGTAAAAAAGTTCCCTGACCCCTGGTTTAGAACCTATCAGGCTATTGTGACTCCCAGCCCAAAGAACCTTCGAATTTATGGTGAAAAGGGCAAAAAACACCTTCCTAAATCTATATTGTACTTCCCAGGATTTTGGGGGTGAGCAGTGGTGTCATCTACTCTCTTGCAGACGGAACGCTGGGCGGGACTTAGCGTGATCAACAGCCCGTCCACTCACTTCCGCTTTCTTCGCGCTCCCCGCGCGGCTTTCCCTCGCCTCGGAGGGGGCGCCTGCTCGCCCAGGCACCCGGCGCCCCCCCC
>JAJKFI010000075.1:2337834-2356481 GCA_029204185.1 Lerista edwardsae | reverse complement strand
CGCCTCGGAGGGGGCGCCTGCTCGCCCAGGCACCCGGCGCCCCCCCCACCCATCCCCCCTGGCGAGCAGGCGCTCCCTCCGAGGCGAGGGAAAGCCGCACGGGGAGCGCGAAGAAAGCGGAAGTGAGTCGACGGGCTGTCGATCACTCTAAGTCCCGCCCAGCGTTCCGTCTGCAAGAGAGTAGATGACACCACTGGGGGTGAGGCTGAGAGACCTTGACTTTAGTTTGACGTATTTACTAGTTGTTGTTGCTATCAGGTAGACTTCTGTTTGGTCTCCCTAAACTCAGCAACTCAGGTGAGATCAGAACTGCACTGAGGACCCAAATTATGTGATAAAAATAAATATAAGAATAAAGCATGTGGCATTTATTAACATACCTCACCTGCCAGGATCCAGCTCTGCAAAGAATGGGTAAGAGGATTTTGGGAGGGCAAGGACTGGCGTGTGGGACAACCTCAAACGACTAGCAGGGTAAGTAAGGTGAGATGCTTGGTGACTAATGAGAGACATGACCAAGAGTTATATAACGGAGGGCGCAATCCAGAGGCGCCTTGGGCCAATGCATGCCAGTTGCGCAGGCCTAGTGCTGTAGCTGGATAAGGCATGTCTGTGCCTGCCAGGACGGTGCTGGGCTTTTGCAGGGAGTTGCACTGACCCAGGCATGCTGCGAAGCCTCCCAGGTAAGCTTGCCCCCAGGGCTGAGTTCGGCCAGCGAACTCGGCTTCAAGAGGGCTAGGCGGGGGGAAGGCAGGAAGAGAGCAGAATGGGCAGGCCCATGAGCAGGCTGGCCGAGGTAGTGGGGTGGAGATCAAATGTGGCAATTAGGCTGGATCCTAACCCGCATCACTAGGCTGGCCAAATCCGGCTGCTTATCCGCTTGGGTTTGTGCCAGTGACTTCGCTGGCTCAGACCCAAGCAGCCCCATAGGCCGGCTGGGACTTGCCCCAAGGTGAGCTCCAACCGCCACCTACTCTGCTCTGGATACAACGCAGGCCTCCTGGCCTGCCTGTTCCAGTGCAGTATAGGGTTGGGTTATAGGTCCGGAGAACGTGGATAGTGAGTTTTTCTTCCTCATAATACTAGAAGGTAGAGTCATCCAGAGAAATTGGTTTCCAGAAAAGTCAGGAAATGAGGGGAAAGTACTTCTTGGCATAGTGTACGATTTATGGAATGTACTGGTGGTGTGATGGCCACCAGCTCAGGTGTCTTTAAAAGGAGAGTAGACAAATTCATGGAGGAGAATGGGTATGATGGCTGTGTGAACCCTCCAAGTTCAGAGACAGTATGCCTCTGAGAGCGCAATCCTAACTTTGAGTTAGGCCGGCACTAGGGCCACCGTAAAGTGCATTTGGACCACTCTTGGGAGTCGGGAGGATGGATCACATCTGTGTGCTG
The DNA here is from genome assembly GCA_029204185.1 of Lerista edwardsae. Lineage (NCBI taxonomy): Eukaryota > Metazoa > Chordata > Lepidosauria > Squamata > Scincidae > Lerista > Lerista edwardsae. The sequence goes on along the minus strand of JAJKFI010000075.1, from coordinate 2,355,083 downwards.
ACTGCAAGAGTGGTCCAAACATACGTTACGGTGTCCCTTATGCCAGCCAAACTTAGTTGGCTTAACTGTGCCGGTCTAACTCTAGATTAGGATTGTGCCCTGAATTCCAATTACGGGAGAACAAATAGTAGAGGTAGGTTTTATCTTCATTCCCCTCTTGTGGGACTCCAAGGGGCATCTGACTAGCCACTGTGTTAAACAGAATGCTGGATTTGATGTATCCCATAATGTTCTTTTAATGTTCTCCTGTATGGGCTATAAACTGAGGAACCAGAAAGTCGTGGCACATAAGGTGGAATCAGAGGATGTCTGACGTCTTGGAAGGTTTATTTTATCCTTCATTTTCAGAGGACTTTGCCCCCATATTTGCCTCCTCTTACCGTCAAGCCATAAAAGCTAGCAACTTGCTTTAAAAAAAACTTTTAAAAGGAAGATAAGGTTTGAGAATGCTGGAATCTGACCTGGATATTGGGATTCCATGCGTTTCTGACAGATCCAGGGGCACAAAAACACACTCATATAGCGATAATTTTCAACCAGTGTGCCACAAATGGTCTGTAAGTGTGCTATGGGAGTTTGGGGGAAGGTTATTATTAGAGCCTTTGAGGATGTGAGCTCACTGCAGGCAGCGCAATGTGCCTTGTCAGTTGTCAAAAAAACTGGTGGTGTGCACCGAAAATTTTAGTGCCTTGTCAGTGTGCCATGAAGTGAAATAGGTTGAAAATCGCAGCCTCACAGTATCGTTTTCAACCTGAGACCCCTTCTGCTTCTGTCTGAGGGTCATCTCCAATGCGACAACTCATGTCTGCTTACATGGTTTTCCAAAACCATAATGCAGCGATTTTCAACCTTTTTCATGTCATGGCACATTGACAAGGTGCTATAATTGTCAAGGTATGTCATCAGTGTTTTGACCATTGACAAGGCATACCGCACTGCTGGTGTGGGGCTCCTATCCCCCATTGGCCCTACTAAGAAATGACCCTCACCCAAAGTACCACAGCACACCTGCGGGCCATTCACGGCACACCAATGTGCCAGGGCACACTTGTTGAAAATGGCTGCCATAACGAATGTAATAGTGCATTAGTAGCTTGTGGATGAGGTGTGTATTTTGTTGTTTTGTTTGTGGGTGGTAACATGTTTGTAAGACGTTCCAAGAATGGATATCATTGTACCAATTCTTGTTCATCAGTCTGGCCAATCCGACACCTGTGTGTTATGTGTCATTCTGTTCTCCGTGCCTATGTACATTTGGACAATAAAAATCCAGCCTGTGGAGAGATATTTGAAGGTGTGAATGTGGTTTAATATTCAGTGTCACCTGTTTCCTTTTTTCCCTCTTCAGAGTGTGAAGACACTTTCTCAAAGATCTCAGCCAGGGCGGGGGTGTGTGTGTGTGTGACGTCCCCCCACCAAGAATAGAAGGGTTCCTGGAGTATTAGCAGCTGCCTGCTGGACAAAAATTCAACAGCTGCAGTTGGTGTTCCAGATCTCGCTCATTTTTTGTTGACATTTCGGAAATTTTTATGTTGCAAACTTAATTACTCTTGTATCCGTTTAACTCGGAACTTTCTCCAAAGAATCCTGGGAATTGTAGTTTGGTGAGGGAGCTAAGAAAGAGTGGGGGTTGTCATCCCCCAAACTACAATTTCCAGCAGTTATACAGCTGGTAAAAGCACAGGAGTATTGGACTAATAAAAGTGGCAGTTCTAAAGGGGAAGAGCATGATTACCCACAATGTACTGTAGTTGGTGAGTAACACAGAAACTACTAATGGCTGAAAGCTGTTGACTCTGCTGCTTTAAAAGCTCCCCAAGCAAGCACAGAAGTATTACTTCAAGGGTAGAGATTTGAGCCCAGGCTCTGAAAAGTACCACATGAAAGGGAGTTCTAAATCTGTGGGGACACCAATATTGAATGCCTGTCTTCTATGGGAGATGAAAATTGAAAGCAAGGCTGGATATCTGTTTTTATTTTGTTCTTAATTTCCTGTGCTGTACACCAGTCTTCCACCAGGAGGCACTTGTGTGGGACTTCCTCTGGTGTACAGTGTAAGTATCGGTTTGCACTCAGTTCTTTCTTGGGTTGCATCCCAGTGAAACTGCAGCCCTGATAACCCTTTGCCCTTTCTCTTGGCTGCTGGCGCATATTTGCCTTCTCAGTCATTGTTCCCTTACTGGCTAATCAAGGGTCAGAATCTCCTGGGGCAGTTGGCTTGTGATTATGGGATTCCCTAAAGGCAGGGAGAGTCCCCCCCCCACTTAACTCTAGAAACACCCTTTTCTGGTATGCTTCTTTAACTCTCACTTTCCCTGTTTTAGCCTGTGGCTGTGTTGTCACTACTGTGTCTAGAGAGCAGAAACAGGTCCTGAATGCTGAGTAATAATCAAGATGACAGTGTTCCTGACCATGTGCAGAACAACAAAAAACAGACCCAATCCTTCATGGATCTGGGATTTAGAGAGTGGGTCCAAGTTGGAAGGTGGAGCACATAGCATCTGAGAGCATTTCCCATTTGAAAAATTTAGCACTGTCCATAAAATCTTGGAAATAAATACTGAGATGCTTCTTACTGACCCCATGATGTGACATTATACAAATAATTAGGCTTTTTATTATTTAAAGTGTTTACATACTGCTTTTTAACAAAAATGTTCACAGGGCAGTTTACATAGCAAAATTAATGAATGGTTCCATGTCCCAAAAGGGCTCACAATCTAAAAAAAGATGTAGAAGAAACACCAACAAACAGCCACAGAAAAAAAGACACTATGCTGGGGTGGACGGTTGCTCTCCTCTTGCTAAATAAGAGGAGCAGCTCTTTAAAAAAAAAAAATCTCTGTCCTGTTTGTATTGGGGATCATGTCCAATTCAATGCAGTGGGGCTTACTCCTGAATAAATAAGCTTAGAAGAATGCTGTACAACTGCAATCAACTGCACACTGAAAACAAAAACATCAGAGTCTTGTGAGGCCTGGAGACTAACAAATTTAAAAGATTAAACACTATCCACTTTAGGGCACAATCCTAACCTGGAGTTAGGCCAGCAAAGTTTGGCCAGTACAAGGGACACCGTAAAGTATGTTTGGACCACTCTCGGAGTCAGATAGGCCGGCACACAGACGTGCGCCTTCCTCCCTGACTCAGAGAGTGGTCCAAATGCACTTTATGGTGGCCCTTGTGCCAGCCAAACTTTGCTGGCCTAACTGTGCCGCCCTAGCGTCAGGTTAGGATTGCACTCTCAATCCATGAGAGTTTAAGGGCTCAATCCTATCCAAATTTCTGCAATTTCTATCCAAATTGCAGCTGCAATGCAGCCCCAAGGTAAGCAAACAAATGTTCCCTGACTTTGAGGAGGCCGCTCTGACTTCCACCGCAGTATGCAGCGTACACCTCATTGGGACAGCTTCATCAGGGCTAGAAAATTGGATAGGATTTGGCCCTAAATTGCAGTAAATGTATTAATCTTTAAATTGCAGGAACAGAATAAACCTGTAATCCTAAACATACAGGGGGTAAATCCCATTGAACTCAGTGGGGCTTACTTCAGTGGGGCTTACTTCTGTTGCATAGGCTTGTACTATAGGACAATTGCCTCTTTGCAAGTGGCTAACTGGGCAGAAGTTCTATGAGCCAAGTGAGGCCAACTCTTGAGTAGACATGATAGGAGCTGTCCAAATGAAGCTGGTGTGTAGCCTTTTTCAATGGAAAACAGTGAAATTGATGGGACTTTTCTAAGGATCATGGTGCTGCAAATAAAAAGGTAAAATAAAAAGGTCTAGTCATGACCGACTGTAGGGGGCAGTGCTCCGTTTCAAAGCCTGTAGAGTCGGCATTTTGTCCTAGGACAAGCTTCCGTGGTCATGTGGCCGGCATGACTATACTCCATAGTGCACGGAACGCCGTTCCCTTCCCACCGAAGTGGTCCCTATTTATCTACTTGCATTTAGGTGCTTTGGAACTGCTAGGTTGGCAGGAGCTGGGACAAGCAAGAGGAGCTCACTCGTCCCGCAGTCTTGAACTCCCAACCTTCTGGTTGGAAAGCCCAGCAGCAGCAGTTAAACCCGCTGCGCCACCACATCCCTAGTGCTGCAAATGGGTCTCATCAAATAAAGAGGCTCTGAACTCTCATATGAAAAAGCACTTCACAGTTATGTCATGTTGGTTCTGGGATTCCACACTGATGCCAAAAACTGTGTTAAATAAAAGCAGTTAAAATACAAGTCAATCAGGCAGTCAATTAGAGCTGCTGTTTTGCAGCTCATTCTGAGAAAAGCAGACCCCCACCCTAGCCCTCCCTAGCAGAAGAATGGAATACAAAAGGGATCAATCACTTCCGTATTCCATTGTTCAAGGAGGCAGGGAGAAGGGAGGGGGCTACTTTTCTCAGACCTGCAAAATAGCAGGTCTAATAGTCTGATTCCCTAGAAAACCAGTTTTTTAGAATGGGGATTGTAAAGGGGTGTGGGTTTTTTTTCCCCTTCTCCAGGGATTGGCAGGGTCCTTATCTGCAGTGGCCATCAGTGTTGAGTCTTATCCGTGGATAAAAAAATCTGTGCAAAAATGTTGGACCTGTGCTAATGAAACATTGGGGTGTTCATATAGACCTTAGATATTTAATTTTTAAAAAAATTAAAGAGATGTATTTGCACAAGCCCCAGTTTAATGGGTAAACATTTAAAAAGTTGTTTGCAGTGCCATAGTACAACAATACCTTTCGTTGTTAATGGCTGTTGTGTTAAATAAGCTTACTCCATGCCGAAGGTACCCTGGGTCAAGGTGACCCTATATTTCAGAAACGAAGAGTTCAAAAAACTATAGATACCAACAGAACACTGCGACTATTACTACATTTCTAAAGAGGAAACAAACCCAACAATTGGAAACTCTGGTCACATAAACCATCATTTTAAATGTAATGGCTTATGCAGCACATTGGCAACTAATCCTTTCCTGAAAGTGTTACTTTTCTATCTCAACCCCCTTCTGGACACATTCTCAGCCTGAATGTTATTGTACTTTGCCATCCTGCTTTTCTGGAGGTGACCTTCCTTTTCCACACATGTGGTTAGATGTGTGACTTTCCTGCGATTGAAACTACCAGGACTGAAAGGCTGACATCTGCTTAGTGGCTGCTGTCTGCGTAAAGCACTTATTGTGCTATTGGAGAAGGATTTCTCTGAAGGGAGCCTCTGGTTCTTTATCTGTGCAGGTGTTCAACTTGAAAACTCCCTAGTGGTGTGACCTGCAAAGGGTATCAAAAAGTGAACACCCTGTTATTGTCAAAGCTGAAAAAACAGCAATGCAAAAGCCACTTTATATTTTTTTCTTCGTCTTTCAGTGCAATCCTAGGAGTGTCTACTCAGAAGTAAATCCTACTGCAGTCAATGGGTCTTACTCCTGGGAAAGTATATGGGATTGCCGCCTGACTGTGTAAGCCTAAGTATATCTACTCAGAAGTAAGCTCTACGGAGCCCAGGTAAGTGTGTATAGCAGTCCATTCTCAGTTGTGCACTTCTAAAATTCTCACTGAAATTTGATCCTAATTTGATCCTGAAATTTGAGTTGGAGCAGCTGCTTATTGGAGCAAACCAAAGAAAAAAAGGCACTGAAAGATTACCACTTGCTTAATTTAAGTGCAGCAAAGTATGTATTTAAGGGAATTGAAACTCCCACTATCTTTGACAAAACAGTAGCTCTTGCATATTCAATGATGCAAAATAAAAATAAACAATTGTTTAAAAGCAAAGAATACTTTATATCATTTATTTTAAATATTTATTTACTAACTCAGTTTTTTAACCATTTCTACCACTGGTGTGTTTTTGCTCCACCGGTAACAAATGTAGTCCTTTTTGTCATTACTTCGCTCTGGGGTATCACCCAATGCAGTCCACCCACCCTGCCCCTCCTAGTGATACCCTGGGCTGGAATTCAAACATGAGAGAGTCCCCCAGTGCAAATCTAGCAAGGAATTAACATTTCTCCTTGCTGAAATAAACACAGCAACTGTTGGCTTCAACAGTTGCTATGTTGAAGCCTTTAAATTAGACTCCCTTTAAAGGTAAAGGTAAAGGTTTCCCCACGACTGAATGGTCTAGTTGTGACTGACTGTAGGGGGCGGTGCTCATCTCCGTTTCCAAGCCTGTAGAGCCAGTGTTTGTCTTGAGGACAAGTTTCTGTGGTCATGTGGCCAGCATGACTATACGCCGTAGCGCACAGAATGCTGTTATCTTTCCACCAAAGTGGTCCCTATTTATCTACTTGCATTTTTAGGTGCTTTCGAACTGCTAGGTTGGCAGGAGCTGGGACAAGCAACGGGAGCTCACTCCATCGCGCAGTCTTGAACTCCCAACCTTCTGGACAGAGAGTCCAGCAGCAGTGGATTAACCCGTTGCGCCACCACATCCTTTTACCTCTTATCACGCTGTTTGTAATTTTACCATATCATAAAAAAGAAAACAGTCAGAAGCACATGGCTGTTACTTGATAGGAATCCCCTGCTCCCTTATTTTGGCAATGTGGTTGTTGTACCATGTTTTTTTTCCCCTGACCCGTAGCTGCAACAACAGTATTGCCAGCTAGAACAATGTGGATCCTACTTATTTTCAGGGACAGAATACATACAATAAAGATCAGTGTGCCTCTAAGAATGGACTAAGTATCTTTCATGCCACCTGGCACACTAAATAGGGGATTTTCTATATCATTGTGCGGGTGAAGCTTGCTTTCCACAGCCTGGCTGACCTTTCAGTGTTTGTTCCAGATTTCCCAGCCACATCTCTCATGATTCAATTGACTTTTTGTGCCCATAATAACCAATATAAAGAGGAAATAAAGGTAGATGAAGGGAATAAGGAGTAACCGAATAAGCCTTTTGTACTGTCTGATCTATAGCAGGAATAACTTAATGAAGAACCTTTTTTTAAAATAAAGCTGGGTGTGGTCCAGTTTGAAACTAAACAGAAATAAAGCAGGGACATTTCAGTGCAAAGGCATTTTATTGTATAGAGTTCTGCTTTGTATCAGATTTTTGCAAGCACCCAACCCTACCCAAGTTTGCCCAGAGGAGATCATATTTCTTGCAGCTGTCTCTGACCTTATTATCTGTAACCAACACAAAGCATAAGATCTTCTTTTGTCCCAGAACAGGTTCATCTCCTGACTGGGAAGGTAGTCTCCCTTGATAAAAGTGAGAGGTCTGGACATTGATTTTGTATACAGCTCATCTGTGGTATGCGTACGCATTTTACTTTTCTTACAAGCTCACCTATGAGAACTGATCACTCACATTTTGCCTCTGATTAAGTTTCAGCGGTGTCCCAGAATTGTCACAAATATTGTAAAGGCCAGGAGAGCGAAGGCCCTGTTATAGAATGTGACAAAGCTGTTCAGCTATTTCAGTGGGTATAAAAGTTGTGTGGGTGGGAAAAAATACACACACAAGCTTAAGCTGTAGGAGAGGCTGGCTTGGTGACAGCCTGAGGGCTGCGGGAGGAGGAGGAATGGAAAAGGGAAGGGGTCCCTAGGGGGGATGGAGCAGAAAATGGGGAAATTGGAGGGCAAAGGCTCAGGGGCACTGCGCATGGTTGTTCAGGTTGTGCACTGCACAGGGGTGCCACATCTGTAGGACATCCTTGTACCTCCCATTGGAGGGAGATGGAATGCTGGTGGAATGTCACTTCTGGCAATGAGGAAGGGGTGCCTTTTTCTAAAGGCACTGTATGGGTTAGCCTTGAAAAAGTTGCTGAATTTAGCGTTTTGGTTCCAAACTAGTAGCCAAAACTAGTTGTTAGTCTCTGGTTAATCATTTCATGTAAATCCAGCCCTTCCCTAAAACACATAACAGAGTTCCTTTCTCATTTTATGATCATAACTGCTTTGTCATGCCTTTTGACCGGGAAACCTTCCCCTGTAATCCCAGATTGAGAAGGCGTGCATGTGACTAAGAAAGGGCAGTCGCTCTACTTGTGCTCAGAGGCACACTTTTCATTATAACAACATGTTCCAGGATGAGTCTTGGCATTCAAAGCAGCAACTGTGGCTGATCTATGTTTTATTTTTGTTAAAATGAAAGTTGCCTTGGCACCCCACATTGGGGGGGGGGGGCAGGATGTAAGTCCTTCAAATAAATAAACCTATGGCATTAACTTAAAATGAAAGTGGCACACTTTATAACCTGCACACAGAGCTCTTCCTGTTAGAAATTCCCAAAATGGTTGATTAATAAAAAAAAATCACTCTTTCCCTAAGTACTTAAAAAGTGGTTTTAAATTTTTTTAATCCTCTCCATGGTGCTTACTTCTGAGTACGCATAGAATTGCTCTGTAAATCCAGGTACTTGGGCATTCGTCTGGAATGACCTCAACTTAGAGTAAATTTCCGTTCCAACTCTGAAAGTTCTCTAACATAATACTTTGTATTATTAAGTGGTAGAATAACCCAGTGAACAAAATGAATGGAGGAGTATGAAAAGACAAATGCAGATATTGTTTTCTATCTGATAGCCCAGTCATTCCCAAACTGTGGGTCAGGACTCGCCAGTATGTCATGAGCCAGTTTCAGGTGGCCATATTGACAATATGGGAAGATGGGATGCTGGAAAGCGGGAGGGGCTGTGTGGCTGTTTTGCTTGTGTCAAGATTGTAAATAGGCTTTTTTTTCTGATTCACTTTGCTATTGGAAAATGGCTGAGAAATAACCCAACTCATTGCTGTATTCTCTGGAAAGCAGAAGGCTCTGGTGGCACAATGATAGCACTTCAGGCTGTGACATCACTTCCTGTGAGTCCTCGGTAGATTGGCATTTTAAAAAGTGGGCCCTGGTACTAAAAAGTTTGAGAAACACTGTGATAGTCTAATCCTATGTTTCCCTAGTGCGCAGGACCACAGAAACACCAAAATGGCTATATGAGGCCAGGGAAGTTGCTGCAGGTCTCCTTGAGGCAACAGAACAAATGTTTCCTTTCCCCGTGTCGACCTATGGCAGCCCCAACAGGTCTACTTGGATCTGTGCCCACTTTTGAGCTGGCGCAGAACTGAGACCAGTGTCAGGACTGGTCTCAGGGGGGAGCATAATATACACTGACAGTCTGCTGCCAACTCCATCCCCCTCTTGGGCCTGGGCCACCCTCCCTCCGCCCAGTTCCACCCCCACTCCACCTCCACTCTGCCTTCCCCTCACCCTGAAGCCCCCTAGCACTGGCTGGCTGTGACACTCATTGCTTCCCACGCCTCAGTGTCGACCTCCTGGCACTGAGGTGCAGCCCCAACTGAACACTGACTGCTACCACCAGCGGGAAAGTGCCTTATGGCACTTTTGTGACAGCAGTGCAGTGCAGGCGCTACAGCCCGTAGGATTGGGCTCTAAATGGTCATCATTTTATAGGGAACATTTGCCCTAATCAATGGACTGACATTTATCATCAGTGCTTTGAGTGCAAACAGGCCGAGGCAAGGAGGCGGCCCCGAAACCAATGAAATCAGGGAGCTGGACAGGGGACAGACTGTATTTGCCCTCAGTGTGGAAGGGATTGTCACTCTCGAATTGGCCTTCTTAGCCATACCAGACGCTGTTCCATGACCTCTATTCCGAGCACGTTACCATAGTCTTTCGAGACTGGAGGATGCCACTAACAGTGAGTGCAATGAACTACAGATCTGTTAATTATCAATATCATGTCTTTTAGCTACCTAACATTCAAAAACAATGTTTTATTTTTGCACCTGGGGAGAACCCAGCAAACATGCCAACAATGAAGGAAGGAGCAGACTGTCTGAATTTTGTTTTGCATTTAAGATTCAAAAGCAGTGATCCTATACACACTTCCCTGGGAGTGAGCCCCATAGTACACAATGGGACTTTCTTCTGAGTAAACATGTACAGGATTGTGCTATAAGGCAGGAGCTTCTAAGGGTGGGGTGCAGAGGTGGATGCAGTTTGAGTAAACAGTTCAAGGCTTTCTGTTAACTAGTATTCTTTTGCTCATTGTTTTGCTCATTTAGGGAAAAAAAAATCCAGACACACACAAACAAGTAAAGTTTTACTTTGGTAATCCATCGCTATTGAGACAAAAGTTGAGATAAAATTCTGCAATGGGTCATTCTTGCCAGCCAGGAAGACAAACTGCTACAAAGTCCAACAAAACTGGCGTGCAAAGTTCAGCAAAACTGGAGGTTTTTACAAGTGCAAAACGAACTTGATGGGTGAGTTATTAATAAAATTCTTTGCAGCTCAGGTTCACTTGGGTTGCCAAACAGAACTGGCAGGGAATGACCTAGGGGCGATTGAAATGAATGTGGGAAAAGTACAACCTTGAATTCAATGTGTGCAGCAATCATTTTCAAAAGTCCTTTCCCCCACTTTAACATACCAACAGTATTATAGTCAGGATTGAAAGGAATCTTGGCCACTACTGGGTTAAGCCTCTGGCATGGAGCCTGTGAACTTGGACTGAGGGCTATGAGTAGAATAAAAAAGGGCTTGGGGTAAAGGGACTGGAGATCATAATTCAGGGACAACATGTACACCCTGAGGGCCAAATCCTATCCAATTTTCCAGCATCAAAGCTGCCCCAATCTAAGAGAACAAATGTTCTGTTCCCTTCAGGAGGCCATTGTGATTGCCTCCCCACTGCAGAATGTAGCACTTGCCCCATTGGTGCAGTTGCATCTGCACTGGAAAGTTGGAGAGGATTGGGCTCTGTGAGCCTTATTTCCTAACAACAAAGATTATTTTGTATATTTCTTTCCCACTCAACTCTGTGGGGGCTTAATATCTAGCCTGGTGAAGAGTTTTGGAGAATCCAGAAGCTTACCCACCACTTTGGGATCTTGTACATGGTATCGTTCTACTTCAACTTTTGGATCTTGGTTTAATGGACAAACATGGATGCATCTCTAGAACTCTTGCATCTTTTTTTAAACAATGCATCTGACACAAGCCTCCTGAGGGCAGTTCAAACGAAATTTCTAAAGCAGCAAAAGGTATTGTGGGGCCTTAACCTGTGCATTTAAATGGGCTCTATCAGAGCAGTAGAATTCCAGACTTTCAAGGGGTCAAAAAACCAATTCCTACAAGGTAGAGATATCCTGTCCCCACTAGCCCTATCATCGCCTTCCTCACTCCATCCTGACCTGGAACACAGGGGTCAGAAGAAGAAAGTGCACTTCAAGAACAAATAATCCTTGTTGACTTGTACTAGTGATCCAAGTTGTGAGCCAAACTTCCTCACCAGTGACACCAGATCAGGGATCAATGATCTGTTTGAGCTGGAGAGGAATTTCTGCAGCAATCAATCAGATCCGGAGTACTGTTTGTGCAGGTCCCATCCCAAGGGAAATATTATTGCAACTCCACACCATCTCAACACTCTGCCTCTGTTTGTGGCAATCCCTGATGCTATATTGAAAATCACAGGTTGGGATTGGGAGGAGAAAGAAAGGGCCAGTTTTTTAGTCAAAGCAGAGCAAATCCAAACAAAAAAGATATTTTCATGCAAGGCTTGAACACAAATTACAGATCAGTTTGTAGACAGATCAGTTTGCATAGGACAGGGTGGCCAAACTTGCTTAACATTAAGAGCCACATGTGATAAACGTCAAAAGTTTGCCCGCCATGAGAGAGATGTTTGAGAGCCACAATATTTAAGAAGTGTTTAAATTCTTAAATATATTTGCTCACCATAAACATTAAATGTACATTTTAATCCAGTGGACTCTCGGTTTCCACCCAGTAAATATAAAGCTTGAACAGTTTTTATTTTCCTTTTATATTAATTGTGAAGCAAAAAGGAGCTCAGCCAACATTATTTCCAAGAGCAGCACATTATAAGTAAAAGAATGACTCACAAGCCACAGTTTGGCCACCTCTGGCATACGATGTATACACTTATATTGATTGCTTGGGACACATTAAGGCTTCTGACCATATCCATAATTTATCTTTCTTGTCTGAATTACTCAATCCAGAATAACTACCAGAAATAGGCCTACACAAATGATGGCTGAAAACACAGCCCTCCAGCCATGTACGAGGACCCACAAAAAGTGCAATACATTTTCTCTTTATGTTGCCTACCTGAGACTACAAAAACAAAACAAAATCCAGAGGGATTGCTGCTTTGTTGGCCACAATACAGAGAGGGACTGCCCTCTTTCAGCCTCAGGCGCTTCCTCCATCTGTCAAACGGGATTATCAGGAAACTTCCTTTTTTCAAGTGAAAATCAGGACCCAAAATGGTGGGTCGCAGTTGTGCAGGCCAGCAACAGAATTCTACATTCAGAATCGCCAAAACAGGTTAAGCTTCCTAACTTCAGCGATACACATTGCACTTGCAAGCTGGCAAAATCAGCTGTCTACCTACCCTGATCATGAGAATAGCTAACTGGGGATGTGTCCTCCTGGGTGTCGTATATTGTGCCCTACCCTGGCTTTTCCTTTCTCCACTGCTGATTGCCCAGCAAGCTTGTATTTTAAATACAATTAGCTTTATTCTTTAAATTAAAAACAACAACAACAACAGTAATGCAGTTCATTCTGTTCTGAACCTTCCCTTTTCAAGTGAAAATCAGGACCAAGCTCTGGAATCCCAAGTGGTCCCTTGTCAACTTCATTTGTAGGCATCAAGAAATGATGCATAGTCGGCATTTTGTGATCAGAGAAAAGCCCTCAAACGAAGGCATACGACGGGCATCTCTCCTCTGTAAACCCTTCATTTTTCATCTGCATCAGCAAAAAAATTGGGGTTTTCTGACAACGTGGCCCTGACTTTTTTCTTTTCCTTGAAGCGCCCTGAATGCGAGACCTTGACGTGTCTCCCTTTGGTGGTCTTGTCCACGATCTTCTCTAGCCGAGAGTTGAACTCGCGCTCACTGCTATCGCTGCTGCCACCATCTGCGGCTAATGCATTCTCCTGCTGCTTTTCATGGTTGGAGGCTGCATAGATCTCTGGGTTTTCTGAAGCCAGAATCAAGACTTTGGGAGTTGATTTCTTCTTCCGGAGGAAGGTCAGCTTCCACCAGCTATAGTTATTTTCTGCCATGATGGCTGACACAAAAATGCTTCTTTTCGCCCTTGAGAAAAGAAAAAGCAGATTTGTTATACAAAGTTCGGGAGGCTTTTGATTCTTTTGCAGAAGGCTGGTCAGTATGGCACATCCAGAGGTGTTGCATGGGGAGGGCCTTCGGGGCTGTCCCCCAGGCACAAAATTTGTAGGGGCACAAAAATATGCGCCCCTAAGAACTGAAGCTGAGTGCCCATCCCCCTGGAGAATGCAAGTGTTCTCCTTGGAGGTGGGGCTCTGCCAGCCTTGGTGCGCCTCCCCCGGCTTCAATTGAAGCCAAGGAGATGCGCTGAGGCCCTGTTTCTGTGGGCTCTTGCTGCCCCCCCCCCAACACTTGCCACGGCCGGAATGATTTTGAAATGACCTGGGCTGTGGCAGTGAGGTCCCATGTGTGCCGTCATGATGCAGGGCATCGTAATGATGTGGGAGGTCCCCCCCCCCAGGATTCTCTCAGACTTTGTTAGGCTTTTCCTGGCTGGCCGTGCTCTGCCCCAGCCATGTCTGCAACCACCAAGCTTTTTCCTGGCTTCCACAGCCACATGCAACCATCATGAACTCTCCTGGTTCACAGCACACTGCTGCAGCCACGTGGAACCACCAAGCTTCCTTCCTGGCTTCCACAGCCACGTAAAACCACTAAGCTCCTTTTCCTCCAACGGTGCAGGCCTGAACCATTAAAAAAGCAGCAACTCTGGTGTGAGAAACACTTCTTGGCGGGAACAACTGTTGGGAGCCTCCTGGCTCTGTACCCCATTGTGGTGATTTGGCCTTCCAGGAAGTCTTGCATTGCAATGGTCAGATGCACATAATGCAGGACCTGGAAAGGGGAAGGTCAGACCAGGATGTCATGGAAGGAGGGAAAGGTTGTGAACACCCTCTCTGTCCCAAAAACATGTGGAGACTCCATTTTGGATCTCATCCTGAGAGTGAAGAATTGGTGCCAGACATTTGTAAGTGACCTTTTCCCCCCAGGATCTTGTAATGCGAATCTGGTCTCTGACAAAGGCTTATGCAATTGACAAGTCCTTCCTGAAATTCAATCAAGTCCTTAAATGTGTCAAACTTGATTGTTTTGCATCTGACTAGACCTTGTAATCCTGCCCCGAGGGGAGGGGAGGGGAGGTAAGGAAAAGCCTGAAAACCCACCCATCAGATGTTTGCATACTCAACTGTATAACTGACCAACCCAAAATGTACAATTGACACAAGTTCTGAATCTCCTAGGAAGCATACTGCATCTTGTGTCCGTTTTGCTGATGTCTTGCACATGAGTAAAATGTATTTCTCTTTCTGCAACATTGAAGCCCAGCTGGCATTTTTCCATCCATGTGTCTGAATCTCCTTTGGTGAGCACTCATAGAAGGAAAGTATCTGGGCTTGTAAAACAGTCTTGGGAAGAGGGGAGGTTGCTTCTTTAAAGGGCAGAGAGACCGCACGCCGGGGAAACGAGTCTGCCAAAACTTTCAGGGTTTCTCTGACGGGGGGGGGGGCGTAATTCACACAACAGTGACATCGCATTTGGGATGGGGCACAGCACTTGCCTTGACCCCAGCACGGGGAAGGCACACTATGCCCTTGGGCACAACTGCATTTCTATGGTAAACATTCCAAATCCTGTGACACTCCCCACCTCAGCTCTGTTATTGGCAGAGGGGTAGTGCAGTGGTTCCCACACTGTGAGCTGGTGCAAAAACCAACCAGGGGAGCCACGGAATTATCACAAAAAACCTGCCGCCCTACACAATGTTTAAGTTAGTAGCCCTAATGGGGAGCTGCAGCCAGTGCCCAGTAGGGCAAGGGAGCCACCGGTTGAAAAAGTTTGGGAACCACTGGTGTAGTGGCCAATTCTGAAGTACAGGACCCTGTGGAACAAAATGGGCGGCCAGGCAGTTCCGGAGCGGGCCGTCCAATCCTGCGGACTCTAGCACCGGTGGTACGTGTGTACTGCCAGGTCTGGATGTTGCGAGCGTGACGTAAATCACGTTCACGGCACGTGGGGAGGAGGGAGTGTCGGCGCTTGGCCTCAGTGCCAATAAGACATCGGCTGAAGAGTGCCTGGAATAAGTTTTGCCCCCACTCAGTGGTGAGGTCTTTTGGGGCAGGGGGAGTCAGGGAGAGGGCAAAATGAGTGGGGGGAGGATCAGGCCCAAGAGTGGGGGGGGGCGTGGAGACAGCTGCAGCTTCTGCTACTGTATCCTGTGTTCCCTTCCTGGCCAGGCAGCCTGACTTGGTCCTCCTCGATTCTGTGCCTGCTCAGTAGCAGGAGCAGAGCCAAGGAGAACCCATTGCCGCCAGCTTCCCCCAGGGGGAACGCCAGTGGCTTCCCTGGCACCCATAGGATTCAGCGGTTGCTATTTGTCTGGTGGTTTTCTTTTTCTTTTTGCTGTTGTTCTGACCCGCCTCCATTCTGGATTAAAGCAGGCTCCATCAGGATCTCAATGGGGTGTTTGCTGAAGGCGTAGCTGGCCTTGCCATCTCTCTTTCAGTCTGTAAGCAAACCTGGGCTGCGAGCAATTGAGAACTGAAGGGATGCCAAGGTTTGTGGCAAAGTGGGCATATACATCCTATACAAGGTGTGGCCAACCTTTTGACTTTAGGGCTCCTGTCCCTTTAACAATTATGTTAAAGGGTCTCTTTAACATCTTGTCATCTTGTTGACCCATCAAAAGGGTCTCTTGTCATCCCCTGCTGAAATTCCCTCTTCTCCACAATAGTTAAAGGGGCAGGAGCCCCAAAAGTTGGCCACCCTGTCCTAGACAAAAGCACTAGTTCCCCGCGCCCCCCCACTATACAGACTAGGAAACTCTGAGAAATTCTTGTGAAGATCTTTCACAAGCAACTTTCAAAGGCCTATTGGTAGCACCTCCATTTCCCACTTTGAAGTAGGATCCTCAATATGGGTTGCTGGTGGCCTGATAAAGAGGAAGTGCGCTCTCTCTCTCTCTCTCTCTCTCTCTCTCTCTCTCTCTCTCTCTCTCTCTCTCACACACACACACACACACACACACACACAAGAACATAAGAAGAGCCCTGCTGGATCAGGCCAAAGGCCCATCTAGTCCAGCTTCCTGTATCTCACAGCAGCCCACCAGGTGCCCAGGGAGGCACGAGACACAAGACGCTTGCATCTTGTTGCCACTCCCTTGCACCTGGTACTCTGAAGTAGCCTATTACTAATGTAAGGAGGTTGCACAATCCATCATGGCCTATAGCCTACGATGGACTTTTCTTCCAGAAATCCGTCCAAACCCCTCTTAAAGGCATCTAGACCAGATGCCATCACCACCTCCTGTGGCAAAGAGTTCCACAGACTAACCACCCGCTGGGTAAAAAAGTACTTCCTTTTATCTGTTTTAACTCTCCCAACCCTCAGTTTTAGCAGATGCCCCCTGGTTCTGGTGTTCTGAGAGAGGGAAAAGAACATCCCTCTATCGACTCTATCCCTTCCGTGCATAATTTTGTAAGTCTCAATCATGTCCCCCCTCAGGCGCCTTTTTTCTAGGCTGAAGAGCCCCAAACGCTGCAGTCTTTCTTCATAAGGGAGGTGCCCCAGCCCTGTAATCATTTTTGTTGCTCTCTTCTGCACCTTTTCCAGCTCCACTATGTCCTTTTTGAGGTGCAGCGACCAGAACTGCACACAATATTCCAGGTATGGCCTTACCATCGATTTGTACAATGGCATGATAATATTGGCTGTTTTATTCTCAACCCCTTTATAAATTACCCCAAGCATGGAATTGGCCTTCTTAATTGCTGCCGCACACCTTCATTGAATTGTCCACCAGCAGCCCAAGATCTCTCTCTTGAGCTGTCACAGACAGCTCAGAACCCATAAGCCTATAGGTGAAGTTTTGGTTTTTTGCCCCAACGTGCATCACTTTACATTTGTCTATGTTGAAACGCATCTGCCATTTGGCTGCCCATTCCCCCAACTTGGAGAGATCCTTCTGGATCTCTTCACAATCCCCTCTGGTCTTCACCACCCAGAAAAGTTTTGTGTCATCCACAAACTTGGCCACCTCGCTGCTTATCCCTGTCTCATTTATGAACAAGTTGAAAAGCACCGGCCCCAAGACAGATCCCTGGGGCACTGCACTTTTCATCTCTCTCCACTGTGAAAATTGCCCATTAATCCCCCCCTCTCTGTGTGTGTGTGTGAGAGAGAGAGAGATTGAGATTGAGA
>JAJKFI010000075.1:2300751-2335083 GCA_029204185.1 Lerista edwardsae | reverse complement strand
AGATAGATAGATAGATAGATAGATAGATAGATAGATAGATAGATAGAATAGTGGTTCCCAAACTATGGGTCAGGATCCACCAGTGGGTCACAAGCCAATTTCAGGTGGGTCGCAATGCACCTAGAGCAGCCATGTTGAACATATGGGAAGGTGGGATGCTGGAAAGGGAGAGGGGTGTGTGTTTTGTTGTTTTGCTTGTGTCAAGGTTGTAAATAGGTTTTTTTTCTTTCTGATTCACTTCGCTATTAGAAAATGGCTGAGAAATAACCCAACTTATTGCTGCATTCTCAGGAACGCAGCAGGATCTGGCATCACAATGACTGCGCTTCTGGCCATGACATCACTTCCGGTGGGTCCTGGACAGATTTTCCATCTAAAAAGTGGGTCTCCGTGCTAAAAAGTTTGAATACCACTGATATAGACCAAGATTCTAGCTCAGCATTTTCCAAACTATGGACTGCATCCCACGTGTGGGTCATGACCCATAGCTCCCTGTCAGACTGCAAAGGCCTTACTGGGAGCCTCCAGAGGTCATTTCCAGGTTGTACTGGGTCTGCGACCCACCCTATTGCCCTTTGTGAGACAGTGAGTGCCTTAAGGAATTGACTAGAAGCAACATTATGGTTTACTTCCAGGTTGTTTCTGCAGGCATTCTGGAGCCCACGGAGGCCGATGGAGGGGGTTGGAGGCCTGGCGTGACCCGGAAGCAACCTCTGGAGCTTCCAGGGAGGCTTTGCTAAATGGCAGGGAGAATTGGGTCCCAACCAAGGATGTTAGATAACGGTCCCAACACTCCATGGAGGATGAGGTAGATCTTGAAAATTTGAGAAGCACTTGAAAATTTGAGAAGCACTATCATGGCAGAGAAGCTTTCCTGAAGGCAGCTTGCCTGCTGTTCCTGATTTTTCACTGCAAAATGCAGCCGCAGAGGACTGTGGGTATGTTCTAGGGGGCATCCTCAGTTCACATGGAGCAATACTGGGATCCCATGAACTTGACTAGTACAACACAGCAACTTAGTACAGTACACCCTTGAACACTTCCCAGAATCCTCTGCAGCAAACACTGCTTCCATGTCAAATGCTTATGCTTTCTTCCATGGTCAGGTCTATGTTGAAAGGTTTTTTTTTCATTCTTTGTTAATGAAAGAACAGTGCTACTCTGCTAAGAAAAAAGGAAAGAAAGCCTTCCACCCAAAAAGAGAAGACAGACATTAGTACAATTCAGAGAGGCTCTTTAAGGAACAAATCAGACTATTCAGCAAGTAATCCTCCATCTGCCCTGTGTAGGGAAGCAAAACAACAAACAAACAAAAAACCCAGCTGAACCTGGTAGGTTTGCAATTAGCATTAGAAAGGTGAATTCATCAATCATTTGTGTTCTGAGTAGAGGTGGTAGAAAATGGTGATAAAGATATAAAAACACCTAACTGCTTTCTGCATTTCTCATTTTTGTCAGATAAACGAACAAAACCACCAACTCTGTGAAAAAATAAAACTGTTTAATTTAGGTTTTTTAAAAATTGTTTAATAGGGGGTGCATTGGTAATTACCGTGGCTTCAACTGCTGACACTATACCACCTATATCATCTACCTAGTACACTTTTAAAGTGATTATAATTTATAATTATAACAAAAATTTTGAGTAACACACTTTCTGCACTTCTACCTTTGGAAAAAACAGAAATCTGTGAAAACATTAAACCGTTTTCTCCTTCCTCTACTTCTGAGTACTTATAGGAGGAACTTGGCCATAGGGATAAGCACTGCTGAAAACTGCAGTGTTCTACAGAGTGCCTTGTGGAACTCCATTTTGATTCTATTTCCAGCTACTTGGGGAAAAGCAACGCCTCATTGGTGCTCAAGGGCTCTGGTGCAGAAGCAGTCTGAAGCTAGTGGCAGATCACGTGAAGAAGAAGAAAAGGAGCAAAGCAGGACGGGTGGCAGAGGGTGGCTAGATCAACACAGGCCAAATGCCCACAACCTTCCCAAGTTGACCTTTGAACCTGGTGACAGTGGTAGTGCCCAATATAACCCCAGGGCCAGGCAGAAGGGACCATGTGGGGGCAGTGCAGGGCTTTGCCCAAGCCCCCCCCCCCCCCAGCAACCTGGCACCAATACTAGGGTGAAGGCAAAGAATCCCCCTTTCTCATCTGCTTTACCAGAACTACCTTGTGAAGAGGGCACAGGTAGATGGGAATTCACACTTCTTGTCATGCATCATTTTTGCACTACAACATTTAAACCAATTTGAAAACAGTTTAACAGTTATGGCTTTCCCCACCCCCTCCACAAATGATGCATGTTATAGCCCTACATGCAAGCTCACAATTCTTGTTTAGAAGGCCAGTTTCTCAAATTAGTATTTCTTTTTCCCTCTAGGATTGGAGAATTGACCATTAAGCAGGATTGAAAATAGCTGAACTTTTCAGTAAAGTCATCATTTCCCCTTCTTCCCACCTACACTTTCTCTGACTAAAGAAGGGAGCAGGAGACCATGTGCCTGTGCAATCTTGAGTTGACATGAAATGTGAATGCACAACTCCAAAAGCCAAAAACATTATTTAAATAAATATAGATAACACACAACTCTTTTTAAAAGTCACTCATACACAGTTTTGGGGTACAGTCATTTGGTGGTGGGAGCAGTGATCAAGCAAATTGCTCATCACCCTTCTCGTCATAGGCAATATCGAATAAGGGCTTGTGACACACGACTATTGCAATTGTTGAGCTATTGGGGAGTGCTACCTGGAATAAGAATAGCATTTTCCACTATACAAAAGATCCATGACTTTGAATGGTCATGCAGTGTTATATGCCTGCCACAAAAGCACTACCCTTGAGGGATGTCTCACCGGTGCAACAAATAAGGAGCAAATGCACATTTAATGTGCAACTCATCCCATTTGCAGAAAGTTTCTGGGGGTTTTCAATTCACACACCAGATGTTTGTTCTGATGGATGATTGAAGTGTCCATGTAAATGTCAGCTACGAACAAGCTGAGACTAACTTGCATAGGCAAACGTGTATCATGCACATACGCCGATTTAGGGAGTCTGGATTGGCCGCAGCTTCCTGTCAAATGTACTTTCAGAGGTAAATTTGGATTTGCTGCTGTGCCATGTAGGAAAAGGCGATTAGGGCACGAGTTGCCCATCACATGTTTTTGGTTTGTTTTCCCATCTTATCACAAAGGCAGGCTGCTCTTATCTCTTTTGATCATGGCAGCAGCCTTGCAAGGTACATTCAGCTGAAAGATATCTTGGTCCAATACCACCCAGCGAGATGAGGACTGGAACTGGTGTCTCCCAGATCCAGACTCAGCGCTCTTTCCACTGACCGCCCTGGTTTCAGGCTTTCCATCTGTTGAGCGGAGCGATTAAGCGTTTGCGGAGGCACTTTGGCATAACGTCCCAGAGGTTCACATTTCCCTCCCCCTGCTCCCCTGACAACAACATACCTGCTCCCTTGGGCTTCTACACTTCTTCTCACACGCTGGACTGTGTGTTCAGTTGTTATGGGCAAAGAGCGACATGAAGAAAGTTTGGGACCTGACCGAGAGGCAGACAATCTCCGTGGCAAAACCGGCAGGTTGGGCTCCTACAGCCAGGAGAAAAGCGGTTCTCCCATCTCAGGTGCTTGGAAACACAGGTGTGTCAAGGTGCCACATACCTGTTTCTGCTGCACCTCTCTCTTTCTTTCTCTCGCCCGCTGTATGTCAAGGTTAACCAGAGACTGAGCCACTCCTGTCTAAAGTAAACAGGAGCCAGCGGAGGCAGAGCCGGGACAAATCTGAATATTCATGATGAAAGAAACTGAAGCCAAGGCACTCTGCTGCCCAAAGCGTAGTTCCAGTTGCTGGCACCTGAGAAAAATGGGAGGGGGGAGTGCAGGGTCCTTAGGTTCATAGGGGGTTAAATTGCAGCACAGCAATGCTGCCTGTTGTAGGGGGGGAAGTCCAGTGGCCCTTTAAAGACTGGCTCATTGGGGCAAAACCTTTGATAGGCAAATAGACATCCCACACCTTCACTGGGTGTGGGATGTCAACTGAGAATGCCATAGGCTATATATTATTCTACATACACACAAAGGGAGGTTAAGATGCCACTGGAATGCAATCTAAGTTAACAAGGTGAGAACTTGAAACACTGGGATTGCAAAGATCACATCCTGATAACTGCAGAGCAACACAGGAATGTACCATAATTTACCTTGTTGGCTAGGGTTCACCCAGCCAGCCCAAGACCTGAGGCAGTGTGCCAAATGCTTAAACTGATTTGCCAAACTCTGCTCTTTCCTCTCTCTAATATTCTAGCTCAGCATTGTCCTTCCCTCCAGATTTCATCTTTCACACCAGTCTTCCTTTTCCAATCCAGGGAGTGGAAGGAGAAAGAGAAGCAGTGGGCTACAGCACTGAAGTGTGGCTATAACACCACATTTTGGGGGGGACACAATTACAAAGTGCAGGGAGAGAGCCACCTATGAATATCTTTATTCAAGCTATGCTGAATTTGAACTTGTTGGATTAAATCTGTTAGAGCGGTTTTCACATATGCATATTCATCACTTGATATCCTGTTGCTAGACGCTTGGCACCTGGACACATGGACCAAAACTATTGAAAACCAATGCATTTGCAGGGGACACTAGATGCTCTTTGTAGAGCCTGATCAGTGCTGGTTCATTTGCACATGCTTGTTCATCACTTGATATTGCAGTCATCATGTGATCACATGAAGGATGGGCAAATGTGAACCAGCCCTTTGGTGAATTCCTGTTTTGCAACTTCTTAATTCTAGCTGCTTGTTATTATTTTTATTCATCACTTCCTTTCTTCACTACAATGACCCCTAAATCTGAGGCCTGATTCACTTGTATGCATGACGGCATGCCTCCATTCCTATACTCACAGCTGAACATGAACAGCCTCCATTACAAAGCATCTTATAACAGCAGATACCATTTTTGTCCGTTTATTTTTAACCACTGATCCACACAGGCAAAAGCACTGCTTGAGGTCACAGAAATGGATGACTGTGTATGTGGGAAATTGCTCTAAGTGTAATGACTTTAAAGACAGAATGTCCAGGGAGACGGAAATCTTTTGCCACTGTCATTTCTGCACCTTTAATGGCAGATTTGTCTCCATTCGTTTTTGTAAACAGAGACAGAACTGTTTTGCTTATGTAAAAAGCCACAGAGCACTCCAGCAGGTGACAACATCGACAACACAGAAGGGTTTTGCAGATCACCAGGTTTGCAGATGGCTTCCAAACCGTGCAGCATCCAGGTTTCAAAACGGAGGGACAGAAGCTCTCCTAAAGACACACCTGGATGGCAGACTGCTGCATTCTCACATCATCTCTAGGTCTTCATAACACTGGTCAGAGTAAACCTGAGGTTTCTGTAGGGCAACACACCTGCTCATCACCACCAGCTAGAAACACAATGTTTTATATGGTACCCCCAATCTTTATTATATGTATATACAGTCCCATCAGTGTACATGGAGTTTCATAAGCAAAATACAGATCTCCACCTCCAAGGAACATACAATTTAAATTTGACATTGCAGAAGACAATCATCCACTGTTTTATTCAACACACTGAAAAGTACCATTCTGCTCAATCCAGGACTCAGTGTACTGTACCTTCTTCTGTTCAAAGACTGACCTATACCAGTGGTTCCCTATTTTTTTTTTTTTACTGCCAGCTGTAAAACCCAATGGGCCATTGGTTGTAGCTCCCCATTAGGGCTATAATCCTATACAATGTATAGGGTGGCGGCTTTCCAAGAGGATTCATGGCTCTCCTAGCAGGTGAGCCACAGCTCACAGTATAGGAAGGACTGAGCTAGACTATCAGGCTGGGGTTGGGGCATTTTGGCCCAACTCTGAATTTCCTCTGTCCCCACAGTTTAAGCCAGATAATCCAGAGTGTTGCCTAAACTATGGAGGAACCTTAACCAGCCCACACAATTCTGGAAGGTCTGAAGTTAGAGTGTATGACTTTAAGGCAAGCTCAAGCCTTTTCTAACTTTTCGGATTAAAACAATCTCACTAAACTATGTTCCCTCTCCTGTGTGTGTGTGTGTGTGTGTGTGTGGTGTGTGTGGTGGGGAAGCTTCCTCCACGATCAGTCTCTCTGCTGCACCACTAAAGAGTTAAGGCCTCCAGTTCTCAGTTGACTGGACTATTGTCCTTTAAATCTATTATTTCCTTCTGAAGGATTAGCCAAAGCCTATTCTGGCTCAGCCACTTGTCAGACCAGTTCCTCCCCCCACCCTACCTTATTCTCGGCCTTTCTCTCTTTCTGCTTATCTTGCTGCATTATTCCACAGTAGCAGGTCTTCCCAACAGATGGAGGAGGACAACCTAGAGCTTACCAGAATTTGGGAGTAAGTGGGGGAATATCCTCAAGCAAATTTCCCTAACTTGAATCTGCTCACAAATGTTCCCAGTTTGATGTTTTTTTTCCCCTTTATCCCAATTATGGATGTTCTTACTGCTTCATGCTTAAAAAGCAATCGTTCCCACCAGCCCCATTTCAGGAAAAAAGTTACTTGCATTTAACTTTTATTGAAATCAATTGGATTTCAGTTAGACAAGTATGATGAATTTTCTCTGGACAGAGACCAACGAGAACATGCAATTAGTTTGGCATGTTCCAATAGGCACACAGCAATGTCCCATTCTGAACAGGTTGGCTACTTTCTTTTGAACCAAGACGAATACATTACTTATAAGGCAGTATTAGTTGCAGTTGCTGCCTAGAAGTTTCAGCATAAATGTATTCAAATGGCTACTTTTGCCAAGGTGATCACCTGATACAGAAATGGTGGTGAGATTGTGAAATAATCTAGGCTGCTAAAATACATCCAGTACTGTTGCAATCACTCTTATATACATTATGTATTGTTCGCAATGAAAATTTTTGTATTGTAAAGAACATATGATCCAGGGAATCCTATAATGACCTAGTTTAAATGAATAAGGCATAGTCCTAACCAACTTTCCAGCACTGACATAGCTGTGCTAATGGAGCATGTGCTGCACCCTGCAGATGGGGGACAGCCACAGAGGCCTCCTCAAGATAAGAGAATGATTGTTCCCCTGCCTTGGAGCTGCATTGCCCTTACCCTGGTGCTAGGAAGTTGATTAGGATTGTGCCCTAAGGCAACTGACTAATGAGAAAGTTGATGCTTATCACCACTGCTGTGCAGTGCATCAGCAGTTGTCATTCAAAATGAAAATTTCAAAAACACACATTGAAACTTTTTGAAATGCATTCAGAATTTAACATAACTAGTTGGTGTAACATTTTGTGAGCCCAGATCCTATTTGTGGGAATTATTGGAGGGTTCTGCCTTTCGATACACGATTTAACAGGATGATGTATCTTAGTCCTCTCTGGCCATGTGTCAGATGTGCAGATATTCCATGGGAAATTGCCTGTGATCACATCTGTGAGTTTCAACATAGGTGGGATTTGCAACCGCAGGTTCACTCAAATCTGGGGGTTTATGTGTGGAAATAGTTGTGCTTCAGGTGAGCAAAGAAGTCTTTTGAAAAAGCTGGTTCTGCTTCCTCTGCACCAAGAAAGGTTCAAGGGGCAGGCAGAACACACGTTCTCCAGAGCCTTCCTCAGGGTGGCTGATGGGCTGTATTGGAAGCAATTGCGGTGACATAATGAGATTGGGGCAGCGGAAGGCCAACCAGCATGCCCCAGGACAGTGCACCATCAGCTACGCCACTGGCTAGTCCTGTCCCTTCAGTGATGTCAAACATAGGGTTACCAGATACAAACTGGGACAGAATGCTTATACCTTTAACCATTGTGTAAAAGAGCTGCAGCTCATCACAGAAGGGTTTCAAAAGCTGCATCTGCCAAAATTCCCTCTGCTATACAATTGTTAAAGGTATAGACACTCCATCCTCCATTGCATTTGGTAGTCAAACATCCTTCAGCTGTCTTCCTCTGCCTGCCTGCGTGTATTTTAGCAACACTTGCCTGCTGAAAGGGTCATGAGCTTCTTGCTCAGGGATTGCCTTTCAGAGGAGTAAATTTTCTGGTTCTAAAAACCCTCCCTCTCTGCAGACTCAGAATTCATGGATAGCAGACAAGGTTTTCCAACCTTATATTTGTAACCAACATGGAAGATTCTGAACTCACAGGTTAAGATCTGAATAAGGTACTTGCCTTATTCTGGGGCAGGGGGAACTCATAGATAGCACACATGGGTAAAGAACCCACATGGATTTTGCATCCGAACATGTGCTACATCTGTGGGAACGGTGAGTTCCATGTGGGGTTTTGCATCGTTGTTCTGGGCTTAAGACTGAAGGTGAGACGGAGGTGGATAAGGTGTTAGACAAGGTTTGGGAAGACCCAGCTCACGTTCCCACAACGTGAGTACAAAGCTCAATCCTATGCACACTTACCGAGGAGTAAGCCAGGCCTTTTATATATATATATAATATTGTTGTAATGCCGCCTTGAGTGCCTTCGGGCAATAGGCGGGGTATAAATTCAATAAATAATAATAATAATAATAATAATAATAATAATAATAATAATAGACATGCTTAGAGAAGCAATACTACTTAACATTTCACTATTTGAGTGTGCAAAACGCTCCACATGCATTACCTTGACGACAACAACGCTGTAGGGTAAGTAAGGGTCATTATCCTCATATTGTAGCCGAGGAGTTGATGCAAAGAGGGAGCGGCTAACCTTAGGCAGAGGCAAGATTCAAACTAGGGAAGTCCTGATTTGCAGCTCAGCCTCTGACTCACTATGCAAAACCCGCTTATTATCTAATTCCACCATGTTCACAGCTCACAAGCTGAATATTATCCTGCAGCAAACAGCTTATTTGATGTCACTGGGGCTTGGGCGGGAAACATGTGTCACAACCCCTCTGCTAACCTTTGCTACGGAGATGTCACAGTGGGTTTAGGTGGCCTTAGGCTACCAGGTTCTGCGCCTTTAACGGCTTCACAACATACAGAAATTCAACAATATTTCCCTATCATTGCATCTCCATTTAAAGAAAGCACACATCTACCCTGCTGAATTTCTACCTGTAATATGCCTTACCAGGAAAGGATGATAATCCTATTGCTTGGTGGCTTTGTGCGTCTTCCGACCTAACGCATCTAGCCATAATCTTGCTCTTATCCGAAGAGATCTACTTAATTTTTTCACCCCTACATGCACGCAGATATTCATACACTCACGTTTAATAATAGTAATGCACGCACACAAAAAGACAAACTGCCGACGAAGCTGCACTCGAAGCTTTTGTGCGCCACCTGCCGACCGCTAGCTGTTACTGCCCCTTTCCCTCTTAGAGCTTTTCTCCTACGTGGAGGCACGAGCTTCGCTTTCTCATTGGTGGATTCCCGCCAACCAATCAAAAAGAGGAATGCGTGGCCTTTTACCAGACCTTCGTTTCATTTCGCAAATGGGTGGGCATACGGCTCATGAACGCGCGTTCTTGATTGGATGCGTTGGGGGGAATTAGTTGTGCGTCTCTATTGATTGGCTGTCAATGCGGAAGGGCGGGATCACGAAGAAGAGTGCTTTCTTTTGCCGGATGCTGCAAGGATCATGCAGGTGGGAACGACTATTTAATAATAAAGGGGAGTGGGTGGGAGAATGCACTTCTTGCGTTGCCAAGCAACCACCCCTTCCTCTGGTTGCTAGGTAGTTTTTCTCATTCCATGGGTAGATCTTTATAGGAGACACACATGCCCCAACTTTCCAGTGCTTAATTTCTAAGAAGAAAATCATTAGTCCTAGGCGTGCTAGGGAGCTTAGACATTACTTAATGTTGAGGAGATGAGAGAATGTTGGGGAGATAGGACAGTGTTTCTGTTCACGTGCAAATTGCCACACTCTGTATATGATTAGAAACTTTGTTATTCTTCTTTAAATTACTTTTGAAGCTTCAAAGTTGAATGCTGTCCCAAAGTCAGCTCTACTACTCACAACAAAAGAAAGACACCCCCCCAAATGTGGAGTCTCCTGCAAGCCCCCTTACTTGGTTCTGTTCCACTGCACATCTTGCAATTAGTCATTTTCCAATCTGCATCCCAATTTAGATCCCCGCTCCCCTCAAATTGTGTCTCCCGTTATAGATAGGAAGATGGGTTAGTAATTTCTTTCTGTTTACCTACTTAAAAATGATGTTCCTCCCATCTCAAAGACTTGTGAACCTGAACCAATTAAAAGCTTAATAGATCATAATTTAACTACTTAAAGGGCAGCAGCATCATTTTTACTGAAGCAATGTTTATAACATGTCTGTAAAAAAATATTTGAAGGAGAGACTCATGCCTGTAAACATACAATAAAAAGGTAAAGGTTTCCCCACGACCAAATGGTCCAGTCGTGACCGACTGTAGGGCGTGGTGATCATCTCCGTTTCTAAGCTGAAGAGCCAGCGTTCGTCCGAGGACCAGCTTCCGTGGTCATGTGACTGGCATGACTATACGCCGTAGCACACGGAACACTGTTACCTTCTCACCGAAGTGGTCCCTATTTATCTACTGGCATTTTTACATGCTTTCGAATTGCTAGGTTGGCAGGAGCTGGGACAAGCAATGGGAGCTCACTCGGTTGCATGGTCTTCAACTCCCAACCTTCCGGTCAGAAAGCCCAGCAGCAGCAGTTTAACCTGCAGCACCACCACATCCCTTCAAACATACAATAGTCATGGGCAATTACAGCTTTCTAGAGTGTGTCCACTATGTATTTTTTCCAGGTGTCACTCCTTCCAGTGTTACAGATTTCACCATGTGAACACATCTATATAAACAATAAAGCCTGCACCTGCAACTCCAGTTTCTCCCTGAGTGGTCTAACTCTTATTGCTTTGACTAGTCAAGGCCGAAACTGCTTGGACACAATATAGCAGAAGTTCAGCTTCCTTTCCTGGGTCTGCCTGCAATCTCAGATCTGCCAGCAGTTCTTTATTAACTAGTCTGATCTTTCAGTGATTAGTGTAGAACAGGGGTCTCCAAACATTCGTATATTTTTCACATTTTTGTGGGCTAAAACAAATCAGTTTTATAAATGAATATTTTTTTTATAAGCAGCATGATTTAGAACAAAAGAGAAACCTGACAATTACAAAAAAAAAAGCTGTGCTTAAACTGAGCATGATATACAATGAGTAAAAATGTAAAACATTAGCAAATGCTCCAACAAAAATGTTGCAGTGGGCTGGATAAAATCTTGTGGGCAAGTCCATAGTTTGGAGACCCCTGGTGTAGACAAATGTTTACAGTTGCCTACTTAGCAGTACGTCCTCTGTTCTTTTTCAATTGGATCCAGGTTTAATCAGATTACAGTATAGTAATTCCAATTCAATCTAAGTTTTTTTAGCACTTTATTGGACATTTTATTTATGTGTTACCTGTAGTTTCGTGTGACCGCCTTTACCAAGGTCTCAGGACAGTTTGCGTTTCTCATTATGTGTGACCTGAACAGATCGATAAAATGGGTGATTTCATAGAACTCCAGCCTTCCTTGGTGGTTTTCATTCCCTTTTTATTATATAACTTGTTCCTTTTTCAACAGGACTATCAGAACCTGCCAATTGACATACAGACTAGCAAGCTTCTTGGTATGTATTTTGAGTTTTTCATATCAAAGAGAAAATTGGAATTAAAATGGGGGGTGGAAAAGAATTGTCTTAGGACTTCCAGTTTCATGGGGCTGGACTTTTTTTAAAGGTTACTCCTTATGATAATGCATCCACCCACCTCAGATGCAAATGTCTTTTGGGATAGAAAAGACTCCCATCCTGTGTTTAATGTGGGTTCCTTCCTTCTGCAGACTGGCTAGTGGACAGGCGACATTGCAGCTTGAAATGGCAGGGCCAGGTCCGTGCTGTCCGCGAGAAGATTGCCCTGGCCATCCAAGACATGCCAGAGAACGAAGAGATCAAGCAGCTTCTCTCTGGCTCCTGTGAGTGTTTGTGGAGGCTAGTTCTGGAAAATCTTCAAATGGCGTTTCTAAGTGCCTGGTCTGCGGAGCAGCTGGGATTTTTTTTTAATTGGTAGGGTGAAGAAGAAGAAAGAATAAAATGATCTTTCTTTCCTTGATTCCAGATATTCACTATTTTCACTGCCTGCGGATTGTAGATATTCTTAAAGGAACAGAAGCTTCCACTAAAAACATATTTGGTCGCTATTCTTCTCAGCGTATGAAAGTGAGTAGGCATGGGAGGGAAAGGCTACATCTCCTGTGTTTCATATTGTGAGGTGTATTATTCCATATTTCACATGGTCTAAGCCTCCCCCCCAACACTTCCTGTAAGGTATGAGGTCTTCCACACCGAGAGGCAAGATTCTGTACAGCTATGAACCTTGGCAGTGGCTTGGTGAAGAGAGAGGGTTTTTTTCATGGCCAAACTTTAGTTGATCGCCTTATTTGGAAGCTTAGAAAGAATTGACCTCTAGGGTAAATTGGTAACCATTGGTAACATGCTTTCCTTGTAGCACATGGCTTGTGCTAAGGGGTTTGGCAGTGAGGTGGGAAACATAGTTTGTGAGGTGCAGATTTTTGATTAAACAACTACCTACTGGCCTGCCCACCCCCGCCCATTTCCTCCCTCCCACCCTCCCCATGCCCAGATCTGCTCTTGCGCCAGCTGAGTTCAGCTGGCGCAGGAGTGGTGCTGTGGTGCCTCTACCTGGCGCCGTTAGGCCAGCGCTGCTGCAGTGTTGGCCCAACTGCTCTAGTGCCCATGCGGGGATGCTGGTCGGCGCCCCAGCGTCAGTGACTAGTAATGTTGGGCTGATGTAAGCACGTTGCCCACCAACATGTGCCCAATGTATTGATTACATTCTGCGCTTATTGGTGTTTAAGCGAATGGCATACCGTTGACAGCTTCATATGGACAAATTTGAAAATATTTGGAGGCCGTTCCTTTACAAAATATCTTAAGCTACATGAACTGTGTGGATATATTAATGTTCTGATCGCGTATATATCCTTTTTTTTTTGTAATTACCTATTGTAATTATAGGGACGTGGTGGCGCAGCAGGTTAAACTGCTGAGCTGCGAGCTTGCTGACCAGAAGGTTCCTGACCGGAAGGTTGGCAGTTCGAGACTGCGCAATGGAGTGAGCTCCCGTTGCTTGTCCCAGCTCCTGCCAACCTAGCAGTTCAAAAGCCCGTAAAAAATGCGAGTAGATAAATAGGTACCACTTCGGTGGAAAGGTAACAGTGTTCCGTGCGCCTTGGCGTAAAGTCATGCTGGCCACATGACCACGGAAGCTTGTTCTAGGACAAACACTGGCTCTTTGGCTTAGAAATGGAGATGAGCGCTGCCCCCTACAGTCGGTCATGTCTAGACGGTTGTGGGGAAACGTTTACCTCTATTGTAATTATATCCATGTAATGCTTATCCTAGCTTTTGTTTTTCATTTATATAAAATAAAAATAAAGCATTTAAGCACATTGCATCAGCCCAACGTCAATCTTAGGACTGTGCCCTTAGACCTCTGCTGACTGGTTGATCTTATTTTGTACTCATCCTTTTGTTTCTCTGTCTCCCTTTTCCAGGACTGGCAAGAAATTGTGTCACTTTATGAAAAGGATAACACTTTCTTGGGTAAGGCAACGCGCTGTACATCTGTACATGGCAGGAAGACACGCAGGTGTAAAAGTGAAATAGAGTCTGTCCCTGTCTTGGGACAGTTTGCAGCCAAGGCTCTGTAAATTCTGCACTTTTACCCTTCTGGAAAGCCGGATGAGACCAAGGATCCATTCAGTCTAGCACTCTGACTTACTAGTGTCCAGCCAAATGCCCATAGACGTTCTTAAATGAAGCATGGTGGAGAGAGTCATCCCTTGTTTCTCCCCAGTAAGTGGTCACCAAATGTTTAATGCCCCTGAACATTGTATTTTTAGCTGTCACGCTAGAGTCTTATCCAGTGATTGGATCAGCTAACGACTTGGAACGCTGGGCGGGCAGCAGGAAGGCTGGGCGGGACTTCCGGGTGATTGACAGCCCGTCCGTCCGGGTCCTCTGCCCGCCCACCGGCCACATGGGCTGCCCCCAGGTGGCGCGCCCCGCCGCTGCGCGCCCTGGCACCCGGGGCCCCCCTGGTCCCCCCCCCAGCAAGCGGGCACCCCCTCTGAGGCCAGGGCAGCCCGTGCGGTGGGCGGGCAGGCGGCGGACCCGGACGGGCGGGCTGTCAATCATCTGGAAGTCCCGCCCAGCCTTCCTGCTGCCCGCCCAGCATTCCCCCGAGTCGTTAGCTGATCCCATCACTGATCTTATCATCTGTGAATTGGTCTAATCTTTTTTAGAGACAGCCATCCTGGTAGTCATCAGCATGTCTCTGGGGAATGGATTCCATAAATTAATTAATACACTGTGCGAGTCAATCCTGGGACTGTACCGCTCCACATATGGGTGGGGATCACATGACTTAATTTCTCCCTCAAACTTCCAGGATGGGATCCAGAATGCAGTCAGGCCTGCACACGTGTTTGGGAACGAGAGGATGTCCATAACACATGACTGAATTTTTCCTCACGGCAGAAATTTCTGCCTATGGAAAACAAACATGTCAAAGAAAAGAGTTTGTGCTTAGCTTTCTTCCCTGACATATTTGTTCTCTACTTGCGGTGAATATTTGTCCATGGGCTGGGGGTGGGGTGGCCTGTCCCAGACAGACGTTCTAAAAAGTGGGTCCCAGTGCTAAAAAGTTTGAGAACCCCTGCCTTGCTTGATTGTGGTAAGCTGAAATGTAGCCACATGCACCAGACGCGTCCTCATTCATTTCGGCTTCATTCTCCTCTCCTGCAGTGGAACTGGCCAACCTTCTAGTGCGGAATGTCAATTACGAGATTCCCTCGCTTAAGAAGCAGATTGGGAAGTGTCAGCAGCTGCAGCAGGAATACAGCCGCAAGGAGGAGGAGTGCCAGCTGGCAGCTGCTGAGATGAGGGAGCGCTTCTACAGTTCCTGCAAGCAGTATGGCATCACGGTAGGAAGGGCTGCTGTCACCCCCCCCACCCCACCCTCGGTAACCTCTGAGAATTTGCAGCTGGCACCTTTTCCTATTGTTATTACCTTGAAAATGTCCCACTCGCTTCACCCCTTTGAGTCTTGTATTCTAACCTGTAATAATCAGGATCAGGGTCTATATGTCAGGTACCTACTAAAGCCCACAGTCCATCTGAGTGCCCACTGCCAATGATAGGTGTGTGGCCAATCTCCCATTTCCCAGTGCGAGAGGCACGTGGAAGACGCTGCAGAGTGCAGTGTTTCTTCCACTGCTGCCAGGCACATCTCCCTTGGGGAAATGGGAGATTCCCCCACAGGTCCTGGGATATTCTGGGGACTCTCTGTTATCTCCCCATTTCCCAGGGGGAGGGGTGCTTAGAGGGAGCAAAGCAGTAACTCATTCTCTTTCTGGCGGAGCCACCACTTGTGGGGAAGGAGTCATGATTGGAGAAATCCACAGATCCCCTGTGCCTATGAACCTACAAAAACCTGTAGCTGCCTGGTCTTGAGAGGAATGCCTTTACAACAACATGGCTAAATGGTAAAATCAGTGGCTGAAACCATCAAAGTTTTTAATCAATCAATCAAAAGTATTTATATACCGCTTTTCAACACAAGGTTCACTAAGCGGTTTACAGGCAAATAATAATACAGTTAAATGGCTCCCTGTCCCAAAAGGGCTCACAATCTAAAAAAATGCAGAACACCAGCAGCAGCAGCCACTAGAAAAGACACTATGCTGGGGTGAAGAGGGACAATTACTTTCCCCCTGCTAAATATAAGAGGAACACCACTTGAAGAAGTGCCTCTTGCCCAGTTAAGCAGGGGTTAGCGGTTAGCAGGGTTTTTAACCTGAAGATACTCACACTTGGGTTTTAGCAAGGAAGGGAGTTCCACAGTTGTGGGTCAGATACTGAGCATCTCAATTTGTGCTCTTTTGCAGCCCTAATTTTTTTAAATGTTCAGATGTAAGACAAAATATAACTGCTAGGGCAGTGGTTCTCAAACTTTTTAGCAACAGGACCCACTTTTTAGAATGACAGTCTGTCTGGGACCCACCAGAAGTGATGTAATGACCAGGAGTGATCCTGAAAAAGCATCAATACGTTGGGTTATTTCTCAGCCATTTTCTAATAGCAAAGTGAATCAGAAAGGAAAAAAAGCCTATTTACAACCATGACACAAGCAAAATAACCACACAGCCCTCCCCCTTTCCAGTCTTCCCATATTCTCAATTATTTCTGCCCTAGGTGCTACGCGGCCCATCTGAAATTGGCTTGCAACCCATAGTTTGAGAAACACTGTGCTAGGGCATATGCCTCTGCAAATGTGCCAAATGACTTTTCTCCACTACCTCTTGGCTACAGACGGACTCTATATATCTGGTTATAAGGGGAACAACTTCCAGGGCAGAGGGCGTGACTTCCAGAAATACTTGGGCATCCCCCTTTTTCTAGCAGTGAGTCTCTAGAGAGAAACAAGCATATAAACAAGGATGCATGCAGGGCAGTGACTGAGAGGAGAAGATATACATCTAATCTTCAAAGGCGTATAAGCTCTAGCCTTTACATTTTGAAACTTTTTGTATTCACTACTCTGTTTTCAGACGTACTTTGCCATCATAAGATCAAGGAATTAGCTTCTAATTAATATCCTTTTTAATTGTGTTAGTACTGTTTATGTATTTGTTTACAGATAAATATGAATTTAGGAATCCACACCTCATACTATGATGATGTGCAAAAGTTTGCATGCCCCAAATCTCAAAAGATGAGCAACCCTGTTTTTCCCTATCTTTCCCACAAGTATTCATGTGCCCAAAGTATCCAACACATCTTTTGTCCCTGAAGTCAACATAGCCCTGCATCACTTGGTCTTTGGACTGTTTCCCATGACTAGGGTTTATGTTACTGAGCCTGTGAGCTTTGATGGTTTAAAAAGCACACTTCTAAATGTAGGTTTCTAGCCATAATGGAGACAATCTTTGGAATGCACAAGTAGTCAGGGGAAAACTCCAAAATCTACATAGGGCTTGGGGACTCCTTCTCTTGGACAACGTCTGTTTTAATACCAATCAATCAATCAATCAATCAATCAATCAGAACCTTTATTGGCGTACAATACACAACAGATAATAGACAATAAACGGTACAAGGGATTTAAATAAAATCTAAAATAAAAATTAAAAGTGAAGTAAAATATATGATATAAAATGAAAAGGAAAAGATACTAAGACCGCTTGTTTCTAGGATGTAATATTTCACAAGATAGTGCAAAAAGACTGCTGTCTTCTCAACAGCTACACAATCATCTGCTGACAATTTTTAATTGTCATTTTTAATACACCCATTTCTCTGTCTTCCCAGGGGGATGACGTGCGCCGGGAGCTTTTGGCCTTGGTGAAAGACCTACCATCCCAACTTGATGATATTGGGGCTGGTGCGAAGGGACTCTTAGAAGCCATCAACTTATACCAGGCCTGTGTGCAGTTTGTGTGTGACAGGTTGGTGCCGCAAGCTGAGAAAAGGGATTCTGTGGAGCTTTTGTCTGTCTGTGTTCTTATCTGGTCTTTAAGGTCTGCAGGTGCAGCTGGAGAGGACATAAAGCTAAGTGGTAGAACATTTGCTCTGCATGCTCAAATGTTCCCCAGCATCTCTAGCTATGAAAGGATCTTAGGTAGCAAGGCTGGAAAAAAATTTCTCCATAAGGCAGCAGTTTTCAAACTCTCTGGGAAAGTTTGCACCCCAGGGCTCCTGGGGTGTGGGGAGCCCTGTGGAAGCCTCCACAGGGCTCCCCAAACAGCAGAATGGATTTAAAAAAGTGATCGTGACCCACTTCTGGGTTCCAGTTGTGAAACCAGAAGTGGGTTGCAATAGCTTTTTAAAATTCATTCTGCTGTTCATGGAGCCCTGCAGAGGCTTCCGCAGGGCTCCCCACACCCCGTGGAACCTGGCTCTGCGACAGGTAAGGCAATTGCAGCCCTGTCACCCCAGGCAGTGACGTGATCCTGGGGATCATGTCTCTGCCTTCCACCCTCCCCTGCCTCTTAAAGGCACACTGGCAGAGGCTTTCAGGTTGGGCCGTTGCTACGCCCCAGTTTAAAAACCTCTGCCCTTAGGCCTTATAGCGTCTCTGCCAGGTGAAGTATAGACAGGACCACATCACCTGTGGACAACTGTATCCCTGTCAAATTTGTTCTGGTATTGGACATTTGCATCCGTTCTTTTTGTATCCCGGACATTTGTGTCCCAATATATGTATATTTACGTTAGATGTACTTTTCTCATTTTTAAAATGCAAAGGTAAGGTTGGGATTAGGGCTGGGATAAGAGGCTTACGATATATAACATGGGATTTGTTGTCTAGTTATAGTTTGTTGCTCAGTTATAGTGGGATACAAGTGCACAGGACGCAAAAAAACTCTAGACCCATATGTCCAGGGACACCAATGACCAAGACACATAGGACCAGGATACAATTGTCGAGGATTCAAATATCCTAGTACCAGAGCCAGTATTGGGCT
Source organism: Lerista edwardsae (assembly GCA_029204185.1). NCBI lineage: Eukaryota > Metazoa > Chordata > Lepidosauria > Squamata > Scincidae > Lerista > Lerista edwardsae. Next base: position 2,316,524 of record JAJKFI010000075.1, on the reverse strand, counting down.
AGATGACTCGTAATCTGGCACCTTCATATGTTCTAGAACATGGGCTTTTCTGTTGTGGTACCAACACTATATAGCAGTGATTCTGAAATATTTTAGACTGGGGCCCATTTTTTAGAATGGCGCTCATGTTGGGACCCACCGGAAGTGATGTCTTGGCCAGAAGTGACATCATCAAGCAGAAAGTGCTGTCAGCATGAGGTAATCAAATGACACTCCTAGAATGCAAACTAGCATTCTTGGACTGAAGCAAATGCACAACCATGAAACATCTTTGACAGAAGATAAGATTAGGACAAAACATTATGTAAAAACATGAACTAAAAACAAAATTTAAAAAAAACTCACTTGAAAATTCACTGTTAACGTTCGCAAAAGGAATATAGCAAGAGTAAGGTCTGCAGTTTCCAAGATGGCTGCTCCTAGCTTTCCGCGACCCACCTGACATCAGGTGGTGACCCACCAAGTGGGTCCCGACCCACAGTTTGAATAACAACGCTATACAGAAAACACGGACTCTCTGATTTATTCACAACAGTAAGGTGCAGTCAATAAAGCACCTTTTGAGCCAGAAGCAGGCTTCTTGATAACCCATTTGCTCATCCTGGTGTTCTTCTTTGTGTTTTAGTTCCTCAGAACAGGTAGTACCATTGCTGAGGCACGTGCAGGCTCTGGGCAACACTACCATGTACCGGTGGAGACGGGGAGTCGAGCCAACTTCGGTAGAACGGCCGAAGAGAGAGGAAGTGAAGGAGGCAGTAGAATCAGAGGCGGTATGTCCCTGCAGTGAAATGTAAATGTTTTGTGTCTGTCTCCTAGTGTGTGTGTGTGTGTGGGGGGGGGAGATCCCATCTACAGCCTCCAGGGCTCTTTGCGGCCAGCTGCTTCTGTGCAGAACTCTGGGTGGGAGGCATGCTGGGGCGCCAAAGTTTGGCCTGCACAAGAGCCAACATAAAGCGCATTTGGACCACCTTCGGAGTCAGGGAGGATGGCGCACGTCTGTGTGCTGGCCTCCCTGACTCCGAGAGTGATCCAGACATACTTTACAGTGTCCCTTGTGCCAGCCAAACCTTGCTGGCCTAACTCCAGGTTAGGATTGCGCTGTCAGTAAGACCCATTTTCCTTTTGGCTGCAGATTGACTGGGGTGACTTCGGAGAAGAGTCCTCGACATCCGCCCCTGAGGGGGTCAATTATGGCAATTCCATTGAAGGGACAAGTGAAGAGATAGACTGGGGCATTTCTCTGGAATCGGATGCTCAGGTGGGTGTCTTCCATCTCGGTTGCTCCTGCATTCGGCCAAGTCCTGTATAGTTTCCCTGATGTGTTGGGCAGCCCAGTCTGACGTAAATTTCCCTGCACTGATGCAGCGGTACCAGCCCAGGCTATGCTACGTCCTGTGGGGAAGTTTAGCAGGTAAAACGTCTCCTTGACGTAAAGGACATTTGCCCCAGGGTAAACCCCAGCTTGCACAATGAGTCAACTCAGACTATATAGGTGTTGGTGCTATCCCTCCTGGGCTGATCTGCCCACTTTGCCCCTGTCGCCACCCTCCCCCCACCTGTTACAGCCCCTCCCCACCCTTCCTCTGCCGCAGCACTGCTTAGCGCAGAGCTTACAGTACCTGTTCTGGTGGGCCCTACTCCTTGCCCTGGCACCAGTGGGAAGCCTTCAGCCTTCCTGCTGGCTCTACTGACTTGCACAAGGTCGTTTCTGGCACATTGCATTCCACTGGTGTAGAGCCCGGTTAGGATTGGGCCATTGTAACCCAGTAGAAGATGCCATGGGAGTAAATTCCACGCGGTGCTTTCACTGAGCACAATGAAACTTTCTTCTGAGTAAACCTGTAAGGTTGCACCATAAGACACTATCAGGAGTCTTGTCATTGCAACCAAATCTTCGGCTATGGCCCTGACACAGCCAGAGCATGAATACTGCAATGCTGTCTTCTGAAACCTTCACAGTCACCATGCACTGAAAGTCTGTGTTTTCCTTTCCACAGGACAGCAGTACTGGCATAGACTGGGGAGACACGAGTGTTGATGCAGCACAGATCACCGTGCTGGAGGCTGGCAGTGAGAGTAAGTGCCATTTAAATAATTTTCGTTTTCTTCCATTTTTGCAAATAAACCTAGGTGGAGCCATTTTTGTTGGGGAATGTGGTGGATGTGAGAGAGCATAAATGTTCCCTCCACCCCTGCTTTCATGTCACCTCAGCAAACTGTTAGTTTGGGAATCTGTATTTGGGGAGATAATGTGTAGTTCTGTTGGGAGTCAGCCTGAATTGGAAATGAAATGGGAAAGAAGCAGCCACAAGAGGGCGCTGTTGGATATGTCTTTCTTCCTCCTGCACTGAGATCTCTGCCCACAGACAAGCATGGGTTCATTTCAGCCCTCCTTGCTTGTATAATTTGTTTGATTTCTTTTTCATTTGTCTCTCATTGTCCTGGCAGTACTTTCTTTGTTCCTCTGCTGCTCTTTGTGCATTAGTGACACAGACGGTACTGGAATGCTTACAAGTAGGCATTCTGCTATACTATGGGATTCAAAAGGAAGGCTGCAATAGCTTGCCCATTCACAAACAGATTTTCCTTTGCAAACATATGAACCAGAAACTTTCAAAAGGAAAACTGAGATTTTTGGAGGCTGCTGAATTCTATCTTTAAGTTTCTTTACTATATGAGTCATTTTAAAGGATCTTGTGTAGTAGGCAAAGTGTAGCTGTCCGCTCACAAGTAGAGCGGGGTGCACCAGTCTCTTGAAACAGCAGGCTGGGGAATTTACTCATAAGTATATTTTCTTGGGGTTTGGAACATTAGCCTGCCGTTTCAAGTGATCCCCATTGTATTGGGATCATCACCTTGAAGGACATTGCCAACAAGTTAATGCCAACCTCTGCAGAAAAATGTTTGCAAGTTAAGGTCTAATGACAGTCTTCATCCAGGATCACCAGGTGGAGGCCGGTCTGGTTCTTTGTGATGTGCTTTGGCACATACTCTGAGAATTAAGATGGCTGATGAAAATATTCACACACTGTGCTTCTGTGTGTCAAATTTCACAGGTGCATGTTGGACACCTGCAAGTGGAGGTTTGCTACCTAGGTTGGAAAAGGCCTCTGTTAACAGTGCCACCTGTGACCACCCTTATGAGCTTAAAAACATATATCCAAGTTCACAACAGGTGACATAGCTGTGAGCTGCCACCTACTGTGAGTGCAATCCTAACCTGGCGTCAGGCTGGCACAGTTAAGCCAGCAAAGTTTGGCTGGCACAAGGGACACCGTAAAGCGTGTTTGGACCACTCTCGGAGTCAGAGAGGATGGCGCATGTCTGTGTGCTGGCCTCTCTGACTCCGAGACTATCCAAACATACTTTACGGTGTCCCTTGTGCTGGCAAAACTTTGCTGGCCTAACTGTTCCAGCCTAACTCCAGGTTAGGATTGCGCCCTGTGTCACCTTGGCATAGAGACAGCCCCCCCCCCCGCAATCTGTGCAAAATGCTGACTCACTATGGGAGCTCCCAACTATTTCTCTATGACAGCCTAGTACTGTGTCCCTTAAAAGAAGGAACAAAATTCTGCATTCTTTCCCCCCGCATCTTGTGCCAATAAAACTGAACACTGTGATTCCTATAACTGATGCAAACTTAAATTCATATATTATTTGCTTTATTTTGCATTGTTTGTTCTGTGGAGTCCTGTACCATGACCAGTCCTGTGGTTCAGAAATTCACCAGGTGTTTTCCACACTTTGATATAATACTGTTTTACTGGTCATTCTAACTCCATATTGTCTACACTGACCAGTAGTGACTTTCCAGGGTCTCAGCCAAGGGTTTTTCTCAGCCCTGCCAAAGATGCTAGGGACCTTCCGCATGCAAGTCAGGTTCTCTACACTGAACTGTGATCATTTCTCTTAATTTCAAGTTTGTTTTTGCAGCCATAAGGGCTAGAAACATGTCTGATTTTTTAAAAAAATGAACTGAGACTCGCAGTTTGCTACTAAATCCCATCCTTGAGCAGCATTTTCCACTGGTGGGTCCTATTTTTTCCTGCTGGGAAGAGGGGTATGAACTTCAAGCTTGCCAAGAATCTTTCAGGAGGGAGGGGTCTTTCCATTCTCCTGTTTTGCTCTATGAGGGTTAGAACGATGAAGAGGAAAAGCTGAGCTTTTGTGTCAGAATTTTGGGTATTTACTAATACATGAAATTGTCTTCCTTCTTTCCCTTCAATTCTCCATATTCAGCTCCAGAAGGAGTTGCCCGAGGACCTGATGCACTCACCCTCCTAGAGACTCTGGAGACCAGAAATCAGTTCATCGATGAGCTCATGGAGGTAACAGAGCTTATATTGTGATGATTTTAAACCATAGTTTAACCTTTCTTCCTCCAGTGGTCCTTTCCTCTCCAAGTGCTCTAAAGCAGTGGTTCTCAAACTTTTTTGCACCAGGACCCACTTTTTAGAATGACAATCTGTCCAGGACCCACTGGAAATGATGTCATGGCCGGAAGTGCCGTCATTGTGACGCCAGAGTCTGTTGCTTTCCTGAGAATGCAGCAATAAGTTGAGTTATTTCTCAGCCAGTTTCCAAAGTAAAGTGAATCAGAAAGAAAAAAACCTTTTTACAACCTTGACGCAAGCAAAACAACCACACAGTCCCATTTCCTTTCCAGCACCCCCTCTTCCCATATTTTCAATATGGCTGCTCTAGGTGCTTCGTGACCCACCTGAAATTGGCTTGTGATCCACTGGTGGGTCCTGGCCCACAGTTTGGGAACCACTGCTCTAAAGAACATTTCACATTCCTCTCTCCTGCTGGGACAAATCTGGGGATCCTCCTGTTCAAACGTGGGACTTTGCTTCTCTTCCAGCCCAAAGCAAACGACTCAGGGAACAACCCTATGCATGTCTACTCAGACGTAAGTCCCATTGTGTTCAATGGGGCTTACTCCCAGGAAAGTGGGTATAGGATTGCATCCTTAGAGGCTTCCAAAATTTAGCCCACCAGGTTCCATTTTCTTTTTCAGAGTTTTGGAGAAAACAGGAATCCTATTTCCCAGATTCTTCTGCTTTTAAGGGTACAATCCTCACCTACTTTCCAGCACTGACATAGCAGTGCCAATGGGGCATGTGAGCATGTGAGTAAACTAGTGAGTACCGGGTGCAAGGGAGTGGCAACAGGATGCAAGCATCTAGTTGTCTCGTGCCCCCTGGGGCACCTGGTGGGCCGCTGTGAGATACAGGAAGCTGGACTAGATTGGCCTTTGGCCTGATCCAGCAGGGCTCTTCTTATGTTCTTATGTTCTTAAGTTGGGCAAGTCACAGAGGCCTCCTCAAAGTATGGGAATGTTTGTCCCCTTACTTCAGAGCTGCATTGCCCTTACCCCAGTGCTGGAAAGTTGGTTAGGATTGCGCCCTAACTCCTAGAATGCTGTTGTTTCCCATCAGCCTAACTACAGACCTAGTTCTCATTGAGGTGATAGGCCTCTCCCTTGGCTGTACCACTTTAGACTGTCCATACAGGTGCACATGATTTGATGCTCCCCCATATGTAAACAGCTCTCAGGTGGTCTTTGATGTCTTTGATGTGTCTCCTGTTTCTTAGCAATTCAATTTTTTACACACTAAGATTAATCTTATAGGGAGCCAGACCCAGAAACATTTGTTTTTCAGAACAATGAGGGGTTAGTTCTGAAAGAACGATGTACCCCCAAGCTTGCCCGGTGACCATATACTCTGACCTGGAAGGCCTGCCTCCCTAAATCCAGATAAGTGGGAGCTAGCTTGCTTTTAAATAGTGTGTTTGGGGGAAGCTTTTTGCATAAAGTTGTATCCCGTACAGTTTCTTTGGTGACAGTAAGACCACAGATAATTCAAAGCATGGCAGTATGAAATCAGCGTCAGAATTTCAAATCCGGGACTTTTCAGATTATTGAACTTGTTTGAAGCCATATCAGTTTCTTACATTCCAAAAGTCCGTGTTGGAGAAAAGAAAATACTAAAGGTGGAAATATTTTCCTTCCAGAAACAAGTGGGAATAGTTGCTTGTTCTGAGGAATTGAGTCCTGTAATTGAAAAAAGGGTCTGTAGTTGAGACCTAGGGGGGTCTGGCTAAAAAGAAACTCTGCCGCCCCACTGCCTTCCTTGTTTGTCTGGGAATTGAACCCAAGATGAGAGGTTTTGATACGTGTCTAAGCTTTGTTTCTTCACTTCTTGCTTCTGTTTTCTCCAGCTGGAGATCTTCCTGTCCCAGCGCATTGTCGAGACAAATGAAGAGGCCGATATCCTATCTGTGAGCCAGTTCCAGTTGGCTCCTCCCATTCTGCAAGACCAGACCAAAGAGAAACTGGAGGCAATGGTGGCCACCATCCAGGATCTGATTGGCCGGCTGACCAGTTTGAGAATGCAACATCTTTTCATGATCCTTGCCTCCCCGAGGTTGGTCAACATTTTTCTTACCCCTTCTTTCCTCCAGGACAAACCCTTCCTTTGTTGGCCATAAGTGAATGCCCTTCTCCAATCCACTGGGGAGAAGCCTCATACATCATCTCCATTTGGTTCATCCTCTAAGCCAGTGGTTCCCAAACTGTTGGGTTGTGACCCACCAGGAGAACCGGAAAAGGGCCATTCCCCACAAATTGACAGCAGTGAAAGTGTCAAGATTGCAGTGCTGCTGAGCAAAGAAGTCTTTATTTTTTAAATTTACCTGGGGCTGCTATGGCTCTCTGGAGTGTCTTGGGAACCTGTGACCCCCTTCTGCAGCCCTCCCTGAGGCTTGGAAATGTTGTAAAAAGGAAAAAAAAAAACTTCTGATTTTCACCCTGATGCAGAAGTGAGAGCACAATCCTTACCTGGAGTTAGGCCGGCACAATTAGGTCAGCAAAGTTTAGCCAGCACAAAGCACACCTTAAAATATGTTTGGACCACTCCTGGAGTCAGAGAGGCCAGCACACAGACGTGAGCCATCCCCTGACTCCAAAATTGGTCTAAATGTGCACTATGGTGTCCCTTGTGCCAGCCAAACTTTGCTGGCCTAACTGTGCTGGCCTAATTCCAGGTTAGGATTGCGCTCTGAGTTTTTTTTTCTTTTTACAACATTTCCAAGCCTTAGGAAGGGCTGCAGAGGATGTCGCAGGTTCCCCAGACACACTGGAGAGTGACAGGTAAGTGGAAAAAAAAAACCCACTTCCCTGCCTGGCCGCAGGGTGATTGTGGTGCTTTGTGCAGATGGCCTTCCTTTGTGGTATTTTTCATGAGTCAGATCCTATGATTCTGGGATTTCTGGGTGGATCAGTGTGTTTTGACTTAGGATTGCAGTGGATAAGAGTTTGCTGGCAGGTGTTTTGTGACAGCTCTTGTGGCTCAGGTATGTGGATCGTGTGACGGAGCTCCTCCACCAGAAACTGAAGCAGGCTGAGCTCCTACTCCTGAAGAAGGATCTGATGGTTCAGAAGCGGCAGGAAGCACTGGAAGAACAGACCTCCTTAGAGCCAAAGCTTGACCTTCTTGTGCAGAAAACCAGGGATTTGCAGAAACTAGTGAGTACAATTATCAGGGTCAAGAGAGGGGCTGCCAGCTGTTGCATGCTGATCCAGGGCAGTAGTGCCTAGTGATTAGCATGCTGACTCCCTCCCTTCTCCTTTCTCTCTCCTGTTTGCACATGCAGCTTACTGGGGGAAAGCCTTGGTAGACTGAATCCACTACCACCCAGCCAGGAAATCAGGCTAGCCAGGGGGGTTGCCTGGGCAGAACCTCCCTCCTAGAACAATGCTGAACCTCAATAAAGCAGCTTCCCTTACTGTGGATTTGTTACAGCACTCTTTGTCCCGACATGATTGACAGCCATTCTCACCAATGGGAACAGTGCATTCTGGGCCAGTCAGTGCTCACTTTCTGCCTATTAGATCAATCATGCCTCCAGTAGTGCTGTTTCAAGCAGCGCTCAACCTTCAGGGAATGTACCCCTTGCACAATCCAATGCGTCTGTAGAATTCTCAAAGTAGAAGCTTCTACTCTTTGGTGTCAAAGGACAATAGACAATGAGCATATTCTGTTTTTCAGATTGAAGAGGACATCTCTAAGCGGTACAATGGCCGGCCTGTGAACCTGATGGGTGCCTCCCTCTGACCACTTCCTTCCTGTACCCATATACACCTCAGGTGTACATTTTGGGGATTGGAGCAATAAGGTATTAGCCACATCCTCAACCAAGGAGAAAGGATGCCAAGAAAAAGAAGAGAGAGAGAGAGAGAAGAACTGAGCCACACAGAAGCCAAGGAGAATGGGTGCTGATTGGCTAAGCTGTAAGAGTGAGGGATGGCCAATAAGGATTCCTTCCCCACTCAGTCTGTGTGAATTTGTAAGCACTCGTTCACAGATTCCTTGAATAGTTGGTTGAATAAAGCTGCCTCTTCCACCCTGAGCTCCTGGGTTAATCTTAACAACCATTCCTTTGATGGGATGGTTGTTAGGTACAAGATGAATACCCCTTGGTGTCTTTCTGGGCTATTAACCCAATCATAAATCGTTCCTTGCTTCCTGAGAGAAACTTGGTAGTAGTGATACCCCCGTGTCACTGAGATCTTGGGGAAGATGTTCAAACTGGAGAAGAAGTCCCACTGCCACTGTTTCATCACATGCTCCGTGCTTTACATAACACCTGTGGGAGATGAGCTCCTGCCTCCATCTTTGGATTAGTTATTCAATTCCCAACGTCCTTGGGGAAGAAATTCCTGAGAGATTACAGGTCTCTCCCATTTGTTTCCAGAGTAATATTGACTTTCTGCCCTACTGTATGATTCTAATACTGTGGCTCCAACCTCAAGTACTATCAAGAGATTCGTACTCACAAACCACATGTGCCTTCTCAGGTGGAACATGAGCTCTATCCCCTACACACTCTTCACTTTGTGGAGAACAAACCTGGAATTGCCACCCAGGGAATGTTGTACGTAGTACTGCAGCCAGTACTGGCCCCCTAATCTGTGTGGTATATGTGTGACACTTGCGCTTGCAAACATGTATTTGCCACATGCACACCTTGCATTTTTTGGTGAGGGCAGGTGCTGTTTTGTCCATGGAATATGGAGTTGCCTTGGGGCAAAAGTTTCCTGCTGAGAGATCCCCCACCCACCCACGCATTTGAAACATTTACATCTCTGCCCAATAGGGATTGGGAGGGAGAGTCCTTCCCATTCTGTCCCACCAGCAAGCCTACCCCTTCGAATGACAAGCAAGCAATAACACAGTCAGATATGAGAAGAATCAGTCCCACCCACCCGCAGCTGGCAGCCGGGACGTGGTTGGATCGAGTCATTCCTGAACTGGATGAATGGCAGGGAAGACCGTCGTGCCAGTGAGTAGGGTCTTGTCTGGCCGTGAATCAGCACCCATTGTCTCTTATTCTGACAGAGGATACCATTGGAGCCTGTACCCCCGCCATCCTACCATTTGCAGGGGAGGCAGGAGAGGGTGATCGGTTTGGGATGGGGGGGGGAGGTGATTCGATTTTAATTTCATAGGAGAGCAGTTGATTCATTGCTCTTTGTCGGTGGTGTTGACTCTCGTAATGACTTTCCATCAAAATGAAAAGTGGAATGACAGCGTTCATTATTCCTGCTGCTTGTTATCTCAGCGGCGGGGGGAGGGCCGCTCCCTCCCCCCCCACGCCGCCTTTCAGCCATCCTGGACAGTGAGTGATGGGCCCTATTAATCACCGACCCCGCGGACTCTGGCGGACACACGCTACCCGGCAGAGAAGGGGAGAGAGATAAGGCACCAACAGCCGCTCCAATCAATTAACGTCAAGCAGGACTCTCCAGCCCCTCCTTCGTTCCCTGCTTTCACCCTCTTGTGGTTACAGAAAGTGGACATCTCTTGAGGGGGGGGGTGCAAGGAGAGTAAAAGCAAATGGGCAGTATCCCCTGGACCATTAGCTGGGATCTTACGCCCCCAGCCTCTCCCATCAAAGCCAAGGGCCTTCTGGGACAAGAGAGGGTCTTTGAGACAAATTTCATAACGGGACTGTTGCCACCATGGCTGGCTGAAAAGGAGGCAATTCAGGTCTTTTGTTTTCCTCTACCAGTCTCAGGGCACAATCCTAACCTGGGGTTAGGCTGGCACAGTTACAGCAGCAAAGTTTGGCCAGCACAAGGGACATAAGTATGTTTGGACCACTATTGGAGTCAGAGAGGCCAGCACACAAGCGTGCGCCATCCTCCCTGACTCTGAGAGTGTTCCAATTGTGCTTTATGGTGGCCCTTGTGCCAGCCAAACTTTGCTGGCCTAACTGTGCCAGCCTAACTCCACTGCGCCCTCACCGGCGGGGTGATCCAGGGAGGGGGGAGGTATTCGGATGCAGCCATTAGGCTGCATCCAAATCCCCGTCGCAGGGTGCACGGCCCCAATTCAGTGGCTCGTTGGAGTTGTGCCGGCTAAACATCAGCCTGGCTGGGACTTACCCCTGGAGCAAGGGGGCAAATGTGCCCTTGGCCCGTGGATGGTCCAGCCGGCCTGCCTGTTCCAGCACAGGTTAGGATTGCACTCTAAAGCTTGGGCATGGTTCACAATATGCTTTTAAAAAGGTAAAACCTGAATGCGAAGATGTTCTGGTCCACAGGTGACAGGGCCAGGTGTACACCCATTGTGGTCCTCACAGTTAAACTTCTACTTTTTATCCTCTGGAGGAGAGCTGTGCATTTTTGTGGGGTACTGAAGTCCCACAACACATGGGAGTGATACTGGGGTTTGCTCTTGCTATTTTTTTTATTATTCAAAAATGCATCAATTCACCGTATGATACAATATTTTTGCAGCATTAAAAAATGTCCTATTCAGGTCCTCCTACTTCTTCAGAGGATTTCTAGTTTTAGTGTTGTTTGTAGGAGTGCATAGATACTGAGATGTTTCTTGATGTTCCATCAATCTGTTCCAAAAATTAACGATTGGGCTTTAAAGTTGTTTTGTCAACTCCACATTTCTGTCACCAGCTTTGTTCCTTTTCACCAGCTCTGCCACATTCCATATTTTTCTACAGTATTTCAGTTTTGGTTGGGATTCCTGGCAACTTCCAACCGAACCAATTCAGCTGCAGCCTAAATCACCACGTTTATCACAAATTCTCGGTCTTCTCTGATAGAAGTATTAATCAAAAGGTAAGTTCTCCTGCTGTGTCTTTTAGTAGGCCTATCATTTCCCTCCAACAAGCTGTATGCTGTACTTTTAAAAGCTTTTAACAATCCTTCTCCCCCTTTATCACAATTTAACACTAGTATAGACTCCTCTGCATCAAAAATATGTCATGCTAACATGAGCCAATTCCAACCCCTATCAGCATATATTATTTCATGCCTGTAGATCTTCATATGTTTGTTATATGACCAGTGAAATATTATGTGTAAAGGGTCAAACCATAAGATGTCATCAACGCTACAAGGTTTTGCCCAAGAGGAAGCGAAAAGAAAACAAGGAAAGGTTGTATTGGAGAAGTGTGTATAGTAATCATCATCATCATCATTTATACAGTGGTTTCGGATTCTTCACATACTGTATCTACTTATAACCCTTATAACAACCCTGTAAAGTAGGCCAGTAATGTTACCCACATATTCCAGATAGAAGGCAGAGGGATGAGAGGAGTCTTGTCCGTGCTCACCTGCTTAGAGCACAATCCTAACCTGGAGTTTGGCCAGCACAGTCAGACCAGCAAAGTTTGGCTGGCACAAGGGACATCATAAAGCATGTTTGGACCACACTCTGAGTCAGAGAGGCCAGCACACAGATGTGTGCCATCCTCCTTGACTCCAAGAGTGGTTCAAATGTGCTTTATGGTGACCCTTGTGCTGGCCAAACTTTGCTGGCCTAACTGTGCCGGCCTAATTCCAGGTTAGGATTGCGCTCTGAGTATACGGCAGAGGTGATCTGGACCTAGAATTTCCTAATTTGTCTCTTAAGGCCAAACTACTAACTATGTTTAACAGGTTGCTCAGCCCTGCATGTTTGTTCTTAAATGCTAGCAGTGTATGGGGGTGGTTGGGGGCAGGCACATAGGAAGGGAGCAGCACTCTGTTGTGCTTTGCCACAGTCCTAATGAAATTCATAACTCCCAGAGATAACAGTGGCTCAGGTGGAGGGAGATTTTTGCTAGGAGCATGGCACAGCAGAAGAGAGTTAAACATAGCCCTCTCCACCTATAACAATCCATTGAACAAAACATGGGATCAAGCTACATAATTAGTTTAAGTCACTATGCTATGTCATTCCTTGCAAGTGAGATATCATATTTCAGCCATTTGTATATGTACTTATGTAATCCAGTAGCGTCTTCAGTTTACATGGCATCTTACAGAGTTTCATAAGCAACAACAAAAAGACAGGCTGCTGGCATGAAGCTTTTACAATCTATTTTCAGCAGTGGGGGAGACAAAAGAGGGGGAAAGAATGGGAGAGACAAAGGATTAATCGGAGCAAATTCCCGCTCTCGTCACAAATTGTCAGAATTTTGTTAACCATCTTTTATGCTTGTTGGGTAACATACATTATGAAAGTCCCTTTAACAGCAGTTCTGACTTTTCATACATGCTTTGTAGCAGATTCCCAGCGCCAGCATCAAGAATTAAGCCACTTCTGAAAGATGCTCCAGTTCGAAACCTTCTCAGGAAAGCAGTTCACTAATGGAGAAGCCATAGAGAATGCTTCTGTAGGCACCTTCATGATTTGGAGTTAGTGTATCCATGGTATCTTATAAGAGAGAAGGTTTAGGGAGGACAGTGAGGGTTGTGAATAGGGCTATTGCTGGATCAGATGTACAAAAGCAAGTCTGGAAACAATATGCCATTGAACCCCACTAGCTGGGGAGTGACAGGGTGCAATCCTAAACTGAGTTAGGCCGACATAAGCTAAGCCTGCAAAGTTTGGCCAGCACAAGGGACACCGTAAAGTATGTTTGGACCACTCTCGGAGTCAGAGAGGCCAGCATGCAGACGTGAACTATCCCCCCCCCGACTCCGAGAGTAGTCTAAACATGCTTTATGGTGGCTCTTGTGCTGGCCAAACTTTGCTGGCTTCGTTTATGCCAGCCTAACTCCAGTTTAGGATTGTGCTCACAGTGGGAAATCTGTTGCCTTCATATTCTGCTTATAGGCCTTCCAGAGGAGACTGGTTTCCCATTGTGGAATGTAGGATGCTGGGCTAGAGATACCTCTAATCTGATCCAGTAGACCAACTGGGTTCCCAAACTGTGAATGTGGCTCCTAGGAGAGCTGCAGAAACCAACTGGGGTGAGCCACAGAATTCTCATGAAAAACCTGCTGCCCTATGCCAGTAGCCAGTGGCCCAGTAGGTCAAGGAGCCGCCCATTGAAGAAGTTTGGGAACCACTGCAGTAGACAGAGCTATCCCTTGGGTAGGGCAACTGGGGAGGCTGCCCATGGCCCCACACCTTCATGACCAATAAATGGCCATAATAGGAAGGCAACTAACACTGATAGTTGCTCTGGGCCCACCCCCTACCTGCACCCTTCTAGGGACAACTCTACCTGTAGGACCTTTCTTGTGTTTACACTTATTCATTCTCACATCCTTATACCAACCACAGCTCTGCTTGAACAGGGAAGCCACACTAAGGATATGATCACATCCATTTTCTTCACTAGTATTCTTCGACTCTAATACTTGAACAGAACTCTTAACCCAGTTGTAAAGCTGCATTCAGTGAGCTAGCAGATCCATCCTGCAATCTCTTTATAGCTACTCTTTGTTTTGAATGCAAATGAATGACTAGTCTGTATAAAAAGGTGTAGCCAGGATGGTGTAGCGGTTCTGGTGTTGGACTTAGATCTGGAATATCCAAGTTCAAATCCCCACTTAGCTGTGGAGCTTTTTGATTATCGTAGGCCAGTCAGTCTTGTTGTTTATTTGAAGTGTTTATAGCAGAGTTGAGGGCTTGTGGACCCATTCAGCGCTTGCCTAGCGCAATCGGAGCGAAGGAAAGAAGCGATCGCTACATTTCAATAACAAAGTCTTTTATTGAGTTACAAGTAGCGATAGTTAGAAGGTGAGAAGTTCTATTTGCCGGTCAGCGAAAGCCGGCGAAGGCTTGCCGCGTACAAGCGGCGTTTCAGCGCATGTAGTTACATTTTCAGTTGCAGTCGCAGCGCCCACATGATACAGAGAGAAGAACAAAGGGTGCAGCTAGAGTATATCTGGTAGGTGGATACCTGAAGACCCTTGTGCCCCATGTCCACCAATGGGGTGACCCTTTGAACACCATGAGCTCATGAGACAGTGGGTGTTTGTTAGCCAGCGCTTCCCGTGAGAAACATTGCTTGCTTCTGTTACACTATCTAAAGGGAGTTCAGCTACTGTGTAGCAGGTTGCACTAACAAGCTGGGAAGCTGACCACCTCAAGGACACGCAGGTGCTCTATCTGATCTGGAGACGAAGAGACGGAATGCCAGTTTCAACCAGTTCTGGAGTGTGTGGTGTGAAACTGCAACAAGTCTCGCCTATATAACTGGGTTGTTGTGAGGGCAAAAGGAGAGGAGAAACCATGTACACCACTCTGAGTTCCTTGGAGGAAGGGCGGTATAAAAATGTGAAAAAATAAAATAAAGGGAACAAGTCGGGACCGGCCCATCTGTGAAGCCAACTGAAGCCTTCTTATCTCAGACTGCAATCTTAAACTGGAGTTAGGCTGGCATAAACTAAGCCAGCAAAGTTTTGCCAGCACAAGGGCCACCATAAAGTGTTTTTGGACTCCTCTTGGAGTCAGGAAGGATGGTTCACGTCTGTGTGCTGGCCTCTCTGACTCCGAGAGTGGTCCAAACATACTTTACGGTGTGCTGGCCAAACTTTGCTGGCTTAGCTTATGCCAGCCTAACTCAGTTTAGGATTGCGCCCTCAAGGAGATCTTCAGCAGCCTTGGTTGCCATGGTGGATTCAATGGAGCTGTTTCACCACCACTGCATCACAACTCAGGAATCTTGAACAGATTGTGCTGTTAATTTTTTTAAATCCTTCAAAATGTGAATGGGTTTGGAGTCCTGAAAGTCAAATCTGAAACCTGAAATGTCGCCAAGTTTGGATTTTGCTAAAAACTTCAATTGAGCTCTGGCTATTTCCCTGCAACAGCTGTAGCAGATGCCAGGAAGACATTTGGATTCCATGTAACAAGGGCTCATCCCCTGTGCACTAAAACAATCATGTGGGAAGTTCTCAAAATGGTTGTGAACTCTAGGGTTAAGTGGAGGCAAGGGCTGAAATAAAAACGTATGTACATCTGTGTATGGTATTTTAAATGATGGCCGTTGTTTTGTGTTTCCCTTAGTACAAAATTCCAGGAGCCACTTTTTGTAAAATCAGGTCGTTTATGAAGAGAGAGCCAGGAAGGCACATGATGTTTTAGGGACCAATCCTAACCAACATTCCAGCGCTGATGCAGCCGCGATGCAGCCCCCAGGTAAAGGAACCAACGTTCCCTTGTGGAAGCCTCCATGATCGCTCCCCCACTGCATGACACAGCACATGTCCCATTGGCACGGGTGCATCAGCTCTGGAAAGCTGGATAGGATTGGGCCCTCAGCTCGCTTACAGGTATGCATGTTGAACAGGCCAATACCAGGCAATTCTAAAGAAGCATCAATTCTCCCCTTCAGACCAACTGCATTCCCTCGAAACCCACTCTTCGCCTGCTGTAAAAACTGCCTGAGTTTTGTCTCCTTTACAAACTACATTCCAAATTTCAATCTGTTTCCCTTCAGTTCCTACCCCAGCAGGCAGAGTG
>JAJKFI010000075.1:2118800-2293413 GCA_029204185.1 Lerista edwardsae | reverse complement strand
CCTAACATAGCATTTAACGTAGTTTGCCCCTCTTGAAGTAACTCTTGAAGACTTTGCCGGATGAACCAATAGTTAGAGGTGGGTTTTTTGTGTGATAACCAAATAAAAACTCATAACACCAGTTTCTGCACTTCTCATTTTTGTAAAAAAAAAAAAAAAAAACAAATCTGCAAAATCAGTGAAAAAGCTAAAACCATTCTTTAATACCTTTACGTATTCTATCACCTCTACATGCATGTGGCTACATCTGCTGACACAACACCACCTGTATCACCAACCTAGTAGATACATAAAACTTTACTACAGTCAAAAGGTAAAGGTATATGTTTCCCCACGACCGAATGGTCTAGTCCTGACCGACTGTAGAGGACGGTGCTCATCTCCATTTCTAATCCGAAGAGCCGGCATTTGTTCAAGGACAAGCTTCTGTGGTCATGTGGCCAGCATGACTGTACGCCAAGGTGCATGGAACACCATTACCCTCCCACCAAAGTGGTCCCTATTTATCTACTTGCATTTTTACATGCTTTCGAGCTGCTAGGTTGGCAGGAGCTGGGACAAGCGACGGGAGCTCACTCCATTGCATGGTCTCGAATTGCCAACCTTCCGGTCAGCAGCTTGGTGGTTTAACCTGCAGCACCACCACATCCCTATACAGTCAAAAGACCAGCCCACACATAAAATGTTAAAATGATAAGAGATACCAACCTTGTAAAGCAAATATAATTTATCATAATAATTTATAAAAATGTGTTGCTGTGTGGCACAGGGACTCTGGGAATCCAGGCAGGCCGCACCACTGTTGCGCATCCAGCATGCAGCAAACTGAATGGGAAATAAAGCCTCTCAAGCCAAGCTCCATGTGGACCACTTCCGGTTGCTCAGCAACCTGGAAGTTTGGCAATGACATCATCACGTCACTACCAAAAGTATGTTCCTTTAAAGAAAAAGGTTGCCAACTCCTGCTGTAGTCCAATTCACCTGAGCTTACCAAGTCAGCCAAATCACTACTTTCTGTCTCTCAGCCCATCTGCAATACGGTCATAAAGAATTAGTAGTAATAAAAAAAATTGAAGTAAGAAATGTTAAATGAAAACAACAATAATTAAAATACAGCAGCTGAAAACACAATAAACCATTAAAACCCTGCAGTTGACTATTTGTTTGTTTTTCACATTTCTGTATCGCCCTTCTTCCAAGGAGCTTAGGGCGGTGTGCATAGTTCCTTCCCCGTTTTGTCCTCACAACAACCCTGGGGGGTAGGTTAGGCTGACATTACAAATATTAAATCATTATTAGAAAGTATTAAAATGTTCCTCTATTATTAGAATTAGAGTGTTCGTATTACACAGAATCATATTTGTGTTTATCTGCCATTCAAGCTAATTCCCCCCCCCACACACACACACATTGATCCAGGCAGCAGGAGCATAACTGCCCTCTCCCTTCCTTTTATTTCTCCCCTCTGCAATTTGGCTTCCTTAGAGGCTCCTGCAATTATGTAGGGGCCTCTGAGGAATCCCATTTGCAAAGGGTGGCAGCTGGATGGCTTCCCCTCAGTCAGAGGCAGATCTAAGGGGGGGCAAATCTCTAAGTTTTGCAAGAAGCCTTACCTTGCAGTGGAAAACACTCCTCTCCTGCACTGTTCTAGCCAATCCTCACAGGGAAAAGCAACATCTTGGCGTTGCTTACTGGCTACAGCAGCAAGGGAGAGGAGGGATTTACATGACAGGGTAAGGCTTCTCGCAACACTTAGAGCTTTGCCCTCCCTTAGATCTGCCTCTGCCCTCAGTGCTGAATGGGTTGAGAAAATGGGAGCAATTTTAGCAAACTCTTAACACTCAGCAGTACTGAGAGGAATGGTGTCCAGAGTAGTCCATCCAAGTAGTGCTGAGGGAGAAGCATCCAAGGCCTCTCATGGGAATGTGGGAATTAGTCTGTGCCAAGTTTTAGGGGTCCAAAGGCTTGGTCCAAGTGGCCTATCAGAACCTGGTTCAAGAAAGGGCAAAGGGGGCTGGATGTAATTCTTCCCTCATCCTCGTTAAGCAGCTGATGTGTGCAATTGGGTTGGGGCTCACTGCTGCTGCAGATATAGGCCTGTATCTCACTGAAGTGATAAATCTGTGTGTGGGTTTTACCACTTCAAATTGCAGTGGGGGAACCTCACATGACTGAATACATACTTCAGAGACTCTTCATGACTTCAGAGAATAAAATAATATATTTGGGGAAAAGGCTAGAGTAGAACACTGCCATGCTAGTTTTCTGTGTGGAGGAGCATTCTGTCATATGAAGACTTCAACCTCCAGTATGAGTGAAACAGCCCAGGCATAGGTTTACTATCTCAGTGGGCAATTGTGGGCTGTGATCATTTCAATGCCAGAATCCACTGGTATTGGAAGCTGTCTTGCACAAATCTCGTCCACTCATGGCCCACTCACCATATCTGACTTTTTGGAGAACTTATTTTCAATTCACAGGAGACATTCATTTCACTTGCACAGGAGACCTTCCTAGTGGACTGTGCCCTTCTTCCAGAAGTGCTCAGTGAATATTGACACACGTTATGTGTTGAAAGTTACGCTGTACAATGAAGAGTGCATAGCATGGTCATGTCACTATGTAGTGGTTAGATCTTTCAAAACCTGCCAGAATTTTTGACACAAGGGAGCAAAAGGCGATTGAAAAATCTATTACTATTTTGGTTAGAGGCAGAAAGAAACTGATCCACTGAGGGCAGTTTTGACACAGCATTTTGTAAAACACACGAAAGATACAGATACACAAATAGACAGCCGAACCACCCCTATCTATCCCAAACGTCCCATTCGTCAAACGTGGGCTTCAGCCCTCGCTGATAGGATTTTAGACTAAGGTTGGAAAATCCCATGTGAAAGAAATGCATTATAGGAGTTGTACAATCCAAGCCTTGGGCATCCCTCATCACTGGCCCAGAGGAGGTGGGTAGCATTTGATCAACAGGCTGGTTTAGCAGTCAGCCGTGATGGACAGTCCATCAAACTGTAGAGGAAGAGAAAGGATCATGGCCCATATTTTACGATGTCATATTGTCGATCGAGAGAACTGTAAGAGAAAGCAGGCTTTGACAGTTCAGCTTCCCTCCCTCTTCTCCATCTCCCCAATCTATTAAAACATACAGAGCTGTCAGGGATATTAAAAGGCCTTGTCACTCCTCCTTAAAACATTCATAAATACCCATTGGATACCAAGTGGTTTCGGCAGAGGGTGGGGAGAGCAATCTTGGCAGGTGTCTCTGTTGATCTCGGCCTGATGCCAAGGACTTGTCTCGTAGCCAAGTGGGCAGACATCAAAGTTGGGGGATGGCTTGATGCAAATTGAACAAATTTTTGTAAGCTTTGTTTTCACAAAGGGGGTTAAAAATGTCTCTTGGTCTCCAGTGAGAGAGAGAGTGTGTGTGTGTTTTAATGTGTACATTTGGTTGCAAGAGATGCAGCATTCCGGGACTCATCAGTGCTTAATATAAGGGCTTGTTTTTAGTGCCAGGGATCATGTGCAGTAACAGAAATAGCCCTTCTGAACATGTGCAGAGTGTCTTTTCCTCAGCACCTTGCAACTACAAAACATCCTGCCACAGAGGATGAATGTGACTCCAACTGGAACCCAAAGCATGCTATCTTTAGGCATGGCAATCTTGAAAGGCCCAGAGCAGTGCTTTTCAGTCAGTGGTACTTGGCTTTGCTGCCATGGCAACCACATGGCACTGGCCCAATGCCACTGGAACTGGAGATGGTTGAGGCAGTTATGCATCATCAGTAGGCAGATTATGGTTGTGTTTGGGGAGAAAGGGTAGGGAGCAGTGACCCACCTGTGGGGCAAGTCTTCCACTCCTGTGCACAGCTGTTTGATGCTAATAGCGGCACCCACAAAACGTGGTACTTGCTTTAAAAAAAGATTAAATAGCCCTGGTCCAGAGGAAGACCAGTTGTCTCAATCTCATTCCAAAATTGAACCCAGCAGCCTATGCAAGAAGTCTTGAACGTCTAAATGTGTTTCATTTTCACACACTATGCTTCAACTGGTCGTTAAACCATTCTGAAATGCAAAGATACAAGCTATATTGGCTAGAACAGAACATTCATTTTAAAAAATAGCTCTCTTCTGCATTTGCTCTGTCATGATACAATTACTCCCCTATTTATGATCATGTTAGGTTTTGGGGGTCTGTTCATACGATAGTGTTTCTCAAACTGTGGGACCCACCAGTGGATTGCAATCTAACCCACTGGTGCGCTGCACCTGGCTGGACCCAGAAGCAGCCTCTGGTGACTAACAGAGTATCATGTTGCGACCCACTGCAGAGGATGTGGTGGATTGCGGCAGTACAAAATCTGAGAACCATTGTCATAAGTCTAACATCATTATTATTGGTAGCAAACACATTGTAAAACATGGGGAGGGGGGATACAGGTTGAGCCTAATTATCTGTGGATTTTTAATCTGCAAACTTGACTCAACGCATCAAAAATGCTGCAACAAAATGGCTACTGCTGCATCCTATGGTGGTGGCAACGGCACAGTTGTGGAGGTCTCCTTTTGGTAAGGGTACAATTGTTCCCTAACTTGGGAGTAAGCCTCCATGATGTGGGGGTGAGTCTATTGTGGGGGTGAGGATTGTTGCAGATCACTCTCACCCTGGCCGTAATCTGTTAGAACTTCTTCCCTCTGGACATGGTTATAGGACATTGAACATCAGAACAACCAGGCACAAGAAAAGTATTTTTCCTCGTACTATTGGTTTACTGAATAGTTGAGTGGGTGGTATTGATTATGTGTGGTATTGAGTGTACGTTGATTATCTGATTTGGATTAATTTAGAGTTACTGTGGCCTTGTGACTGTATATCTTGTTGTACTATGATTAGTTTTAAGGTACATTGAGAGAGCCTTTGGGCCAGAGTACACAGAGAATTTCCATGTATGGTGAAATTCCCTGTATGGCCAATAAATTTCAATCTAATTTTATCTATTTATTTATTAGATTTGTATTTCACCTTTCGCCCCAAAGGACACTCAAGGCAACTAACAACCAATTAAAAATACATAAATATATGTATATTTATGTCAACTATAAAATCACATAAATAATAAAGCGCAGAGCGCAATCCTAACCTGGAGTTAGGCTGGCACAGTTATGCCAGCAAAATTTGGCCGGCATGAGGGGACACCGTAAAGTATGTTTGGACCACTCTTGGAGTCAGAGAGGCCAGCACACAGACATGTACCAACCTCCCTGACTACGAGAGTGGTCCAAACGTGCTTTACGGTGTCCCTTGTGGCAGCCAAACTTTGCTGGCTTAACTGTGCAGCCCAAACTCCAGGTTAGGTTGTGGCGGCACAACCAGTGGGTCTACTTGGACCTGTGCTAGCTAAATAGCTGGCGCAGGTCTGTGTGGCCCCACACTCCAGGGTCACTGTGGGAAAGGGGTTGGGATTCGGCGACCTATCATCTATTTGCAGCGCAATTTTTTGATGTGGGGAGCATTCTACCTTGTGAGTCCCCTACAGCACAATGAAGTGGTACAGTGGAGACTCGGGCTTACCAGAACAAATCTATTTGTAGAAATTTTGTTTTTGTGAAGAAAGATTAAACTGCCCACTTGTAGGCTGAAATGGAACATTTCAGAAACAGGTTTACCATGTCATGAGCTATTTATTTACAAGACTGAGGGCTAAGCTACATGTGACACCAGGAGTGGCTTAAGTGGAGCCACTACCTGATTTGGGGGAAGATCCATTTCACTTACTAGCATGCACACCCCAATAATTAAAAAACACTGCAGATGTTTTTATACTAGTGTAGCGCCTTCTTGCTGCTGCTGCTGTCTCCCTCTCCACCACTTCCTCCTTACCTACCCAATTGCTTAGGAAAGTTGGCAAAGCCAGGCCAGGAGAAGTGAAACAGAGCTTAGTGATCGAGACCCCATCCCTGCCCCCTCTTATCTTAAGCTCCAACACTACCTCTTCCTTCACATCAGAGCTCCCAGCATGCTCTGCTCATCCTAGTTTTTTTCAAACAGGGCAGTGCAGAGAAAGGAGGTAGTGTTGGAGTTTACAATAAGAGGTAGGAATGGGAATCAGGCCGCTGGGTAGGAGAGGAGCTGGGTAAGAAGCAGTGTGGGAGGCTGTTTCTTATTCTTCCTCCACCAGTGAGCAAGAAAAAGGTTAGAGAGCCAGTTGATGTGGCTTGGTTGATAGTAGGCACAAATGGAACAGTGGGCAGGGGTGAGGTCTAGGGCATCACTCCTCAGCTCACGGGTCCCCACCTCACCACTCAGAGCAAGTTAAGCCAACCCTGTGTGACACTAAGCCTGTGTGAGCCTGTGTAGAAGATGGGCTTAATGCAGAAGTGAACTGGAAGTGGTCCTTTATCCCTAACAGCTGTGGCAGTGGTGATGGTGGCAGTCTGGGATTGTAATGCAAAGCAAAGGAGGCTAACGCTTTCCCCCTGCGCCATTTTTGCGCCTAAAAAGTGCCTCCTGTATGAAGTGCCAGTTTGCCCCCAAATTGACTAGTTCACTTTGCGGACAAGTCTGGGCATGTTTTTGGCATGAAAATGGCGCAGAACAAAAAGCATTAACCTCCCCCCCTCATCACACACTACAGGACCAGACTGGAGCCCAGCATTCTTAATAACAAGGAAGGTCTTTCCCCATGTACAGGATTCGTTCCTTCAGAATAGCACTTATAAATGAGGTGGGCTTCCAGCAGCACGTCCATTGATTCTGAGCCTGGGTACAGCATCCATGGATGCCTCATGCAAATCTCCCAAAGGAAACAACCATAAAAAGAGGTTATTTTGCATCGAACTACCCCTGGCCAAGTGAGAACCCACCAGCATCGCATCCAAGAATAGCTAGCTGGTTAATTGCCAGGGCCATGCATCATTTTACGGCTTGGATTGATGAAATTGAAGCATGCTGCCAGACTTCATGGAAGTGGTTTCCTCAATGGCATATTATGAACATCTTCAATTCAGTGCAAAATATATTTCCCCTGTCAAATACTTCAAGGCAGGGAAGAGGGGGATTCAAACTCCAGCCTGGGAACTTTGCAGTGGTAACTGTAGAGGTTAACCCATGTGTCTGGTTTGGGCTGTGTGCTAGAGGGTGCTGGAAAGGGCAAAGAACAGAGTAGGGATTCATTATTAGCATCTTGTCTCCCTTTCCTATCCCTTTGTGGAGCTGGAGAGCCTCCTGGTCTCCATGGTAACCCAAGGGGGCATGAATCTAGAAGACTATTCTATTCCTATCTATAATAGGTCCTTTCTCCTCACATGCAGTGGAACTAATGTGGCCCCAGCTGCTGGGCTTGCGAAAGGGCCAAGGAAGGGAGAATTTCACACAGCCCCTCGTGCCACCCCTGGTGACCCTGAACCACCATTGCCAGCCCCTGAGGTGCTGCAGCTGCTCCACCTAGGCCTCTGCCTTGAGTTGTGAGGTCAAGCAGTGACCTCTGAGGGGAGGTGGGCAAGGGTCAGGGCTTTCCCCAAGAAAGGTCAGTCAGCCCTGTGACTGGCAAGGAAAAAAGTGACAATTGGAAAGGAAGGGAGGGTGAAGTTGTGTGTGTTGTAGTAATGGGGAATTAAAAGGCTCTTTGTATATTAGTGTAGGTTGGTGAGAGCTCAAAGTGACAACTCAAGGCCTCTGTTATCTTTTCATATATATTTATCTATTCTGTGAAAAGTCACATTATTTTATAATCTTTCTCCCTGCTCAAACATGTCTTAGTCTACATTTCCTTATTCTAGGTTTCTTATGCCTCTGCCCTACATGCACCAAACAATATCCAAAGTCACTATACCATATCCATTTTTATTTGGGTCTATTCTTTTTCCTTCTTGTCTACCATAATTTCTGTCTATCCATTCTTCAGACTTTTTTTTTATCAAAGGGATCCATTCTCAACTAATTGTATTTTGCTGTTTGTCATTCTTATTCTATTTCCTCTTAATTTCCTCTGTTCTTGTATATCTATCCCATCTCACAGTTCCCTTATCTTTCTAGATACCAATTCCATCCATCCATCCACCTACCTGGCAGGTAGGTTAAACCTGGGGTAGGTCCCTGGGTTGCGCGGCCCCGATTCAGGCCACCCCATGTGCTCATACATGCACCTGCTAAACAGCAGGTACAGATCCGAGCAGGCCCATTGGGGTGACTACGCACCTACCCCAGGGTAAAGGGATGAATGTGGAGGCTCCAGCTTGCTCCTAACCTGCATTGGATACAGCGCAGGCCGGCCAGCCGACCTGTTCCAGCACGGGTTAGGATTGCGCTCACAGTCTAAGAGTTGCACTAGCCAAAGGGAGGGTTAAGATGGTGCCCTTAAAACACCCAGAAGCAAGAGGAGAAAAAAGAAAAACAATTTTTAAAAAACCCTAGAACAGCAACTTATGACAAATGAGCAAAGGCCTGCTGAAATGCCTGCTGAAAATTCAACAGGTTACAAAATGCTGACAGAGAACGTATCTGCCACCATTCAGAGGGCACAGAATTATACAGGACAGGGTCCACTACAGAGAATGCCATTGCATGAGTTGCTGCCAGCTGGAATTCAGAAGGCAGTAGACTCCATAAGAGGGCTTATGGGCAGATTTATGTGCTGGGAGGCAGACCTTGAAATACTCTGTTCCTAAGCCATGCCATGCTTTAAAGGTAACAACCAGCATCTTGAATCACACCTGTAAATAAACTGGTAAATATTGCTGCTGCATCAACAATGGGTCACACTGTCATATAGCTGGGCACCTATCAGCACCTTAGCAGCTGTATTTTGCCCCATTTGAAGTTTCTGAAGAGTCTTCATGGAGCCACACATAGAATGCATTGCAATAACCTATATGCAAGATAACTGAGGCATTGGTAACCATAGTGAGGTCTGCTAGCTGACTTATTGAAACCCATTGGATAAATTCAGAAGGGGTAGCTGTTTGTATAGCCCCTAGCCAGGATAGTTAAAAATAGGACCTCCAAGTACCGAGGCAGAATAGCTTTGATTACAAGTTCAAGGTACTGCACCTTGAGGAAAGCAGGGGGTGACAGGCCAGATAAAATTGCTTAATAGGTCAGATCGAGTCCATGTTCTTCCAGTAATCCATTATAGCTCTATAGTATGGATAGTCCTAAACGGCATACAATTGTAAAGGTTAAAAAATTGCACAAGTGTTCCCAGAAACACCTGAGGATGTAATACAGATAGTCAGATACTGTTTGAACCAGTCGTAATATGCTGTCAACTTGGGAGTATGGAATATTGGGGAGCAGAGATTGAGGGCCCAATCCTATCCAACTTTCTAGAGCTGATGCAGTGGTACCAATGAGAGTTGTGCTGCATCCTGTGGTTTAAAGGTAACCTGTGGTGTGAAGGCAGTTATGGAGGCCTCCTCAAATTAAGGGAACATTTGTTCAATTGCCTTAGGGCTGCTGCACTACACTGGCAATGGAAAGTTGGATAGGATTGGGGGCCCCTGAGGCTGTAATCATAAACACTCTCCTGGGAATAAGAATAAGCCCCATTGGTAGAGGTGGGTTTTTGTGTGTGTGTGTGTTAATGAAATAAAAGCACATACCACTTCTGCAGTTCTCATTTGTGTAAAACAAACCACCACCACCCAAAAAAAATATGTGAAAAGATAAAACTATTCTCTAACACCCCTACATACATGTTTCTGCATCTGCAGGCACTATATCACCTACCTAGTACACTTTTAAAGCAATTATGATTTATAAAAATGCACCCTTGTAATAAAAACACATAGCATTGCTTTCTGCACTTCTAACTTTGGAAAATGCTGAAATCTGTGAAATAATAAAACTGTTTTCTCCCACCTCTACCCATTGGACACTATGGTA
This sequence comes from Lerista edwardsae, assembly GCA_029204185.1. Taxonomy (NCBI): domain Eukaryota; kingdom Metazoa; phylum Chordata; class Lepidosauria; order Squamata; family Scincidae; genus Lerista; species Lerista edwardsae. The sequence goes on along the minus strand of JAJKFI010000075.1, from coordinate 2,283,521 downwards.
CTTATTTCGGAGTAGACATACATAAAATGGTGCTCAAAAGCTATTAATTTAGGCAGAAAGAGTCTACTTTATTCCTTAGGTACAGCAGGTAGGGAAATACTGCTCCTTTTTCCTAAAGCTGCCTGATTGAGTCTCATGTAATCCAAGTGGCAAAGGGAAGTCTGATGCCCTTGGGAAGGCAGCAGTGCAGAGACAAGAAAACCAGGGAGAAATGCAGCATTGCTTCCCAGGGTGTCCTTATTTAGGATCCAGGAATGACCCTGGGGAGGGTTAGGCTAGTTCATCATTCTGGTCTAAGTGGTTACGGGACCAAATACCTCCTCCCAGTTTGGGGGGAGGAGAAAGAGGATACCCGCTTAGCTCCCCGGAGAAAATGCAGACAGCTCAGCCTCTCCCAGGTCTTCAGAGGGGGAGTTTTTGCTTTGCTGGGCGGCGATCTTCTCCATTAGCTCCTCAATCTTGCGGAGATAATGCATTGCTGGCATGCGGCTGTGCGGTTCATTTGGGGAAAGAAAGGAAGGGGGAAGAGAAGCTGAGAAATGAGGGTGGAATGCTGGGTGCCTGACCGAATGCAAATGAGGAGCACTAGGGATGCAGCAGCCCCAGCTGTGGAGAAATGAAGGCACAAGACCTACTCTCTCCTGAGGCCTGCAGAGGAAGGCCAATGGAAGCACAGGCAGAACCAAAGGGCTCAGCCCCTAAGAGTCCACAAAACCCCTTTCCTGTCCATAGTTTTAATGCTGTCTTGAGAACCTTTCATGGAGATAAATGCTGGACAGTTTTTTCCCCCCAAAGTACTGTATATAGCACGCATAAAAATGCAGGTGGGATCCTTAAGTACACCATCATATAAGAAGAGAAGAAAGAATTGGAACAAGGAAAGAAGGAAAAAAGAAAGGTGAAAGCCTGCTTGGAAAGAGAAGAGGTTTTTTTGAGGGGGAGGGATAGCAAGAACAGGCAGCATGCATATACCGGTAACAGAAAAATAGGGATAGAGCGTGGAACCAAGTAGAAAGAAAGAACGAAATATTTTCAAAAATGGTATGAGAGAAATATTTGATACTTTTCAAAAATAAAATTTATTTAACCGTTTTCTAACATCACCAACAAGTATTTCACAGTTGGAATCAATTCTGTACGTCTCCACATCAAACGCACATAAACGTGCATGTCGTTTCCAGAAATTCCAAGTTATAAATCATTTTTTCAAAAAACAAGTATTTGTCTCAATGAATATTCATTTCTCATGATCTAATAGAGCATGTTAGTTTCTCAAATGCAGCAATATCTGAGAGAATTTAAATAAGCAGCCCTTCGCTGCTGGAAGTATTTCCCACATGCTTGGAATGCGTATCACGGACAAATATCCTATACTTTAACATTACATCTCTCTTTAGTGATAGTGCCCTGGAGAAGCAATGACACACTGCATTTCTTGTATGTTTCGAGCATGTTTCAGAAAGGCAAAGGACTCACTAGCATAGCTAAGGGGGATGGGAGGTTCAGGGCCTCTGGGTGGTATGCTTGGTGGGGCGTCATCTGCTGTCCCTGCAGTGATCTTGCCACACAATCTGCCTGGAATCCATGTGCTTGCTCACTCTAAGCTTCCTTGGCTCTTGGCTCCCCACCCCTTCAATTCCACCCTCCTCTTAGTCATCAGTTTGACTCCGCCCTCTGTACTTTCATGAGCTTCCGGTTTTACTTTCCGCTCCCCTCCCCCAGTAACAAAGCAGAAGTAGTACAGCAACATTCAGATTGGCAGGAGCAGCATTCAGGTGGGGCTAGGTTCAAAGAAGAGTGGTGTTCTTAATTAATTTTTATTTCATCGCCTGGATACGTGCCAAAATTTTCTGTGACCTGTGTACCAGATGCTTTAGCTATACCACTAAAGGACTGCTAAGAATCTGTATCCAGACAGGATTATTTTTGTTTGCAAAAAAAAAAAAGTGTTTGCTTCGTCTTCATCAGTGACCTTGCATCACCTGAATTCATGTGTTCTTAATCCACAAATAAGTTTTTCTGATTTTCTTGTACAGCCTGACAATATAGGATGGGCTCAGGTGAATAATAATATTTCGTATTTGTATCATGCTTTTTCTGAAAATGCAGGCCACATCACATTTTTTGGATCATTCTTGCACACCTCTACTAAGCAAGCCAGCATGGCTGTCCGCATCTTAGGGAAAGAAAGCTGAGAGTTAGGGACTTGTTAAACTAACCAGTTAATTCAAATGAGATTAGCCTTTTACTCATCGTTTTCATCACTATTCTCATCAGCTTGTAGACCACGGATCCCCAAACTCGGCCCGAGGGCCAAATTGGCTCTCCAAAAGCCAATTTTTATCTGCCCAGTGGCCCTTATTATGGGGCTGGGGCACCTCCCTTATGAAGAAAGACTGCAGTATTTAGAGCTCTTCAGCCTGGGAAAAAGGCACCTGAGGGGGGGGGCATGATTGAGACATATAGAATTATGCATGGGAAGGATAGAGTTGATAGGGGGATGTTCTTTTCCCTCTCAAAATACCAGAACCAGGGGATATCCACTGAAATTGAGTGTTGGGTGAGTGAAAACAGATAAAAGGAAATACTTTTTTACCCAGCAGGTATTTGATCTGTGGAACTCCTTGCCACAGGAGGTTGTGCAACCCATCATGGCCTATAGCCCACGATGAACGTTTCCTCCAGAAATCTGTCCTATCCCCTTTTAAAGGCACCTAGGCCAGCTGCCATCACAACCTCCTTAGGTTAGAATAGGCTACTTCAGAATGCCAGGTACAAGGGAGTGGCAACAGGATGCAAGCATCTTGTTGTCTCCTGGGCTTCCTGAGGCACTTGGTGGGCCACTGTGAGATACAGGAAGCTGGATTAGATGGGCCCTTGGCCTGATCCAGCAGGGCTCTTCTTATGTTCTTATGGCCCACAGAAGCCTGCTGAGGGGGTGGGATAAATATAGTGCAACCCTGGTATCTGCTGGTATCCAGCTCCCCATGGATACCAGGGCCACTGTTTAAATGCTCTTATATATGATGCACTCTTGTGCCAAAACGTTTGGAGACCCCTGTTGTAGAGCAAAATACACTTCTAGTCTGGACAACAAAATGGACCCTAAGTACACAGGAGTTTGCCTTCACTGCTTTAGAAACAGGGAAGTCTCCCTCTTCTCACCCCAGCCCATCACAAAAGTCGTTTACTGTATTTGTTGAGCAATTTCTTAATTATTCCATCTGTGCAGAGGTGGCCTTCTCATGAAGCAAAGCATGGCAGATTTGAGGCACCATTAGGGACAGTAGAGCGGAGGGAGACAGATGGAAAGGGGCACACGCAACAAGGAAGTTACCCTGCACAGACCTCACTGAAATGAGTAGGAGCTGCACGAGCAGCCTGTGATGGCTCTCCCCTCCTCAAGGCTGCCTGCTGCTCCTGTCTCTCGGTGACCCTCCCTTTGCTTTTGTCCTGAATGATCTGAATAGTGTAACTGTGCCCCCCAAACAAGAGCTGTTATCAGCCAGCCACTGCTGTGGCTTCCTGATAAACCAAAATAAAATACCTGACCCTCTTGAGCAGAGATCTTGTTAAAGGGCAGCCAGGACGGACAGCTGATCGATCTCAGGGCATCCGGCTCAGAGTGACAAGTGATGGATGGGAAGAATGTCCTGCATGGGTGGGTGGGTGGGGGGGACGAGGACAGGGGAAAAGAGGTCAGCCATCTAATGGTACTAGGGAAGTTGTCATTGCCCAGACAGTGTTGCACCCTGCCCTAGTGTTGCACAAACAGATGAACCTCTGAATGGAAAGAGAAAGCAAGGACGCATCCTCAAAGAGTCAAAAGAGCTGCAGAATCTGTTTTCAGTGCTTGTGCTCGATCCTGGAACGCGTAACGCAGTTCCGAGGGTGTGCAGAGAGAACTACAGCCAACATGCACAAATTGCTGTAACTGTGAAACAAAGCATAGCTTTCAGACAGAAGCCTCTCCTTTTAGAAAGAAATGATTATGGGCCCGATTCTATCTGGCAGAGCGTGGGACGTACAAGTTAACCACCCGTGCAACTGTCGTGTAAGGCACTGTAAAATGCCTTCAACACCAGTGGTAAGCCATTACTGCCAGTGCTGGGGTGACACCATGACACCCCAGCTATCCCCTGCTAGCTGGGCAAGAGGCACTTTTTCAAGTGGTGTCCTCTTATATTGAGCAGGGGGAGAGCAATGGTCCTTCTTCACCCCAGCACAGTGTCTTTCTCGTGGCTGTTGCTGGTGGTGTTCTCCATTCTTTTAGACTGTGAGCCCTTTTGGGACAGGGAGCCATTTAGCTTTAGCTTTATTATTACTATTTGCCTGTAAACCGCTTTGTGAACTTTGTGTTGAAAAGCGGTATATAAATACTAGTGATTGATTGATTGATTGATTGATTGATTGATTGATTGATTGATTGATGACAAAGCTGTCCCCTGCAGCCCGGAGTGAGCTCCGCAAGCTGGTAAGTGGTGAGTCCACTCGTTGCCAGTGTGGCGGCCTTTCCAGGTGGGGTGGGATGACGTTCTGAGGCGTTCGTTATACAGAGCCCCTGCACTGGCTAAATAGCCTGCCCTGTTCCCTTACCGCAGGGAAAGGGGACAAGCATCCCCTTCCCTTACAGTGCCTCCTGCAGCTGCCTGGCTGCCATGGGATGCGGCGGTAGCCGCGTACCACTGTGCTCGTGGGCGGCTGGGCAGTGTAGGATTGGGCTGTAAGTGGATTACGCGGTCCCTTAAAAACTGTTCCATGCTCCCAAGGGAGAGAGGGGCTAGAGAAATATTAAAGGTAACCTTTTTGTCCCATTAAGGGCCCAATCCTATGGGCAGGATGCGCTGCTGGAACTTGCCTTCCAGCAGCGCAGCGCATCACAGCATGCTTTACGGAGGTTGTAAACGGCAACACGCTAGTTGGTGCAGCCAGGTTGCCACTGTGAACAGCAGGTGGCCGCAGCTGCATACCAGCAACCCCAGAAATAGCCCTGGCACTAGAAAGTCGGGGGGGGGGAATGGGAGGGGCAGGAAAAGGTTTGAGACTGGACAGAGAGGGGAGTGTGTTGATTGCCTTAAGCAACGCAGAGCAATTATATTCTTGGAGAAATGCACCAGGCCAGCTTTTGGAAGGCCTGGTTTGTCAGTTGGCCCTTAATTAAGGTTTGTGGCCTATTAGGCATCTCTCTCCTCCCCCCCCCCCGCCCCACAGCTAAGGTATTGTTCTGGAGAAAGTACTGTCTCCTTCTGCATACACCACAACCTTTACTCTGCCAAGGCTTTATTTTAGGCAACCAAGGCTCAGTTAGTTGGCCTAACTCCAGGTTAGTTTTGCTCCCTAAATCTTATTTTCTAATCCAATGGTTCTCAAACCTTTTAGCACTGGGACCCACTTTTTAGAATGACAATCTGTCTGGGACCCACCGGAAGTGGTGTCATGGCCAGAAATTCTGTCATTGTGACTGCCAGAGCCTGCTGCTTTCTTTGGAATGCAGCAATCAATTGGGTTATTTCTCAGCCATTTTCCAATAGCAAAGTGAATCAGAAAGAAAAGAAAGAATTTACAACCTTGGCAAAAGCAAAATAACCACACATTTATATATTTAAATAACCACATCCCCCTTTCCTCTTCCATCTTCCCATATTGTCAATGATGGCTGTGCTAGATGCTATGCGACCCACCTGAAATTGGCTCATGACCCACCTGATGGGTCCCGACCCACAGTTTGAGAAACACTGCTCTAATAAGTCAAAAGTGAGTAGAGGCGCATAGACAGTCACTTCCCTTTTCAGAAGACAGTTATTTACTCTTACATTATCAGCAGCAGCAAATGCTTCACTTCTGCACAACCGAACAAGGAGGGGACTAATCTACCAGTAGATCTTCTAGTAGTTTATTGCTAGATCTTTAAACGGTAATTTAACACCAAACTACTACTAGTCAAGCACAAATAGCCAGCGTTAGTTCCAGCAGTAAACTGTTGGTGCAAAAAGCTACAAATTAATACAGATTGAACTCTCAACTCCTAATGCCAGAGTGGATAATGACCGGATTACATTTTATGGTTGACACACAGAAGATTTCTTAAATCCATATGGAAGCTGTCACCACATGGTACACCAGTTGCTTGGCCTGAGTTGGGCAATTTTTCTGTGCCCCTCCAGACCTTTCATTTAGGACATTTGCAGCGGCATAGAAACAATCGCCTGATCTGCATAATGATGTGCTGCACATGAATGGAGCGCTGTGTGGTGACAGATGCATCATGAAGTCATTTCACGAGGACAGGCATAGGAGTAATGTTAACAGACGTTACGAGCAGTCATTACAGGTTCTTCAACTGCAGTGTGCGCCCAGCTTTGCAACTTGTTTTACAGACATAAATACCAACAAATAAAAGTTTGAATGAGCCCCCAGTCAAAGTTTGGATAAGGGTTTACCCCTTTACCTTGTGCAACAGACAGATTTGACTGTTTTTTAAGTGGTACTTGTGCATTTATTCATATGGACCTTCATCCTATTAAAATTCACAAACATTTTTAAAAAGTTATGAAATTGTTCGAGGGATATGTGTGAATGCATACATGTGCACATTGGAGATAATATAGGTACTAGGCATAGATATGCCTCCACAACTGGCTTCCCCACAGTCAAGCTGAACTACTGTAAGACTTATTTTAAATTAAAAAAGGAGTATAGGCTTATAGAATAGGAAGAGAGTGGTTAAATAATTTTCATAAAGTGCCTTCGCTGATCTGGATACAGGCAAACATTTTTATCTCCCAGAGGAAAACTCTGTCATAATCAGTTATGTGGGTATCACTATTAGTGAAGTCCTTTCTATCCCTTTTTATGCTATCAAGAAAGAGATTTGCTCTGCTCTGATCAGTTAGATGGGTTGCTATATGCAACGCCAGTCCCATAGGGGAGAAAAATTTCACCTGCTCGGAAGCAATTAAATTACTCATTAAGGGCTTTCCATTTGGTTCAGGCCTTCCAAGGTTCATGCACTAGCCTCTAATTGCATTCCTGACAACAATTTTGCACAATTAGCTGCCTAAACACAGCAGAGCACAATGAGCTTGGGGTCTTCCTTCAATCTACCCATCATCTGGGTATTCATTTCAGTTCTCTACCCAGCTGTACCTTTGCCCCTCCTTCTGAAAGTGCATGGCTAAGTGAGGGGTGTATAGTGCTCTTCCATCTTTGTCTCTGGACTTAACTGGTATTCAAAATCAATATCTTTATCCTGGGTTATTTAGGCCAAAATATTTTGTGTCCCTTCTTTCGGCCCTTTCATGATTGCAAAGTTTAAAAACATGCCATTTTTAAACTTGCAGAGTTTAAAACATGCCATTCGGTGTGCAAGCTTGCATTAAAGGGGCAAGTGGCCCATTAACTGGATTAGGACAGAATTCAATCAGCTGCTGTAGTGCTACCAAACTGGAAGAGTGATTCTCCTCCAAACAAAAGGGGTATGTATGGCTCCAATTTGTATGGCTCCATGTGGTGATGCTGTGGCCAGCATAGCTACCACTGCATCCTGGAAGAGGTGTTTGGCTGCTGAAGTTCTCCTCAGGGTAAGGAGACATTTGTCAACTTGCCCTGGGGTAACCACCAGCAGCCACTATGGACAGTGGTGTAGCTAGACCATTTGACACTCAGGGCTCATACATCTATGACACCCACTATACAACAAAATTATTTATATTTTTCACATTTTTATACTGCCCTTCCTCCAAGGAGCTCTGGGTTGTGTGCATGGTTCTTCCTCTTCTTTTGTCCTCACAACAACCCTGTGAGGTAGGTGAGGCTGAAAGATAGCAATAGTTATGACATGACGTGAATAATAATAATAATGCCAGAAAATAAATGTAGTGAATATGTCCGCACAAGCAATAGAGGAACGTCAGTGCCCTCCCCTGCTAATGCTCCCCTGCACAATACTACTCATATTGCCCCTGCATCTGGAGGTTCAATGTAGCAGTCATGCTTAATTACCACTGATAGACTATAGTTCCCCATGAATGTTTAGAACCCACTTTTAACGTCATCCAAGTCAGTGACATCCAAATTTCCCATCAGTGACATCATTAGGGTTGATGTAATCCAGTGAGGTAACACATGGTGTTACCCCATTATTTATTTTATCATAGAACAGTACAGGTCACCCAATGGGACGTGGTGGCACTGTGGGTTAAACCGCTGAACTTCTGATCGGAAGGTTGGCAGTTCAAGACCAAGTGACGGAGTGAGCTCCCATCGCTTGTCCCAGCTCCTGCCAACCTAGCAGTTCGAAAGCATGTCAAAATGCAAGTAGATAAATAGGTACCACTTTGGTGGGAAGGTAACAGCGTTCCCTTGGCATATAGGCATGCTGGCCACATGACCTCGTCCTCGGCCACATGAAACTTGTCCTCAGATAAATGCTGGCTCTTTGGCATAGAAACTGAGATGAGCACCGCCCACTAGAGTCGGTCACCACTAGATCATTTGGTTGTGGGGAAACCTTTACCTTACAGGCCACGCACCAGTAACCAACAAAAATCAGTAACCAACAAAAAAACAGTGGCTAACTTGATGTCACCCTTCCAACTGAATAGGAATTCAAGTATGTTCTCTGATACATGGAAAAGGGAGCTGACTCTTAATAACTTGTAGGTTCCATGCTGTGTCATAACACCTCATTAGTTCTCAGAACACTCTTTGGGCAGTTTGAGTTAAGGAAATCCACTTTTTCTTACATAATCAATTGTGCTTTTTCTGGTTATTTGGCTATAACATATTTGATAGAACATTTGATAGAATTCAATATGATTTATTTCATTACATTTGGCTTTAAATTAAACATTGGTATGTAGCATGATGATATTATTCCTAAAAACCATGATTTCCACAATTTTGGTCACTTGTGGTGTCACACCACACACTCGGAGCGCAATCCTAACTTGGAGTTAGGCCAGCACAGTTTGGTCAGCACAAGGGCCATCGTAAAGTGTGTTTGGACCATTCTCACAGTCGGGGATGAGTGACTTTCCATGGATATGGGGGTATGCTTGTCTTCATCGGTTAAAGCAAGTTAAAGCAAAAAACACCCATGCTGCCATCATGACAATGAAGGATAAAAGGTAATGGTTACGTGGGGGCTTCTATTTTTATAGCATCCACCATATTCATGATTTCTCTCTCTCTCTCTCTCTCTCTCTCTCTCTCTCTCTCTCTCTCTCTGTACGTGTGTGTGCGTGTCAGTGGAATGGATCTCATGGGAATATGCTGGCATACCTGTACACATAGGACAAAGAATTGGTAAATTGCATAAATATAGTTTATTATAAATATTCATTTTCTATGGATTTATTTTCTGGTTTGTACAAACTTGTTCGTATCTCATTACTAAGACTGCAAGGGGCACAGTTATTCTTACAATCCCGATTTCTCATGCACTTACAGGGAACATATCTCTCTACTATTCCTACCCTACCCTCTTTTCAGAGTTTACTCCTATTGCCTCTCATCCTGCCCTCTGGTAACATTTATTCTGCCTTTGCTTTTGTAAGTATATACAGTGCAGGTGTTTAAAGATCTCTAAATCTCTCTGTTAAACAATACTTAACTGCTTGACAGATGCCATGGCGCACCTTGGGATAAATGCATTACAGGAAGACACGTTCATTACCACAAAAACAATGGATATTGTCACTTTGGAAAGCATCTTCTGGTGCAGACTCAGCCACCATCCCCCAAATGCTTATTTAAGGGATGGGGGAAGAGCAAGTTGGTTCCTCCTAAGTTAGGACATGTCCACACAAACTGATTCTACAGGTTAACCAATCATTAACACCTCATGGTTTCTGCAAATGTAAGCCCTGTCTCACTAACTGTTTGGCATACGTTGAAAGCCAGGTCGGCTTAAGACAACCTGATGTGGCATACCAAACGCTGCTTCTCCTTTACCCAATGATTTGCCAGCCTCTGCTCCTCTCACTCTCCAATGTTGCAGCTCAGCACTCTCCTCCTCTTAACATTTCCTCTTCCTCTCTGTCCCCCTCTTCCTTTTCCTGTTCAGCAAGTGGGAGGAGGAGGAGGAGCAGTGGGGGCAAGTAGGCAGGCAGAGGTGTGTGCCCCCACCAACTTGCTGCCTGAGGCAGCCACTTCAGTTGGCCTCATCTAGGGACTGGCCCTGGTTGACTGTCAACAGCCATGTGGATAGAAGATCTACTTGGACTTTCAAAAATCTTTTGTCAAGGTCCCTCACAAAAGGCTCTTGAGTAAACTTAGCAGTCATAGAATAAGAGGATAGGCCCTTTAATGGTCATCCAGTGAAATTGATTGGTGAGAGATTCAGAACACGCAAAAAGAGGCATTACTTCACACAGTGCATAATTTGTGGAAATCATTGCCACAAGATGTGGTGGTAGCCATTAGTTAGATGGCTTTAGAAAGCATGAATTTACAAATTCATAAGAACATAAGAAGAGCCCCAATGGATCAGGCTAAAGGCCCATCTAGTCCAGCTTCTTGTATCTCATAGTGGCCCACCAGATGCCTAAGGGAGTACATAAGACAATTAGATACCTGTATCTCATTGCCACTACCCTGCATCTGGCATTCTGAGGTAGCTTACTTCTAAAGTATGGAGTTTGCACTAACCATCATGGCCTGCGATGGACATTTCCTCCAGAAATCTGTCTAGTCCCCTTTTAAAGGCACCTAGGCCAGATGCCATCACCACCACCTCTGGCAGGGAGTTCCACAGTTTAATTACCTGCTGGGTTAAAAAGTATTTCCTTTAATCATAAAGGACAGGTCTGTCAATGGGTACTGGTCATGACAATATGCTACCTTGACATGTAGAAGCATTGTCTCTAAGTACCAGTTGCAAGGGAGCAGTGGCAGAAGATGGTTATGCTTGAGTCCTAGTTATGTGCTTCTCAGAAGGAACTGATGGACTACTGTGAGAAACAGAATGCTGAACCAGATGGGCATTTGACCTGATCTAAAGGGCTCTTCATATGCTTCTAAGTTTGATGCATTTCAAATCCTGTACTTCTGTCGAGATGTTAGAGGAAAAAATGACAAAAATATAAACTCCTCTCTTAAAGAAGGTAAAAATATTTTTTTACTCCTGAGCTGTTTATTCATATAAACATTACAAGAGCAGGTTCATTTCCATGACCTCTGAATATGTTCACAAACCTTCTTAAAGGAAATTGTGTGTGTGAATGTTGGTATGGAAATGAGACATGAGCTCTTGAACAACTACTTACAAAAGTAGCTGATACTACTTGCTAATGTCAGTGTGAATGCAGCCTTGAAAAACAAACCAACACCAACCAAATCTCCCATTCTAAGGGCCAGAAACTGCTTCTTAGTGAATTGTGAGTAACTTTAGTACCATTTTGCTGTTGGTGAAAATGGTGACCTTGAGTAGACAGCTCTATGGATTCTCGTAACAGTATAAAAATATTCATGCCCATATTCTGGGCCTAAATCCCATTACACTACTTCTCTTGGCAAAAGGAAAGAATAGCTAGTTTAGAATGAGCTGGAAGCCTTGTCCAAATTCCAGATGGGTTAGGCTGGTTGTGGTTGCTCAGTGATTAGGGGAATCACAAAATCATTCACAAAACACCTTTCCCACGTTTGGAATTCTGTGCAGGGGAACGTACTGAGAATCCATTTGGAACAAAATGGTGTGTTAGTGGGGAAAGATAAGTATCTTCACCTTCCACCATTTCTCAGCTCCAAATCCCCATCCTGAAATTGTTTATCCACAGAAAGTGCAGGTGTTGTGCTTGTAGGTAAGTCCTAGGCCTTGCTGAAAGCAAGCTTTGCATATTGCTAAACAATATGAAGGCTAGAAACTATTTTTTTAAAAGAAATATGAGGTTCTTATGTATCCAGAGCAGTGGTCTTGCAACACTGATAAATGCTTTTTATGCAACTAGTGGTGTTGGGGAATGTCATGTTCTGAATGGCTATGTGTTTCAAGCAGAAAAATATAGTATGATATTTCTCCCTCTACCACCTTCATCCTATTGCCCCACAAAAGGACCAGTGGCTGACTCTTACTGGAGCAGCAACTGTGTTTTTCCCAGCAACCTCCTCCCCAAAGCTGCTCAGGTAAGCAGCAGGTAGAGATGGCACCACTGCACAATAATTGTTCTTTAATTGCTTCTCCTCCTTGCTCAGCCACCATGCTCTATAATAATTTCTTTTCTCTCTCCTGTCTGAGTGCGTTGAGGGCTGGCTTAAGATGCGCCGGATAAAGCAACCGGTCCCTGGCGCCGTCCAATTGTTGTCTAAACTATCAATCAAGTGTGGCAGGTCAAGGAACGTGGAGGGGTGGGGTGGGAAGAAGTGTTCTGCTTGCATAACCAGCCCCAATGCTCTGCTACTCTCCCTCTTTCTTCTCCCCCCAACCTCCACCAGACAAAAAAAAAAGTCTGACAAGATGGAGTCCGGCCCATCAATCAAAGCAGCTAGTGGAACAACCTCTCCCTAGTGTTAATAAATACATTTCCCTCCCCTTTATTGGATGCTTGTCCTAATTTGTTTCTCCTCTGGATATTTTTTCCTCCTCTTTCCAAAAGTGAAATGCTTGCCCGTTCTCCCCTCGCTGCCACCCCAGCCAACTCCCAGCAGCCCTTGAGAAAGCAGATGTTAGGCTGCAGAAATGGAGCCAGGCCGAGGCTGGAGTGGCCCAGTAGGCCTTGGTTGCCATAGCAACTGTCGAGACCGCCTGCTGTCGGCATTGTGCCTCGTCTCGCTGGCTCAGTGATTATCTCCATCTCTGCAGCCCTCGCCATACGGTCTGGGCTATAATCAAATCCCCCCTGTTCATCCCCCTCCGGAGAGCTACACACCAACACTACTGCCTCTCTCATGCCCCCATGTTCAGAATGCATGGATAGAGTAAGCATTCATTTGGAGACATTACTGAGCGCCTCTCTTGAGGAGTCTCCATTTGAACTGCAGAAGAAATAGCAAACTAGCAGGCGGAGAGGGGAACAGAGTGGACCAAAGAGCAAGGCCATGTATTCACCTCTGCTTAACTTGCTCTTGTTTCATCCAGTTTTGATTCAAATAGAAGAAAGTATTGTGAAGAACATAAGTATATCACAATAGCTTTCCAGATCATATCGAAGTCCCGGTAGCCCTTCCGCATTCTGCTTCTAATCCAACAGGAAACAACTTGATGCCTCTGGATGCTCACAACAGTGAATAAAGATGAGAGCCTGCCCCTGTCACGTGCCCCTTGTATGCAGTAGGCAAAGATATATTGCCTCTCTACATGGAGGTTCAGTTTGCCCCATTAAAACAAGAACGGACAGACAGTGTGTGGGTCTCATGCTAGACTGCAGCTAGACTTCCATAAACACCTCAACCTAAATATTGTACTTTTTTTCTTATTATTTAAATTGTAAGCCATTTTGAGAGCCTGTCCAGTCTGAAAGAATCCAAAGCATCATTGAAATCAATGGGACTTGACATACAACATAATCCCTATTCAGAAGTAAGTCCCATTGCGTTTAGTGAGACTCTTGGCTAACTATGTACAATATAAGATGGCTGCCTTGCAACCCAACCCTATTCCAGATTGGGCTATCGTGCGAAGGATTTTGGAGGAAAGCCTGTTCTTGTAAAATGGCTACTGATGGAGTGCACATAGGAAGCACTCCTCATCTGTTGCCAGAACCTTCCACAATTGCTGGAGCAGGTAAGGCAGTGGCAGGGGCTGGGGCTGGGGCTGGGGCTGGGGCAGGGCAAAACCGGACAGGGAGTGGGCAGAGACAAATTGGGTGGGGAAAGGGAGGAATGGAGATGGAGAGGTTGTAGGAAGGGGTGGACCCTATCCCCTCAGTCAGCAAAGCTTAAACAAACAAAAATGGTGTTGTTGATGATGATGATGATGATGATGATGATGATGATAATGATGATGATGATAATAATAATAATAATAATAATAATAATACTTGGTATTTATATACCACCTTTCTTGGTCATCAGATTGCTCCTTTGACTTTAATTCAAGGTGGTTTACATAGGCAGGCATTTCGTAAACCGCAAGGGTTTTTACAAATCACAACAACAATGTTCTAATCTTACAAGAACTACTACATGCAGATGACACTTTCATATCCAGTCCTTCTATCTGGCCGCACGAATGCCTTCCCCCGGCTGATTGATGGCTTCTTTGCTCTCACCAAAGAAAGAAACAGCTGCCCCAGCAACTCCCCTCTCACAGGCAGCTGGAGAACAACCCAAGTCTTAGCTGCATTCTTCAAGGTCTGCCGCACACGGAAGCTTCCGGTGTTCTCAAACTGGCGACCTTCGGATCTTATCTTCAGGCAAATGGAGGCTTTAACCCTCTCGACTAGATCTTCTGCCCTTGACTAGATCTTCTGATACAACCACTAGTATAACAATACTTTATGTCGGGTGTGATTTTCTTTTACTACCATAGTCCACCAGTTGAAGACCACTTACACAGAAAGTCCTCTTCATTGTAGAATTGAGCACGACTCGTCTTGTGGCCTAAATGTTATGAATGTTCTTTGCATTTGCTGTACAAGGCAAGTAACAGTCTTGAGTGAGTGGGGTCCACACAAAATGGCTGCCACATGGAGGTGAAAGCGACATGAAATGGTATTTTTTGTTTCAACAGGCTGCCTCATGTGGCAAGCCATTTGCAAGCAGTAAGTTTCCACCAAAATTAAGGGGCACTAGGCAGTTTGCTCTGCTGTAAACCACTGACAAGAAGCATGGAGACAAACGGCCTGGCAGCTACCATGTGGCACAAATTCAATTTCAGGCAGCTACTACATGGCAGCCATGTCATGAAAAACAGGCTTTAATTTATTCAGTACAGCTTTTTGTCAGGACCAGTTCCAAGACATTTTGGTGCCTGAGGTGGAAAATCCAAATACTGTACCATTATACCTCTCACTAATTAGCACAGGCACAATCCACTTGGAAATTGTGTAATTTCTTGTGTAAATTCATATTGAAATGAGTATGAATTGTGCACCACCATACTTTTGTACATCTCTTGTTAATCTCATTAGGGGCGCAATCCAACCCAGTGCTGGAACCCAAGGCCAGCCGGCCAGCAGCACCATCTCCGATGCTGGGTTGGGGGAGGCTGGAGCCTCCAGCGGCAAGGGAGCGTGCGGGGATTGGTGGATGGGGGAGGTGGGAGGCGGGACCTGGGCGGGCTTGGGAGGTGGCCATACATCAGTGCACACTCCCTTGCTGCTGGAGGCTCCAGCCTCCCCTATGTGTTCCTCAGATCTGCTAAAGAGTGGGCGCAGATCCGAGGAGACCACGTGGCCCGAATCGGGACTGCATGGCCTTGCTGATGGGCTTAGGATGTGGCCATACAGCCACCTCCCAAGCCTGCCCTGGTCTCGCCCAAGTCCCTCCTCCCTCCTCCCACCAATGCCTGTCCCGAAATGGGTCAGAGAATCCCTTGTGCTGACCGTTTTCGGTTGGCACAAGGGAGGCTCTCCATTGGCGCTCTGAAGCCAACGCTGCAAGCAGCGTTGGCTTCAGAGTTGGAGCGCCGATGTGGGGTGCTGCTCGGTGCTAGCACGCTGGTGCTCCACCCCTTGCATCGACGCAATGACGGCGCATAGACACAAGGGGCACGCTAGGATTGCGCTGCCCATCTTGTGCAGCAGGATAACTTCCCAGTGGATTATGCACTATGAGGTCATATCTGCGTGTCTCCCACCCTGCCAGCCTTAATAGCACACAAAATTCGCAATTGGAGGGCAGAGACCACATCTTGCTTCATGTTAAGGCCACCTGTTGCTTACATTCTATATAGGCAATCACTGAAGGTGGGTCTGGCTTTTGCAAATACAATAGTATTTTGCTCAAGTCATATCTACACCACAAGTCTATTATAGGGCCTGATCCTATCTGGCTTAATGCAGGTGGTACGCGCACATACTGCCCTGTCCCTGAAATACAAGGTGCCATAAAGTGCCTCCAGCACGGGTGGTAATCACCGGCGCTGGGCTAATGCCATGGCGACTCTGGCCTTGCGTAGCCCATAAGGAGCACCGCAAGCTGGCGGTGGTGAGTTAACTGGTGGTCAGCATTGTGGCCTTTCCGGGTGGGAGGGCGTTCCAGGGAGGATGGAGGGGTGGAGTGGGAGGTGGGCCCGGCAGTGACTCTTGCCATCGGATCCTGACCTCCATGTAAGGCCCTGGAGTCTTATACAGAGGGCCTCTCCTCTGCATCAGCTAAATAGTGCAGAGGGAAGTAGACCGCCTGCCAGCCCTGAGCCCTTACCTTGGGGAAAGCAGACAAATGTCCCCTTCTCCTGTGGAGTGTCCTGCCTGGCTATTGCTGTTGGGCACCTTAGGATTGGGATGTCCATGTTTTACCAGTTTAACTATTAATAGCTTCTCCCCAAGAATCATGGAAATTGCAGCAATTCCTAGATCTCACAAACAGCAGTTGAAGTGATTTGGGTTATACCCCATCATGCTCATGTGATGGCTGTAAACTATACCACATCAGATTGTATATGGAGGGTCATTTGGTGGAAGGCAGTTACACGTAGAAAACGAGCACATTCAGGAGAAGGCTGGGGTAGAATCCTTCTCCCATGCATCTAGTTTGCTATGTTTACAGAAGTACAATAATGCCTCTTTTAATGCCTGGGATCCATTCTTGAAACCAAGCGTTGTCTCTGGCACTGATTGGCCAGAATTTGCTGCTTCTATTTGTTACAATAGCTGTCAACCAAACCAGCATGAAACGTGCTGTAGCAAAAGAATGCTAAAGAAAGCTATGCTATTAGACTGCTTGCCAGCCCTGAGCCCTTACCATGAGGAAAGCAGACAAATGTCCCCTTCTTCTAATAAAAGAGGTTATTAGACATCCTACTGCATTTGTACTGAGGAACATCTAATGATGTTGTAGGTGGCAGTTTAGATACAGTACATGTTTACCATCATCTGCTGTTTGCAAGAATGAGATTAACCATAAACTGTTTTCAGGTTATTTTATGTAGAAGGTAAAGGTAAAGGTTTCCCCACGACCGAATTGTCTAGTTGTGACCGACTGTAGGGGGTGGTGCTCATCTCCATTTCAAAGCCTGTAGAGCCGGCGTTTTGTCCAAGGACAAGCTTCTGTGGTCATGTGGCCAGCATGACTCTATGCCGTAGCGCACAGAACACCATTCCCTTCCCACTGAAGTGTTCCCTATTTATCTACTTGCATTTAGGTGCTTTCGAACTGCTAGGTTGGCAGGAGCTGGGACAAGCAATGGGAGCTCGCGCAGTCTTGAACTCCCAACCTTGCGGACGAAAGCCCAGCAACAGCGGATTAACTCGCTGCGCCACCATGTCCGCATTGCATAATTTCTACAATATGAAAGAATGTGTGTGTGTGTGGGGTCAAACCTGCTTTGAAGACAAGTCCTCTCTCCTGGTGTTGGATGATCAGGGAATTGGGAGATGCATCCTGAAAGTAGAGTGTAAAATGAATAAATATATATGATCAGGCACTCTTTTGGTTGTTATTACATCTTACCTTCCATGATTCTTGCCTTTTCTGAGGACAGCTTCCATTCTCCAGTGTGCACTACAGAATTAAAACGGGGGCACACAAAACCATCATTTTGATGTATCTTTCGGACCTTGTCATCATTACATCCCCATACATGACAGAAGGGACAGCCACATCAAGGCCCCCTTTGGTCTCCCACGGACCTGATGGTCTTTTGTACATCTCTTTCTCGAGTCCATTGACTGTAGCTCTGTCTTTGTCAGCTTGTCAGGAGGAGGTTGGGGAAAGGGTGGGGGGACCTGCTCTCTGGGCAGGACAGGATGAGATGCAAGAGAGATATTGGGTTACGATACTGGCATCAAAAAGATTCAGCAATACAGAGATTGCCCTGGGGTTTATGCCCCTTGCTCCTCTCCAGTCTTTGTTCTTGTGCTTTTTGTACGGGAAGTCTTTTAAGAATTGCTGACAGATGCCTCATTGACGCCCATGGGTAGAGAAGGGCTTTGTGTATCCTAGATAAGGAATTTCCAGAAAGGAACAGAAAGGAAATTTCTTCCCATACTCTGTTGCTCAGGTTGGAATTTTTTCACTGTGGTTTACAGAGGGGCTCACCACACCATGGTTGAAGTTGTCCATAGAATGATGATGCTGAGAAAGCTAGTTTGCACTGATGTCGTTTCTATATTCCCAAATAGGGGGCAAGGTGGATTAGTCCATCCTGCTGCTATATAGTTTTTAAAATCTTGTTTCCTTTTAGACATTTTACAAAATAAACATTGTAATATAATTGATTGGAACATTGGAATATAATTGACAATATATTCCAGTAGGTAGGCACTGAAGAGTAAAGAAAAGGCAGAAATGAGCATAAAACACATTGAGATGTCTAAATATCTTAAGGTAAATACTATCTCTGTCTTGTAATGGCTCATGGCTTTCATGTTCTGTTTAAAAAGTGCAGAAAATGGTGAAAAGTATAAATTAGATAATGATTTGTATTTACCACATTTATACCCTGCCTTTTCTCCAAGGAGTTCCATGATGTTTTTCATCCCTTTGCCCCTTATTTTATTTTCACAACTGGCTGACCCAAGATCATCTAGTGCACTTTATGGGTAAACAGGCATTCTAACCCAGGTATCCTAGTTCCTAGTCCAACATTTTAACTACTACACCATGCTAGTTGATACACATTGGGGGGGAAAAAAATCCCACTTCATATTATACGCACTGTTGAGATCTAAACATGCAGTAATTAAAGGAAAACAATCTTGGGCTTGTGGATAGCTCAGTGAAAATGTCAATTTGGTGATAGTGAAAAAGTCAATTGCCACGCTAGTGATTATTTGGAATGGGATTGAAAATAAAAGTAGTCAATATCCTAATGCCTTAATCCCAATCTGTGATGTGTCCACATTTGGAATCTGCACAGTGTGTCTGCTTTTGTAAATAGTTTTAGTCATCCCGTTTCAGATTATTGTTGAATTGGAAAAGGCGCAGAAAAAGGCAACCTAAATTATCAAGGGATTGGAGAACTTTCTCTACAAGGAAGTGGTGTTTTTTGGGGGGAAAGACAGTTAAGGGTGCCTATAGAGACGCTGTGCATAATTTCAAGAATGATTTTACTGTAGATGTGCACTCACCACGTATCTGACACACATACAGTTTTTTGACCTGGAATGGAAGTGAGACTTGATCTTCCATAATTTGTAATAGAAATTAGATTTGTTCAGTATTGACTGGTCAACCCTTGAAACAATCCTGAAACAACCCTCCCTCTTACAGCTAAATTGTGCACAGTAATGAAGTCACGTCCTTTTCGTATTAGAGCAGATTTTAAACTTTAAATCTGGGTGCTGTATATGTACCACCGAAGAAGTGAATGAAGGGGAAAGCAGCACAAACTCTGAAACTGAAATACATGCACATGTGCCTCCTTGAAGATTCAAACACTGTAAGGGAAAACATCAGTATTTAAACTTCTACATGATGTAGATACAGAGTAGATAATGTGTGCTGTCAAGGTATGAGTGCATGTGTATGTGTGTGAAAAACTGTGAAGCCACAGCAAAGGGTTGGCCCTGCTCTTAGCTCCTGTTGTGCTGTGTGTCCTATACCAGTTACCTATACTATACCTATACTATAACACACATCCAATCCAAATAGCTTTGTGATAAAATTGGCTTTGATTGGCTTTGTGATAAAATTCCCCAGATTTTCCTCCTTCTCTGTCCCAGAATAGCTAGTGAATACTTCATCACTATTAGGGAGATAGCACATGGTCTGTTGTTTAAGCTCCTTCATCCCAGAAGGACCAGTTTAACACACCCCTCCTACCAGAGCTGGCATACATCCAGATTGGATACACCTGTCCAGGTATTGAAGGCAGGTAAGGAAACCAGGTGACCATGACTTGATCAATGAGGCAGAACAAAGACATGCCTCTAAGCATTGCTTTCCATTTACCACTAAGTAACTACAAGTTTGTCTCCCCAGACACCTGGGATTATAGGGTTGTGTGAGACATCTTGCCCATAGGCTGATTTCCAAATAGTTATGACACGGGCAGCCCAATCCTAAATAGTGCTAGCGCATCTAGGTCACATGGCCTGTGCTATATCCAATGCTAATTGGGAGCTGGCTGGAGGTCTCCTCAGGGTCAGGGCATACTTTTCCCCTTACCCCGAAGATTGCCCCAGCCAGCTCTATGGTGCCACTCAAATCCATTTAGCTGGTGGAAGTCCAAACAGCCCTATGTAGAGCTGCCTGGCCTGGGAAGAAAGTTAGGATACAATGGAAGAGGCCTTTGCAGATTCTGCCTCCCCCGCAGGCCTGATCTGTCCCCTTTCCAACCCCTCTCACCAAGAAATGCCCCTTCCCTGCCCCCCACTCCCCATCCCCATGCACCATTTGGTTACCTCTTCTTGCCTCATTGCAGGGCTGACTGGTGAGAATATTGAGAATGTAGGTTCTTAGTTCCCGGGGATTCCCAGGGAGAGGGAGACAAAAAGAACAACTTGTGGCACCTTAAAGACTGAGGGCCCAATCCTGTCCAACTTTCCAGCACTGATGCAGCTGTTCGAGACATGCAGCATCCTGCACTGGCAGGGGCAATCACAAAGGCCTCCTCAAGGTAAGGGAATGTTTGTTCACTTACCTCAGGGCTGCACTGAGGCTGCAATGGCGCTGGACAGTTGAATATGATTGGGCTCTATTACATTTATAAGCTTTTGTGGACTACAGTCCATTTCATCCAATATATACTGAGAGGTAAAGCAGTTAACATAGATACATCGGTAACATAGATACACCTTGTGATTAATTTGACTTACATTGAAAGGTCTCTGTTTCCAAATGAATGTGCCTGACTACTAAGATCACCTAAAGATGCCCTTCTCCTAAAGCACACTGGGTGGAACCAAAGAGCAGGGCCTTCTTGGTTGTGATACCTTGACTTTGGAACTTCCTTCCTCTGCCCAGGGCTGGCTCTTTCCTACCCCTCTCAGCCCCTCCTCAACACTTATTCTTCTGCTCCACACTCTCTTCCAATTGAGGGCACTGGGGTAGCTAATGAAGGTGTAGCCCAGTGCAGAGGGCAAAATGATGCCCCAGAAGTGATGCCACAACACAAAGTGACATCACAGTTGTATTTTCATTTTCTTGTTCTTTTTCTTGGCCATAACTTTGGATAGAATGAAGATATTACACTCCAATTTTGTTTCATTACTTTCTGCATGCAATTCCACATCGAATAGTATATCGCATGACGGTATTATTCATACAAGGGATGTGGTGGCGCTGCGGGTTAAACCGCTGAGCTGTTGAGCTTGCTGACCAGAAGGTTGGCAGTTCAAGACCATGCAACGGAGTGAGCTCCTGTCACTTGTCCCAGCTCCTCCCAAACCTAGCAGTTCAAAAGCACATATATAGGTACCGCTTTGGTGGGAAGGTAACGGTGTTCTGTGTGCCTTGGTGTATAGTCATGCTGGTCACATGACCACGGAAACTTGTCCTCAGACAAATGCCAGCTCTTCAGCTTAGAAATGGAGAAGAGCTCCTCCCCCTAGGGTTGGTCGCAACTAGACCATTTGGTCATGGAGAAACCTTTACCTTTTCATTATTCATTACATAGCAAGGTTTTTCACCATTTTGGCCACCTTGCCCCCCAAAGTTTGTTGCCCAATGCAATTGCATCCCCCTGCATTTGTTTAGCTATGCCCTGATTCAAAGAGGGGGAGAAGCAGCAGAGGCAAGTGGGCAGACAGAGTTGGGCACCCCCTGCCAACCTGCTGCCCGAGGCAACTGCCTCAGTTGGCTTCATGGATGGGCCCATCCCTAATTATTGCAAAAGAGGTTGGAAACATCGTTGTTCTCCTTAGCTTTTAATGGAACTTAATGCTAATCTGGGTTTTTAAAAAAATATGCCATTGGTTGTCCTTGGTTTGAATAATATTCATTATCAATCAATCAGTAGTATTTATATACCATTTTTCAACTTAAAGTTCACAAAGCGGTTTACAAATAGTAATAATTAAGTTAAATTATGAATAGTATCATCATGTTGTATAACAGTCAATGAAGAATCTAATGCAGATTCTGATGCAGAACATTATAAAATGAACGGTACTGAAATATATACGTTCTATCAAAAGTTACGGCCAATAAACCAGAAAAATAAGAGACAACTGCCTTATGGAACAAAAACTGGATTTGCTTAACTCAAAACTCAAAAAGAGCCAATGAGGTGTTGTTACGCTATAGAATGAAACCAATATGAGTCAGCTCTCATTTCCATGTAGGCCAGCAAGACCACGTTCCCTTGCTAACTGGGTAAAGAGGCACATTTTCAAACAGTGAAAATATATATTTATATTTTCTTACAAATATATTTGGCATGGGAAAAAAGCTATCCCTGTTCACCGCAGCAGAGTGTCTTTTCTAGTATCTGTTTGCTGGTGTTCTGCATCTTTTTATATTGTTTGCGGGGTGTGTGTGGGTGTGTGTGAAATGAGATGGGGCAGGAGCTGGGGTGGGTGGCAGCTGGGAGCAAAGCATGTGTCAGCTCTGTTGGGGTCAGGGTAGTACCTTGCAAAAAAAGGCTGCTCACCCCTTTCAGCTTTCTGACACTGCACTCCCAACCAAGCAACCCCATCTTTAACATGTCTTGCTCTGTTCTAAGTTCCATGCATTTAACAGAGCCCCCCCCCCAGTACTTTATGGTGTCTTTTGTGCCAGCCAAACTGCGCTGGCCTAAATCCAGATTAGGATTGCACCCTGAAACTGTCTCAAGCAGTGGTGTTCCTACAGAGGGGGTAAAATGCTAAGTTTTCAGGAGCCTGAGCTCCTGTGTAACACGGCCCCTCCTCCTCTCCTCTAGAGCCATCCCTGGCTGGGAGAGCTTGTTCAGAGGCTTTTACTCTCCAAAAATGGCTCTGGAGGCAAATGGGAATGGCCATGTTATGTAGCAAATCACAGTGTTCCCTTCCTGTAGGAACGCCACTGGTCTCAAGCAATGGCCATGGTATCCAAATCTCCTTTTTCCTCCTTTTTTCTTCCTGTCCTTTGCACATCCATATTGTTTCTCTTAAACTGTAATATTTTAAACTGTGAGCCACCATAATACATGGGCAATTTTTTAATGTAATGAATAAATGAATATGCAGAAGTAAACCAGTCATGTAACTGGAGTGGGGTGTTAGGAACACCTGCCTTCATGTGGCCTGCACGGGAGTACAAATTGGGTATCAAAGGTAATTTTCATCCTATTTATCCAATTGACAACATGTTCATCTTTAAGCTTTTATATATTACTGTGCAGCAAGGTGCCAACGTTTTAATCAGTCCTTGCTCTTGTGCCTTTGCCAAGAGTCATTAGCGAGTGATAATTGTATTTATTTACTAGATTTCTACCCTGCTCCATCTCCCCAAAGGAGATTCGAAGCGGCTTAAATTCTAATTCTAATTCTTATTTCCAAGTCATTGTGGGAGGGAGAACTTTACTTATATTTTTGCAGATCAAAGGTTCAGGAGGAGGCAGACCCCGGCCCGTTAATTCTGCTATGAAATGCAAATTGCAATTAATAGACTTTATTAATTTGTAAATTAATTTGCAATTAATAGACTTTCCACATTATGATAAATTTCTTTCCTTTGCAGTGGTTGGGAATTCCTTTTCTTCCTCTTTTAGTTTTGAAAAAGAGACTTTCCAAACAGGAATCTCCATCATATTCTTGTACAGTTTCCATTTATTGGGGGGGGGGGGCAGAGAAGAAGGGAGAGAATGATCTGGCAGTAGCTGTCTTTTGCTGCCCTCTGCAGGCAAATCCCATCAGCGTCGTAAAATATGGATAAAAACAAGGGACATTCGATATCTGATCTTTAATTAAGGAATGTGTCAATTTGTTTCAAATTTGTCAACCCTAGTTTCAGGGCTTAATATGAGCCAGTACTTGGTCCTGGGACATGTGAATTGGGGAAAAAAGAGAGTGATTAAGTGCATACTGGTGGGGTTTTCACTGGTCCTGTGCCTAAAATTTAGCAGTGATACCTTCTCCACTGTTCATCTCCCATTCAGGAAAAATTTCGCCTGCTTCATTTTTTGCATGACAGGTGGCTATTAAGGACACACAAACAAAGTGGGGAAAAGTGGCAGTGTTTATATACAGAACGCAGCTGTAAACAAACAAGTTGTTTTCAGAAATCTGAAGGCAGTTTGAATAAAGGATCAACACTTGTGATGTGCATGCCCCACTTTTGCTTCTGGCAAAACAATTTTTAAAAACATTGTTTCAAAAACCTACTAAACCTATCTGAGCAGAGCAGAAATCACAGTGGGACAAGAAAAAAGGGATGTACACCATAGAAAGTCATCTTAGACTGAAGACAGGCAGTAATTCTCAAAAGAGCTGAAAGTGGTTTTAAGGATTATAACTTTCCAAGGTGTACTGATACATTTCTACAATCTCACTGTCTCCTTTGATCAAACAGGTTTTCAAAATCCCCAGCTCCTCAGTGAGTCTATATGACATTAGTATGACTGTGACTTTAACAGTGTGATCACTATGCACGTTCAATGAGGCTTTTTCCTAGATAAGTATGTACAGGATTGCAACCTTAGAGTCAATTCTGTGGAATAGGCACCATGAACCTTTCACTGAGTGAATGTACTTTGCTATTACTTGGTCTTCTTGATAACTGAAATACAAGTTACCTGCAAGTTGGTACCAGGAACAAAATTCTCTAGTTTAGATTGTGGACTGAACACATAAATGATGGGAATTTTATATTACTGTGAAGTGTTTAAAACCTCTTTGACCTGTCTGGATTAAAAAGACAAACACAGAAGAGGAAGGTGAGATTCCAGTGCCTGTTTTTCAGAGGAAGGAACTTCAGTTGGAGCATCTTTTCTTACTGCTGTATTACAACATGCAGCTAATAAAATTCTTTCTTTTACACAAGTATTGAAGAGACAGGAACCTAACTGTTCTCCGTTGCATTCAGTCTACCACTCTGTTTTCCACACATTGTTGCTGAAACTCGGAGGAAACATAAGCAGGAAATATTGTTCTTTCTGTTGTCATAAAAAGAAACTGATTTTTCTCTGCCCAGATTCCACATGGGAATGTGAATGGGGCGATGCTGTTATTACGGGCTTACTGACAATGTGTTGTTGGATTGTGGCCTCTCCTCTCTCCTCCCATGCTTGTCTATAAAGCAGCCTTATGCACACTCAGAACAGCAGAGCTTGTATAGAAACCTGTTTCCATACATATTGCATCTGCTGAATTGGGGCGTACATTGCAATAATCATTGAACAAAAGAGATTTGATGAGGTAGGGGGAAATACATAGTGGGAGAAAACACTGGGGATGAGAACTGGTGCAGGCTAATTTGCTTTGCATACAAGCTAGAGATAGGAGAGGGGCAAGAGGTCACGTGCCCCCCTTATTCTTTGGAGAACTCCATCCATTGATTTAATACCATTTGTGTTATGTTGTCTTGTGAACACTCAACAGAAACCAGTGAGGGGGGAGGGGGGAGGGTATCCTGATGAGGCTACTGATTTCCTCAAGGGACTGTGATCTGCTTATTAATCATCATGCCCTCCTTCAGTAAGAGCAACCCAGCTGTGATGCTGGCCAATCATAAAGACAGCCATCCATCACTGTCAACATCAGGGCCCAATCACTGAAAAGAGGCCCTGTTGACCGCCAGCCAATAGCATGGTCCTGAGTTCACAGTAGAAACTATAAAAACAGAGGCCGATGAGGATTCTTCTTTGATTCTTCTTTTTCAGAATTGCTAAAACGAACTAGATGAAAGTGAAAGAATTTTAGATTCTGATTAAAAAATGGTGTGCGGAAGTTCTCACTCAGATTTCATGCCTGCATGTAGGTATTCACAAATCATGAGACTTCCAAATCTGAATTTCAAATCTTTGTCAATTAGGTGTAGATCTGTTTCTTAAATATATGATGCAAGGTGAAGATATATTATTGTTAACTGTCTTGAGAATCTTTTCATCAAAAAACAGGATATAAAAATAAATATGCATTCTCAAATCTTCTATGCATGTTCGGAGGACTAAACAGTACATTTTCATAGAACGAAAGTAATTGGGGGAAGAGGCTAGACCCCAAAGAGAGGTTGGTTGGTGCTGGGAGAATAGTAATTTCCCTTTAGGTATACAGCAAGGAGATTTCAGATTTTCTAAAAATGGTTAATTTTTAACCCCAAATTTAGAGAAATATTCCTTTGCAAATGTCCAATTAAAATGCATTGAAGTACTACTGAAAATAAATCTGTAAGTATTTCTAAGCAGACATATATGTCAATTCTCTCCTTGCTACTATGAATACTACTAAACAATTTAGTGTAGTCTCAGGATGCCGGATTAATGAGTTGAAGGAATAGTTCTGAGGGATTTCAACTGCAGGAGACTACAGAAATTTATTTCCAAACTTGGATCAGTTTATTATGTGGCCCAGGAAGTAATGTTTACAGCCCTTGTTCTGATGAGGAAATGTTAAATTTGTTGCTGATTGTAGTTTTATATTTATAATTTAATGCACATTTTTAAAACACATGGGTACTAATTTGATGCCATATCTTTAACTGGTCTTCATTTATATTCAGATGTTTTTCAAAAATGCTTTAAAGTTACAGCCAGAAACTGTGTATAGTTTTTATGTATCATAATGCAAATGTCAGAACTTGGAGATTGCCAGAATTCCTCAGTGAATGAGATCAAATCACTTTTCTACTAATTGCCAGTATTTGCCAGTAGTAGTTTTTCCAGTGAATATTAATAGTGTCAACAATCCCTCCCCACTTTGTGACTTTCTCTGTTAATTAACAGAATACAATATTTCACTGAATGCCTGTAATGGCCACAACTGGCCACTGTGGGTCACTGTTTCAGTGATTAGGGTGACATCTGGTAATTTGACCTGCCAAGGACTAAGGAGATTATTATAATTATTTTGTATTCTGTGATAAGTTTGGAGAGGGATGATACATTCTGGCTTCTTAAGGAAGTCTGCACTTAAGCAGGAAATGGAGGAGGAAGCCATATGAATTTTGCCCAGACTTTTACTGCCTTTAAATATTCTGAATTTTAATTGCACAACTCACACCATATGTTCATCTGTTGAGCTAGATTAATTAATGCAGAATCATGACCCATATACTGAGCTTGGGTACACAATTGCTACAAACACTTTCACTTGTTTTATCTGACAAATCCTCTATATGTGAGTTGCTGGGTGGGGGTTATCTGCTTCATGAAAAGTAGGAGACACCAAAAATTTTATCCCAGGATAACAAGAAATGAAGAACATTTTAGATAGTGAGATATTTGGGAGTACTTCTTAAGTACTGTTATGGATGGTTTCAAGTTGGGAGAGAGGGGATCTCTGCTGACTAGCAAGAAGGGCAGAAACTCCCTCCTGCTTCTTCCCAGTGCTTAATTTATAAAATAAGTGGTAAAGGTAAAGGTTTCCCCACGACCGAATGATCTTGTTGTGACCGACTGTAGGGGGCGGTGCTTATCTCCATTTCTAAGCCAAAGAGCCAACGTTTGTCCCGAGGAAAAGTTTCCGTGGTCATGTGGCCTACATGACTATATGCCAAGGCACATGGAACGCCGTTACCTTCCCACCGAAGTGGTCCCTATTTATCTACTTGCATTTCTAAGTGCTTTCGAACTGCTAGGTTGGCAGGAACTGGGACAAGCGACGGGAGCTCACTCCATTATGCGGTCTTGAACTGCCAACCTTCCAGTCAGCAAGTTCAGTAACAGCGGTTTCACCCGCAGCGCCATCACGTCCCACTAAAATAAGTGGTACAGGGGATCAAACTTAACAGTATTACCTTTGGAAACTCTCCCCACCCTTTATTCCTAGATAATAAATGATAGTCCCAATGTGATTACTATTCACAGCGCAATACTAGTGTACCCCTTGTGTCGAAACTACATCATAGCGTCGAGGCAAGGGGTGGAATGCCGACGTGGGAGCACAGAGCAGCACCCCATTATTGGCACTCCATCAACACCAACGGAGAGCCTCCCTTGTGCCGACCAAAGATGGTCGGTGCAAGGGATTCTCTGTCCCATATCCAGACGGGGATTGGGGGGGGGATTGGGGGCGGGAGGTGGGACTTTAGCGGGAGGTGGGCGGGCTTGGGAGGTGGCCATACAGCCACATCCTAAGCCTGTCAGCGAGGCCGTGCAGCCCCAATTCGGGCCGCGCGGTCTCCTTGGATCTGCGCCCGCTCTTTAGCGTGCAGATCTGAGGAGCACATAGGGGAGGCTGGAGCCTCCCCTACGGTAAGGGAGCACACGCTCCCTTGCCGCGTGGAGGCTCTAGCCTCTCCTAAACAGCGTCGGATATGGTGCTGGCCCGTCAGCCTCGCCAGTCCAGCGCTGTTTAGGATTGCGCTCTCAGCAGTCTGTGTGCCTAAAGGCACTCAGTGTTGTGTGTGTGTGTGTGCCTAAAGGCACTCAGTTATTACCCAGTCCCACCTTTGAAGGGGAATAGCTAGGAGTGGTGTTTGTTTTTTTTTTTTTTTTTTTTGAAAACTGCTTTTGGGGCATTAACAACCTCCTTTTGGTGGTTAAAATATCTGAGTAAAAACACAAAACACTGCATTTTGGTGTTTATTTTAATTTCTGGAAAATATCTTAGACTACTTTTCCAATTAGAAATAATACCGTGGCTGCATCTATACAGCCACATATCACCTGTATCATCTACCTAGTACACTTTTAAAGCATTTAAAATTAATAAAAATGAGAACTTGGATTGAGAATGTAGAATAAAAACACACAACCCCGCAATTTGCTATTTTAATCAAGAAATTTTTGAAAAAATATCACACACAAAAAAAAATATGCCCCTAGGCATAGTTCACTGAAAGCGCATTTGCTTTGCCTGCAGATGGTCTCAGGTTCCTTCTCTGGCATCTCCAGGTGGATCTGGGAAAGGCTCCTGTTTACAGATCTGAAGAGCTACTGTCAGTCAGTGAAGATAATAGCACTGAGATCATTGAACTCACAGTCTGACCCAGTGTAGTGCAGCATCATACGTTATGAACAAGGCTGAACCTCAGTACTTGCCAGTGAATACAACATGGCTGAAATGAAACTCTTGCTACATAGATTACCCCTTAACACACTAGTTATCATTCATGCTTGCAATACAGGCATCCTAGGCATATCTACTCAGAAGTAAGCCCTATTGAGTTGAGTGGGGTGCATTACCATGTGTGTTTAGGATTGCGATCTTGGTGGCCTTTAGTTGGGAACCACTGGAATAGGGCAAATCAATTAAAAACTACACTTGGATCCTATTGAATCCCCATGAGGCTGAATTTGTTCTTCCCCTTTCCTTCAAAAAAAGTTCAGAAGCCTGATCAAGGAACTTACGTTTGCACACCTCTCCTCCCTGAAATAAGCCCAGTTCTCTGAGATACTGGCTTCTACGAGATGCCCTAGCTTTGTGTCAATCCTAAAACATTTCTTTCATGACTAGAAACCAACTTCAGCTTTGTTTATAGTCATTAGGACACTTTTTTTCCCATTTGATTACTTATAGGTTGCCTTTCCACCCCACTTAAAGAATAATCAGCTAATGCTCTACATAAAACAACTATTAAAATACAACTTAGAGAAAGACCAAGCAGAGCAAAAACATTTTAACTGCCTGCAGTGTAAGAGCCAGCTGGGCCTCACAAGAGCAGGAGCTCCACAATCAGGGGGCTGCTACCGGCAAGGCCCTGTTGCTCATTTCACCAACTGCTTGGATCTACGCCTGCTATTTAGCAGGCGGAAGTCTGAGCAGGTGGCGGTGGCCCAAATCAGGGCCGCGTGGTCCGGGGACAGGGATTTGGATGCAGCTTAATGGCTGCATCCAGACTCAACCCCCTCCCTGGGTTGCCCTGCCTGCCAGAACGCTCTCCCCTGCCCCGTATCATACATACATACACAGGGACAAATGGGGCCGCGATCGCACCCATGGCAGGGCGACGAAACTGCGCCCCTGGCACATCGCCCCGCCCCCGTGCATCAGCCTGCCATGTCTCCCTGCGCCTGGAATCACTCCATTTTGAAGCGAAACGAGCACAGGGGCGGGCAGGCGGGCCAAAAAGCACGTTGGCTCCTCCACACGATGCTGCCTCGCTGCTGTCAGCGCGCCCCCACTGCCGGCGCCCATGGCTGCCGCCACCCCTGGCAACACCCTCCCTCCGCCCCTGTACATACAAAATGTTGGGGATACATAACCGAACACAGCAGTTGCCTTTATGCCCTGATTATAGGCAACAATTGGATACAGGATTTGGGGCTAGATGGTTTGATCTAGCAGGGCTCTGCTTAAGTTCTTAATGCTGGAATGAAAAGTGTCTGAGTGAACTAGCTGCAGGGTGCCAATCTGTAGAACCAGAAGGCTCACAAGGGGAGACAGGCACACCTGGGACATCATGTCTTGTACTCTAAACTGGCACATAGAATGCAGTGGTGCAGTTATGCACTGTCATTAGCTCTCTTGCCCCAGTGCTGCAGAGCCAAGATGGAGAGAGAAATTCTTTCTGGAGAAATTGCTTGCTTGCTTGCCTGCCATGAAGCAAGGTGAGGCAGCTTCATCAGGCTGGACTTTGGGGTCCATTAAAGGCAGCAGAATGGGGGAGGGATTGCTGACAAACTAATTGAAGTTCTCCTTCATTGACCCTATTGAAATAAATGAGAGGAGTCTAAGGAATAGCCTGAAGTTCACTTAAATGAAACATGCAGGAGAACATTCCTGTAATGTCTTGAGCTTGTCCTATTTTGTACACAATTGCATTAGCTGGAGCAAGGCCCAGATGTTTACTCAGATGTAGACTTGGGAGTGCTGTGGTTTTGCCATTTTAACTACTTGTCACAAACTTCTCAGTTTGAAAAATACTTCTGTTTGTGAAATACTTCTGTTTGTGAGATATACACTGGGTGACCTTGGATTAGTCACTATTGCTCAGCCTAACCTACTTCACAGGGTTGTTGTGAAGAGAAAATGGAGGTAGGAAGAAATGTGTACAGTACATCATTCCGAGTGGAATAGAAATGAAACAAAAAGGTCCTGCAAACTTCCATGCTGTTGTGAGCTGGGTTCTGATTACCATGAATGGGTTTATTCACTATGGCAAAATCACGATGGTTTTGCCAATTATGTCACCTGACTGGAGTCAGGAATTTGATCAGTGTTTCTTAGTGATTGTGGATGGTTCCATAAATGAATGAATAATTAACCTGCAGGAGATGAGATCTCTGATCTTGCTCAGGTGATCTCTGATTGTGGGGGCATGAGACAGAGAGATGGCAGTTAGAGGCATTGTTTTCTAAGTGGGGTGACAGGGAAATCAGGTTGCCCCTGGAGGGGAAGCCTGATTGCAATCTGGGGATCTGCTGCCTGTTGAAAGAAGACCAGGTGTGCTTATATACAGGCGTGAATCGGTATCCACTGATTTGGTATCCACAGTCTCAGTTATCCATGGATACTGTGGATAATGGGTCACCTATTAAAAAGATAGGGAAACATTAAACAAATACTTTTTTTTCCTTGTTGCAGCAAAACCACTGATATTCCCCTATCTTTAAAAAGGGGTCCACAGGATCCACGGTTTCAGGTATCCGTGGTGGGTCCGGAAGGGAACCCAGCGGACGCTTGTATTTTTAAATGAACTGTAAACAAAGTAGATATTACCAGATACCATGGGGCCCCAGTGCTTTCCTTCAGATGAGGAAGGCCCGATCTAAAGGCCCGATCCTATCCAACTTTCCAACAGCAATGCAGCTGAAATTCAGCACCAAGGTAAGGGAACAAATGCCCCCTTACTCTGAGGAGGCCTCCGTGACTGCCCTCCTCGACACCGGCCCTGAGAATATGAAATCAAGTTGTGGTTGCTCAATTGTGAGTGAAAGGCACTCTGCACATGCCCCATTGGCAAGGCTGCACCAGCGCTAGAAATTTGGATAGGATTGGGTCCTAAATCTGATGGTGCTGTAGTGAAACTTTCAACCGTTCATAAGAGGTGAGCTTTTAACAATACTGTACATTTCTGGCTGTTACTGGAAATATGGCCCCTTTCCTGTTTCAAAGATTGGCAGCCCACATATCTGCATTCTATGAAAGATTATTGTGCTGTGTTGCTGTCCCAGCTTCACATGAGGTGTTTGCAACAGCTGTACGGGGGCAAGATGTGTTTAAAAAAACAGAAACACCCACCTTTTAGACTTTGTAATCAGGGTATCAAATTTCAGCTCTCTAACCATTTTGAAGAATAAAGAATCGAGACTTCAGATAGATTGACAACCTCAATAAAAGTGTTTTACCATGGACCAAAGCTACCTAGGGATAGTACTGAGATGAGGAAACCAACCTCCTTGAAGCTCAGCCCTGAGAATATGAAATCAAGCTGTGGTTGCTCAATTGTGAGTGAAAGGCACTCTGCACATGCTCAGAGCCATTCTTTTTTTCACATGGCCCAGTGATTAAAAACAGAGCCATGTAATGAAAACAGAACTCAACTTCAGCTCTTTTGGATTTGCAAGTCTGTGTGCGCGTGCGCGAGTACACAGGCGCATGCACACACCATTTGTTGTTGTTGTTGTTGTTCAGTCGCTAAGTCGTGTCCGACTCTTCGCGACCCCATGGACCACAGCACGCCAGGCCTCCCTGTCCTCCACTAGCTTCCGGAGTTCACCCAATTTCATGTTCATCGCTTCGGTGACACTATCTAACCATCTCATCCTCTGCCGCCCCCTTCTCCTTTTGCCTTCAATCTTTCCCAGCATGAGGGTCTTTTCTAAAGAGTCCTCTCTTCTCATCAGGTGGCCAAAGTATTGGAGCTTCAGCTTCAGCATTTGTCCTTCCAGGGAGCAATCAGGCTTGACTTCCTGTAGGATGGACCGATTGGACCTCTTTGCAGTCCAGGGGACTCTCAAGAGTCTTCTCCAGCACCATAATTCGAAAGCATCTATTCTTCGGCGCTCTGCCTTTCTTATGGTCCAGCTCTCACAGCCATACATAGCTACTGGGAAAACCATAGCTTTGACTATGCGAACCTTTGTTGGCAGGGTGATGTCTCGGCTTTTGATTAAGTTGTCTAAGTTCGCCATAGCTTTCCTCCCAAGAAGTAAACGTCTTTTAATTTCATGGCTGCAGTCACCATCTGCGGTGATCTTGGAGCCCAGGAAGATAAAGTCTGTCACTGCTTCCATTTCTTCCCCTTCTATTTGCCAGGAAGTGATGGGAGTGGTGGCCATGATCTTAGTTTTTTTAATGTTGAGCTTCAAGCCAATTTTGGCACTTTCCTCTTTCACCCTCATCAGCAGGTTCTTTAAGTCTTCCTCACTTTCTGCCATTAGAGTGGTGTCGTCTGCATATCTGAGGTTGTTGATATTTCTCCCAGCGATCTTGATTCCAGCTTGTGAATCATCCAGCCCTGCCTTCCTCATGATGTACTCTGCATATAAGTTAAATAAGCAGGGTGACAGGATACAGCCTTGTCGTACTCCTTTCCCAATTTGAAACCAGTCGGTTGTTCCATGTCCAGTTCTAACTGTTGCTTCCTGGCCCACGTACAGGTTTCTCAGAAGACAGATAAGGTGGTCTGGTACTCCCATCTCTTCAAGAACTTGCCACAGTTTGTTGTGATCCACACAATCAAAGGCTTTAGCATAGTCAATGAAGCAGAGGTAGATGTTTTTCTGGAACTCTCTGGCTTTCTCCATGATCCATCGAATGTTGGCAATTTGATCTCTAGTTCCTCTGCCTCTTCGGAAACCAGCTTGTACATCTGGTAGTTCTCGATTCACATACTGCTGAAGCCGAGCTTGTAGGATTTTGAGCATGACCTTGCTAGCATGTGAAATGAGTGCAATGGTGCGGTAATTCGAGCAATCTTTGGCATTGCCCTTCTTTGGGATTGGAATGTAAACTGATCTTTTCCAGTCTTGTGGCCACTGCTGGGTTTTCCAAATTTGCTGGCATATGGAGTGCAGCACTTTGACAGCATCATCTTTTAAGATTTTCAGTAATTCCACTGGAATGCTGTCACCTCCACTAGCTTTGTTGTTAGTGAGGCTTTCTAAAGCCCACTTGACTTCACACTCCAGGATGTCAGGTTCAAGCTCAGTGACCGCACCATTGTGGTTATCAGGAACATTGAGATCGGCCTTATAGAGTTCCTCTGTGTATTCTTGCCACCTCTTCTTAATCTCATCTGCTTCTGTTAGGTCCTTGCCATTTTTGTCCTTTATTGTGCCTACCTTAGCATGAAATTGTCCTTTGACATCTCCAATTTTCTTGAAAAGATCTCTAGTCTTTCCCATTCTATTGTTTTCCTCTATTTCTTTGCATTGCTCATTGAGGAAGGCCTTCCTATCTCTCCTTGCTGTTCTCTGGAAATCTGCATTCAGTTGGGTATATCTTTCCCTTTCTCCCTTGCTTTTGGCTTCCCTTCTTTCCTCAGCTATTTTTAAAGCCTCTTCAGATAGCCACTTTGCCTTCTTGCATTTCTTTCTCTTTGGGATGGTTTTAGTTGCTGCTTCCTGTACAATGTTACAGACCTCCGTCCAAAGTTCTTCAGGCACTCTGTCTACCAAATCTAAGCCTCTAAATCTGTTTGTCACCTCCACTGTATATTCGTTTGGGATCTGATTTAGGTCATACATGGAGGGCCTAGTGCTTTTCCCTACTTTTTTAAGTTTAAGCCTGAATTTTGCAATAAGAAGCTCATGATCTGAGCCACAGTCAGCTCCAGGTCTTGTTTTTACTGCCTGTATAGAGCTTCTCCACCTTTGGCTGCAAAGAATGTAATCAATCTGATTTCGATGTAGACCATCTGGTGAAGTCCATGTGTACAGTCGCCGTTTGTGTTGCTGGAAAAGGGTATTTGCTATGACTAATGTGTTCTCCTGACAAAACTCTATCAGTCTTTGCCCTGCTTCATTCTGTACTCCAAGACCAAACTTGCCTGTTACTCCTATTACCTCTTGACTGCCTACTTTAGCATTCCAATCCCCTATGATGAGAAGGACATCTTTTTTGGGTGTTAATTCTAGAAGCTGTTCTAGGTCTTCATAGAAACGGTCAACTTCTTCCTCTTCAGCACCAGTGGTTGGGGCGTAGACTTGGATTACTGTGATGTTGAAAGGTTTGCCTTGGATCCGAATTGAAATCATTCTATCACTTTTGAGATTATACCCCAGTACTGCTGTTCTCACTCTCTTGTTCACTATGAAGGCTACTCCATTTCTTCTAAGGGATTCCTGCCCACAGTAGCAGATATAATGGTCATCTGAATTAAATTCTCCCATTCCTGTCCATTTTAGTTCACTAACTCCCATGATGTCGATGTTCAGCCTTGACATCTCACGTTTGACTACATCTAACTTACCTTGATTCATAGATCTGACGTTCCAGGTTCCTATGCAGTATTGCTCTTTGCAGCATCGCACTTTCCTTTCACTTCCAGACACATCCACAGCTGAGCTTCCTTCCGGTTTTGGCCCAGCTACTTCACTCTTTCTGGAGCTACTAGTACTCGTGTTCTGCTCTTCCCCAGTAGCATAATGGACACCTTCCGACCTGAGGGTCTCATCTTCCAGTGTCATATCGTTTAGCCTTTTAGTTTTGTAATCCATGAGGTTTTCTTGGCAAGAGTACTGGAGTGGGTTGCCATTTCCTTCTCCAGCGGATCACGTTTAGTCAGAACTCTCTACTATGACCTGTCCATCTTGGGTAACCCTACATGGCATAGCTCACAGCTTCATTGAGCTACTCAAGCCCCTTCGCCACGACAAGGCAGTGATCCATGAAAGGGGCACACACCATTATAAAGGCAATATAGAAAGCGATGCTGCATTACCAACACTTGTCAGCAGGTGGTGATGCAGGATTACAAATAGGACTTCCTAATTAAATGCCTCACAAGTCTGGTTGGGGGAGCTAATTGCTGGATCTTACAGTGTTCTTCCAATTCTCGCTCGCTCGCTCGCTCGCGCTCTCTCTCTCTCTCTCTCTCTCTCTCTGTGTGTGTGTGTATGTGTGTGCAAAGTACTCATTTCCTGTCTTTGCCCATGCTCTTTAGTTTTGCTATCTCTAAATTTTAATGTTTAGTACTTAAGTAAGAAGTATAGGGGGAAGATGGGGAGGGGACACAACTGGGTAGAGGGTGGATTGCAGGGAGGGCCAGGCTTGGAAGGGGGTGGAGATGGTACAGTGACTCTGCCACTGAATCCTATGCCCCCTCCCAAGCTGACAAATCCAACATGGATCTTCTTGGTTCTGTGCCTGAGGAGCGCATACCCGAGTAGACCCATTGCTGCTGCCATTGCTTGTCATGGGTTAAGAGGGAACATTTGTTCCCTTACACCAAGGAGACCTCCGGCTGCTTCCCTGGCCCCATAGGATTCAGTGGCTGCCATTTCGGTGTCACTGTAGCCCTGTACGCTAGGGAAGCTTAGGATTTGGGATCCACTCACTAAACATTGCAGCCCGAAAGTTACTATAGATCATTTGCTTCTGAAGGTTCCCACAGATGGAGCTGGAGAAAAACACACGCCCAATTCACTTTCTCAGCTTGAGCTTTGCACATTTGGGTGTAGGGAGCATGGCTTTCAGACAGTCTTTTGCCAAGTCTTTTGTCTTTTCAACCTGTTTTTGTTATAAATTAAGCCCCAGATGTTAGAGAAAGCAAAACCAGATGTGATCCTTTTTTCACCCTCTGCATCTTTTGATGGCTCAGTTTCAACTCATGCTTCTCATATCAAAAGGAATCTCTGGCACCAGTTTGCTCCTGTTTGTTGTATTTGCCTACATTGGCCTTGTAGTCATAGATAAGCAAAGTTCCACATCTGCTAGGCTAGCCCCCCCCCCCGCCTTGTTATACATAAAGGAATGTGGCCACATTTTACTGTAAAAATAAGAAACACAAGCTCCACACTGAGCACCAGGCAACCCCTGGATGAAAAATATTTGAGCAGAATACATGGATCACAAGGCTTCTAGGTGGGGAGTCATTTCTAAATGCTTTATAAATCCTTCCAAAAATCAGGTCCTGTAAGGCAAACAAAAAGTGATTTCACTTCCAATTTCCTGCAGTTTAGCACATGCAAGCCTGGAGAGAAGACCACCACTCTGCTTCGTCCCTCTGTCCTTACAGTCTTGATGCATAAGGCAAATAGTAGGTGGTACCAAGACCTTTTTGCTGGATTGTTGCCTTTTTAAAAAAATAGCTTTACTGTGTCTTTAACAGCAGACGCTCCCACCTGCCCCGCCTCCGAACAGCCCACTGGAAGCAGTTGGCAGTGATGTCATCATGTCACCACCAACTATTTCTAGGTGCCATACTTTTCTTGTGGCACCACAAGTGCTCTTCTCGGTGAGTGGGGGCCCCCGCGGGGAGGGTGGGAGGCCCCATGGAAATGCCTTGCATTGGGCATCGCCACTTCTAGCGCCAGCCCTGCATTAAATGATTTCATTAGGGTGTTTTCTTTTCCTGCTACGCAATCCTCCTTTGCAATGTATGATAGCTCATTTAAAGAGCCATCAGATTGCATGCCAAACTCTTGGAGTAGTTGCAATAGTTTAAAACAAATGTATAAAAATTAATTAAAAAGTATCTGAGTATATAAAAGGTAACTTAAGAATGCTAGCCTACGTGTATTTACACAGAAGAGAGTCCCACGGGCAGGAAAATTTGCATAGGATTGTCGTTTTCATGTGACATGAGCATACTGTTTTCAATCTGTGGGAAAGAAGATTGCCTGTAGACATTAACATAATCCCCTAGGCACATTTCTCAACTTGCCTTCCACTGAGCTTGATCCTTCTTCTTGGCTCAAGTCCTTTGAACATAGTTTCAAAGGTAGTACCTGAGTGCTCCTATCATTGCTCCTGCTCCAGAAAAAATATTGGAGCTCTACTCTTTCTCAATTACTCCCCTGCACATAGGGCACATACTGCTAAGAGATGCTCCTACGCAAGCACCATTGAATCAGCAGCAGCTGTGCAACTGCAATACTGCAGGGACGAATGGAGCCCCGAGTGCGCCCATGGCAGGGTGACGAAACCGCGCCCCCAGCATGTTGCCCTGCCCCCGTGCATCGCCCAGCCACGCCTCCCTTCACCCAGAATTGCTCCATTTTGGCGCAGAACAGACACGAGGGAGGGCGGGTGGGCCACACAGTGCGTGGGTTACTCCGTGGACTCCGCGCAATGGTGCCCCACTGCTGCCGGCGCCCATGGCTCGCACCACCCTGGGCTACACCTTTCCTCTGCCTCTGCAATACTGGGCAGCAGATCGGTGGATGACCTGAAACTGTTTGTGCTTCAGAGGCAGCCTGTCTCTGAGAAGCTAGTTAAGTTTAAATGGCAGACTTTGGATGTAATTTAGGGCAACAGTGTTGCAGGGACTGGGCTAATCCAAGGCAAACCATTGAGCAAACCACAATGTAATGAAGGAGCATAGCAAGAGCTATGCCACTCTTGTACAGCTCCTGTTCCTGAACTTCATGCATTTAGTTGGTGGTGTAGCATAGTTGTTAACACTGCAATCCTATGCACAATTTCCTGGACGTAACTCTCATGGAATACTATAGGACTTAGTTCTGAGTAAACATGCTATGCATAGGCTAGTGCTGTAAGAGAATGAGCTGTGAGCTTAAGGCCTGTGGTTCAAATTTCACCCCAGCCATGAACCACTGGGTGACCTTAGGCAAGCTCTCATCTCAGGGCCTCCAAGAGGAATTTTATCGGGCGATACAAAGTGGGAGGGGGGGAGGGGCAGAAATGGGGGGGGGGAGGGGGCGAAACATGGCAGGTGGAGAGTGACAACAGTCTTAGGAGCCCAGGTCTACCGGGCTTCCAGATTCAGAACTCAGATCTACTCGTCCGTGCAATGTTGGCAACTAGATACATAATACAGAAAACCAAACGCCCGCCTAAGTCTCTCTAAAATCTTTAAATACAGAAAATCATTGCAGAAAATTAGCATCTTTTTATTTGGGCTCACACTAAAATGGAAAGTGACTGGGGAATACCAAAAGTTAACTTCTGCAGCAGCTGTAGTCCCACAACTGTATCCCTGAGCTCCTATACACTCCTTCATGGTAAGAAGATTTATACGCCAAAGAGATACTGTAGCAGGCCAGTTTCTTCCCAGATTTGGCATTGTATCAAGGATTGTCATGTACGCATTCCTTGGCCTGCTGCATATGGCTTATGGCAGTAGCCATAGCCACACACCTGCAGTAGCTCCCCCAGCATCCCATGTGGGCAGTGAGTCTGTCTGAGATTGGAACATGTAAGATCCCAGGACATTTCTGGGTCCTGTCCTTTGGCTCCTGGGCCCCCTTATGGCTCAAATTATCCCCCGTACCCCCCTTTCATGGGTCCTGTATCCTCTTCAAGATTCAGCTTACCTTACAGGGATGTTGTAAGGATTAATGAGATAATGTAAATGAAGCACTTATTAAATTAAAACGTAATGAAAAGGGTATGAAGAAACCAGAGGGAATATGTAGGAGAACAATAATAGAGATTCGGGGTGTGGAGCTTAAGGCTTAAGTAAGTGGGAGAATTAAGCTGGGTGGTGCAGTTGTTAAAGAGCTAAACTGCTGTGGCAAGGAACTATTGGCCAACAACAGCAAAAAGAGAATAATCAGGAACAATTAGTTCAAGTTTCAGTAAAGCAAATTACTTATATGTAATTTGATGTAATTGGTACACACATCACTCATGTGATGTAATTGGTAGGAGTGGTCACATTTGTACCTAGCCAAGGAGGTCAGGTTTGTACACACAGGCACCCCTCACCCCTGTGAGGAAGGTTAGATGCAGAGTGATT
Organism: Lerista edwardsae; assembly: GCA_029204185.1. Lineage (NCBI taxonomy): Eukaryota > Metazoa > Chordata > Lepidosauria > Squamata > Scincidae > Lerista > Lerista edwardsae. The sequence continues at coordinate 2,243,609 of JAJKFI010000075.1, read as the reverse complement.
GGCTCAAGGTCACCCACAACACTTTTTGGTTGATTCTGAACCCACTCTCTCAGGGCACAATCCTAACTTGGATTTAGGCCAGCACAGTTAGGCCAGCTAAGTTTGGCTGGCACAAGGGACACTGTAAAGTATCACTCTCGGAGTCAGAGAGGCCAATACACAGATGTGTGCCATCCTCCCTGACTCAGAGAATGGCCCAAACGTGCTTTACGGTGGCCGTTGTGCAAGCCAAACTTCGCTTGTCTAACTGTGCCGGCCTAACTCCAGGTTAGGATTGCGGACACAGTCAAAGCACAAAGCTGTATCTGCAGGATCACCACCGACTGGATAATGAAGCCAGTTTTCCTGGTAAGGTGTAGGGGTTTGGAAATAGAGAAGTATCTATCAAGGATGTCTTAATCAATTGTCCCAACAATACATCCAGTTCGCATACAGAAATCATTCCTGTGGATGAAGCTCCTTTATAGGGTGTGCAAGAGCTTGCTTGGTAGTGATTGGAAAAACAACTTGTCCAACAACATGTGAATGCTTCATCCCAAAGAAGTCCATATGTACCCCAATCACTAGGTAGTTTATCAATTGATAACACCAGAATGTGCAGTTTTTGGCATCTCCTGGGATTCTCTAGATTCCTGTATATATGTAATTCATGTTTTAAACACACCTTGGGGGCCTCTGGAGTATGGCTGGATGATTTCTTAAGACCCCTTCTATGACTCTATTTGTTAAACTACTATATATGTGTATGCATAATATCCATTTATATCCTGGCCACCTCACATGGTGGGTGTCTCTTTCAGTGGTGTTCCTACAGGGAGGGCAAAGCACTAAGTGTTGCAGGAGCCTGAGCTTCTGTGTAATCCAGCCCCTCCCTCTCACCTCCAGAGCCATTTGTGGCTTGGAAATCTGGCTCCGAGGCTTTGCTCTCAGATCTGCAAATGGGTCTGGAGGCAAGGGGAAGGGATCTCAGGCTCCTGCAACACTTAGTGTTTTGCCCCCCTATAGGAAGGCCACTGGCAAGACACCTACTCACCCTTTTCCAGGATGGAAATTGGGAAAAAAGGTTTGTCCAACTTCTTGAAGCTGGAGAAAGAGTGCCAGAACATTCTGGAATATCACGCTGGAGAATTTGTGCATGATCTGAAATGTGGATGAGACCACCTTTCTAATACTCAAGAATAGATTTTGCTGTCCTTTTTGAAGCTACTCTGAAGAGCTTGAGACAGGCTGCTGTTCTCCCATACAGGGTAGCCATCTTACACTTGCCGAAAAGCCTTCATCCTCACTTTTTTCAGCCAAACAGGAAAGATGTAAAGCAGTGTGAGAAATGATACAACAAAACTCTGACATTTCAGGTGTTTTATTTTAATAAGGACCACTTAATTTGTTCTTTGGCAGAATGCAGCACCTATTAAAAGGTAAAAAAAGAAAAAAAAAGGAGAGGGGAAAAGTGACAACTATTAATTTTTTCTAAGGTGTGTTGGTACAAATTAGGATGTGTCTGTCCCAAGCAGTTCTCTGCCCACATTCAAAGGCACTCTGTAGTTTTATTAATCTAGCACTGAATGTCATAAGAACATAAGAAGAGCCCTGCTGGATCAGGCCAAAGGCCCATCTAGTCCAGCTTCCTGTATCTCATAGCAGCCCACCAGGTGCCCCAGGGAGGCATAAGACAACAAGATGCTTGCATCCTGTTGCCACTCCCTTGCACCCAGTACTCTGAAGTAGCCTACTACTAGTGTAAGGAGGCTACAACCCATCATTGCCTATAGCCCACAATGGACTTTTCTCCCAGAAATCTGTCCAATCCCCTCTTAAAGGCATCAAGACCAGATGCCATCACCACCTCCTGTGGCAAAGAGTTCCACAGATTAACTACCCGCTGGGTAAAAAAGTACTTCCTTTTATCTGTTTTAACTCTCCCAACCCTCAGTTTTAGCGGATGCCCCCTGGTCCTGTTGCTGGAGGAAGAAAATGATCTAGGGCATTCTGGGGGAGGGCGGGTGCTACGTTTTGCAAGGAGCTGTTCCTTGCTATGCAAACTGCTCCTCTCCCTCACTGTAGTAGCCAGTCCTAGTGGTGAAAGCAATGGCTCCGCATTGCTTACTGGCCATGATGGCGAGGGGGAGGAGTTGTTTACATAGCAAGGTAAGGCTCCTTGCAAAACTTAGTGCCAACCCTCCAGGGATGCTGATGATCCAGGGGCAAAGTCCTGGTAAGCCTTGCCTCTAACTTAAATTCTTGAATAAGCCCTAAGAAAAAGAATGACATTTTGAAAATGTCTCATGGAGAGTAACTAAATGGAGAAACCAGAAGAACGTGCTTTCACCTAACTGAACACTAGGTGGCAGATGTGTCTTAGAAGAAGAAAAGAAAGCCTGTTCCTGCGGGAAAGGGTCACTGAATGGGAGTTCCAGGCTTTTGTGGGACTCTGGGAACAAGACTGTCAGAGTCCCACCCAGCACATTCAGTGGTCCACTGTGTTGTCAGTGAAGCCCTGATGATGGAATTCAGGCTGGTAACACAGGGCTCCTAACTGCTTTTTTAACAGGATTATATGCAGCTTTCTGGCAGGGACCCTAACACAAGCCTACAGCATGGTCTCTGTTTTAGGCCAGAGGAAGAGAGGGAGGGAAGGAAGAGACGTTTGGGTTGGGCCTGAAGGTGTGCAGTTCATCCACTGTACCAGCACACAACCCACCCACCTCCAGTTTTATTTATTTATTTTCATCCCACCTAATTTGAAAAGTCCCAATTTGAGTAGGACAATAACAATCTTTCTTCAAAATCAAAACATTTGCTCATTAAAAATATTGATTAACATGACACACAGTCCCACTTACCTATTTTTACAATATGCTGAAAACATACCATTCGTTAAACATGGTCTGTTGACCAAGGGCCCAATCCTATCCAACTTTCCAGCACTAATGCAGCCCTGAGGTAAGGTAAATGTTCCTTTACATTTAGGAGGCCTCTGGGAGTGCATCAGCCCTGGAACTGGCTCCTAAATCTCCTTTGTTACCCTACAGCACTGGCCTCTGGCTGCTTCTCCCTCTGCCCCGTTCCAGGTCAAGTTTCCTAAGCCAGGTAAGAAACAAGGATGATACCGAAGTGTCACCATAAAGGGGCAGCCGACCCTCTTACCTAAAAAGTGACAGGAGGGGAGCCAAGTTGCCAAAAGGGTGAGAGCCAGCCAAAGTTAGGAATTTTTAGGTCCAGTGGGAGAACGCCAAATGCATACCTGATTCTTCAAATTGAAAGCAAGGGATTTAAAGCTGCAGTTTTATGCACACATAACTAGGAGCAAGTCCCACTGAATTCAGCTAGCCCTTCTGTGTAGATATGGTTAGGATTATGCCGTAAGCCAAATAAACTAACAGCCGGATCTTCTCACACCCCGAAAAGGCATGTGCTGTATCCAGCCAGGGTGGGGATCAGCAGGCTTTGGAAAGGAAGGGGTTTTTAATCCCTCCGTAAGCCAAAATGGCTGTCCGTAACTCAAGAGACCCAGAGTATGTACTGTACTTAGCATTCTTCTCCCACTGTAATGAGTACTTTGGCTGGATCGTGCCCAAAGTGAGTTGAGTATTATCAGGCCTGTGCAAAGTTCAACATGCACTGTTGCATGCAGGGTCAGGAAGCGCCAGCTTAGCAGATCCTATGAACTAGGCCCTCATAACAAAGTATCCACGGGCAGAGTCTCTTAGTTCTCCCAACATGAGCAAAGGAGGGATTTGACCCAGGCACCTGCCCTGTAGAAGGTAAAGTGTCCCCCTACTGTGGCCTCTCCTTCCCCAGTCTCTTTCCAATTCAGCTCCCCTCCTGCAGTTTCCTGAGCTATTCAACTTGGCCTGGGAAAAGTGAGATTTCAGTTGCTAGGCAACTAACAGTCCCATAGCATTGACTAGGCGGAGTGCTGATTGCAGTTGTCCAAAGCTGCAATTGTTCTACTCTGGGCTAATAAACTGGTTTGATTTTCATTCCCTAAGCCCAAGGAGCTCTGGGAAATGTAGTTCTTTGAGGGGAGCTGACATTTCTAGTGATTTTTTTCCCCAATTTTTTTTGGTGACACTGTCACACAGCCAAATCTGATCACACAAACAGATGAAGTCACCTGCATGAGTAAGGATCATGCTTCCTGCCCTAATTCTGATTTGGCTTTGAGATGTCCTCATGTAGGCACTACCAGATTCCTGCATAATGTTATCACATTACACACATCAAGACATTACACACTCCAACCTGGAGTGCTAAGGGGGCCACAATACACTGGCCCCATCCGCCCAAGGGCACAAATGCAGAAGTAACTGGCAGTTATGTCACCACCAAGTGGAAGTAATTGATGTGATGATGTCATTGCCAACTACTTGCAGATTCGGAGCTGGGTGGCAAGAGAAGAAGCTGGAGGAGAAGGGGGTGGGTGTGGCAGGGCTTTTCGATCTCCCTGCTTTGCAGTTCTGGCTTCTCTTGCAAAGGAGATAGAAAGGCAGGAGAGGGGAGGGGGGCGGGTGCAGCAGGGTTCTCGAGGGCCACCAAAAGAGGACTCGTGTGCCGCCTCTGACCACAGGCTGCCTGTTGGACCACCACAATCTATCTGATCCCTGACTGGTTGAAGTCTAATTGGGGCTTCAAGAAGAAGCCTCTCTTGTTTTTAAGCAAATGTATAAACTGGGGGGGGGGACAGGCAGCTGCAATCAGGCTGTGAATAGCCCACAAAAAAGTCATGCCAGGAGGGAGTTAGAAAATGTTCCTTTCACTCTTTGACCCTAGAAAATGTCACAGACAAAAAATCCATCAACGTCCTAGAATAACGTAGATGTACATTATACACCTTCTCTCTTCTGCTTCAGGAGTTGAAAGTTAAGAGCATTGAAGAAAAGAGCCATGCGTTGCTAAGACTTGCCCGGAGAAGCCAAAAGAAAACAAGAACATGAATATTCCAGAGGTGAGGAGGCCCAAATATTTCAGATAATCAGCCAAAATGCCCCTTTGATCCTGCCATGCTCCTCTACTCCTTCACCAGTTCTGAGAGCCTTTCCCAGGCCCAGAAGTGTGATCTCATGGGGTTATGTAAAGCGTTAGTGCGGTACTCTCTTCCCACCATGGTGTGGCAGGAGTTTTGTACAGCCAGTCCAACTGATCTTCAGGTGGAAATCTCTTTTTAGACATACATCACATTCATTCCATCAAGGCAACTGGGTTAAAACAGGAGAGTGTTGCAGGAGGCATCAGCAGCCACACGACTCAAGTGATCAGTTTCCATGCCAGCTAATGCATCAAACAAAAAGGGGAGGTTAGTATGACATTATGAAGACCTGTGAATGATCTGCCCCATTCCCTTTTCTCTTGGTCTATATGCCATCAGGTTTAACATCTGCAAGAAGACAGCTAGTAAGGAAATCTGGAGGATGTCATGGCCAACATTCCCAGCATTTTTCAGCCACTGGTCCATTGAATAGTATCTGATGACAGGGAGCTACATTCCAGTTTGTGACAAAAGAAAGTGGTGCTATATCTTAGGGCGCAATCCTAAACTGAGTTAGGCCTGCATAAACTAAGCCAGCAAAGTTTGGCCAGCACAAGGGACACCGTAAACTATGTTTGGACCACTCTTGGAATCAGAGAGGCCAGCACAGAGACATGCACCATCCTCCCTGACTCCAAGAGTAGTCCAAACATGCTTTATGGTGGCCCTTATGCCGGCCAAACTTTGCTGGCTTAGTTTATGCCGGCCTAACTCCAGGTTAGGATTGCACTCTTACTTAGGGCACAATCCTAATCAACTTTCCAGCACCAGGGTAAAGTCAATGTGGCTCCAAGAGAAGGGAACATTCCCTTACTTTGAGAAGGCCTCCATGACTCCTACTCCACTGCAGGATCCAGAACATGCCCCATTGGAACAGCTATGTTGGTGCTGGAAAGTTGGTTAGCATTGCGCCCTTAGTAGCATCCCTAGAGGGGGGCAGGGCACTAAGTTTTACCTTGCCTTGCCATGTAAACTGCTCCTCTTCCTCGCCTTTGTAGCCAGTCCTGACAGCGAAAGCAATGGCTCTGCATTGCATACTGGCTACAACGGCAAAGGGGAGGAGCAATTTACACAGCAAGGTAAGGTGCCTTGCAAAATTTAGCACACACACACCAGGGGTGCTACTGCTTATATAACTTTTGTTGGGTATAATGTACATATCCCTTGCATACACAGTGACCTTGATGTGTGAGACCTGCACAGTGTCATGATGTGTGAGATTAACTACATATTTTCCACTCCAAATTACTCTCCACTACTTTTTCCCATGGTGGAAGAGCAAACACTTGACAAGGGCAAACATACTTTATACAGAGGCATAGCCAGGATTTTCACACTCAGGGCAATGCTGTGTCATGCAGTGTCATTATATCATTTTGGGGTCTCAACAGCCAGCTGGGTGAACTTGCCTGATCAGGTGCTAAGGGACCAGGTGTGCCAAAAGCTTCCCGATAGGAAGCTATTGGGGTGCAGGCAATTGCGTCCTACTTCCCTTTGGTGACCAGTGCTCTTGCCCTCAGACTTTATAAAAAGCCTCCAATGCACATAATAAAAAACAAAAATAATCTAGAGCATGTGTATTCCAGATGCGAAGGCAATATATCTGTGCCTAAACAAACTCCAGAGGATTCTGGGAGACTTACCTGACTGACACTATGCTCGGATAAAGGACTATCATCCACCTAAAAACAAAATCAGGAAAGTTAAGAAAGATATTGGGTGAGGAGAAGGTGAAGTAAAGAGACAGAAGGTGGTGTCCTTTAAAAAGTACAGGTCTTACTCAAATGGGGCAAGTTTTTAGAAGGCCTCAACTCTGGCCAAATAAATGCAAATTGACAACAAAACAAGAAAAGTTGAAAATTAAGGAACAAATTGCTGAAGACCTAAAACCAAACAATGCCAAAAGATATCACAACCAGGGAACTAGCCAAGAACCATTATGATTAAAAAAAAGTATGGAAAGATGTGCACAGAAGCTAAAAGCATTTCTTGCAGCAGATGATGGAGAGAGAGACACATGAACTACATTTTTCAGGGAAGGTCACAAAATAACTAAGCTTGTAATATGATGCATGTTTACCCAAACGTGAGCCCCAAGGAGTTCAATGGAACCTGCTCCAGAGTAAGTGTCTAGAGTTGCAGCCTAAGACTATGATCCTAGGAATCAGCTACACCAAATATAGTGAAACATATCTCTGTGTAATGTATTGTAACTCAAACAGAGGGAACAAGAGGTGCTAATTGGCACATTTAAAAATTAATCACTGGAGCCAGATGGCATATAAGCAAAAGTCCTTGCAAAATTCAAATGTGAAAATGTTCATCACCTAATATCATGATGGCAGCACAGCATAAAACTGGCCCCCTTATCATTGGTTAGATTTGTCACTAACCAATGTAAGATCAATTTTTTACAGATCTGTCAGCCTGGTAAATTGATGGAAAGTGGTGTGAAAGCAAGGATATAAATCAACAGAAGAACACATTTTTCTGTTTGGCTTCTGCAAATAGAAGTCCTACCACACTGATCTATTAGAATGTTTTGAGAATTGTAACCAACATGTAGATGGGATGATGCAAAAGAGATTAAGCTTTTTTTCTTTTTTAAAAAAGCTTGCAAGTCAATCAGTGACTGGTTAAAGAATGGAAGGACACAGAGAATAAACAGGCTGGTTTTTTGCCATGGAGGGAAGTAAGCGGTTCCCCCCAGGGTCTGATGCTAGTTAACATTCGTAAGTGATATGTAGATAGGTGTGAGCAGTGAGATAACCAAGTCTGCAGACAACATCTAATTATTCAGAGTGGTGAAGCTTCAAGCAAACGGAAAAACTCTAAACAGACCTCTCCAAACCGGATAAATGCAACAAAATCACAAACAAAATTTGCATATACTGGGATGTTGCCTATCTACTTATTCTTCCTCCAGTCACTCCTGAGGAAGCAGGCAAGGATGCTGAGGATGCTGGATAAGGTAGCAATGGAGAGGAGGAGGAAGCTGCTTCTATAAGCTGTTGGTACTGTAGAAGTTATACCTGCTACAGTCAGCCAAATTGTTTCCACCATACAGAACCTCAAGGGCTGGAAACTCATTTTCTTTCCCATTCCAATCTACCATAGTGGAACCACATGAATTGTCCTGGTGTTAACTTCGAAGCACTGTCATGAGTAAGGCATTTACCCAATAACCTCCGAGCTTAAAAAATAAGCAAACATGCAGTAGGCTCACATCAGCTTCAAAATGTGTAAAGTGGGCCAAGTTTCTGTACATCCTGATGACATATGAACATTATTTGCACTTTTCTCTGTACTGTTAAAACTGTAACTCATGCAGCATGCTTGAAAACCTGCGATGCCACATTATGCACACCCACGTTGTTCATGTTTGGGGATCAACCCATAGTACACAAATATTTTTTTAGCATAAATAAATAGCCCACCCTACTGCAAAGAAATGGGATGGACAACAAAAGAACACGCATGCACATACAAAAAATCCAGCACAGAAATACAACATATTATCCGATTCCCTAAAATTTCCCCTCTCTTTTCTGATTTAATCCTGCACCCAAATAGCCAGCCCAAAGTATCTGACAAAGGTTCAAAAAGTGCCTTAGGCTTGGAATTTGGCGGATCTATAATAAGGAGTTCCGTAAGTGTGGGTTAGCCACTGACAACCCTTTTGTTTGCAACTTATGTTGTTTATAAAGCATCATTAGGTACCTGGTACCTTATGTAGACTAAGAAAAACAGGTCTTTGCCTCAAGGGGCCTACAAACTAGATATAGGTTTGCTCCGGTATCCACTGATTCGGTATTCATGGTTTCAGTTATCCATGGATACCGGAACACCTATTAAAAAGACAAACCTCCATTTTTTTTAATCATTGCAGCAATACCACTGATGTTCCCCTCTCTTTTAAAAGGCATGTCCAGTATCCATGGTTTCAGGTATTCACGGGAGGGTCTGGAACGGAACCCCAGCGGATACCGGGGCATAACTGTACTGACACACAGGAGAGAACAATGCAGGGAGGGGAGGCAGAGGAAACATGTGATTATTCCAATCACATGAATTTAGCCTACAATGCACTGTTTCCTCTGAAGCAAGTCCCATTGTGTTCACTGGGGCTTACTCCCAGATGAGCATTACAAGGAACTGAGATGAAAGCATGATGCCAACGCTGCCATTGAAAAAGTTGGTTTAAAGAAGGGATTAGAAGGAAATTAGCAAGGGAACACCTCAGAGGTATTCTGGGAATAAGTCCAAAACAGACAGAGCCGCAAGAAAGGAAGGATGCACTTTGCGAGACCAGGACACTTTAATATGGATGAAGTGGTGGAGCTAACACTCCCTGTCCGGTCCCTGTCTTTGGGCCCGTTTTCCTCTAGGCTCCCCTATCTCTCTACTCACCCACCCCTTTTAGTCAACAGGGTGCAACTTCTCCTGTTTTCCATGTGTTTTCCATGTTTACCCCTGCTAACTGGGCAAGAGGCACTTTTTCCAGTGGTGTTCCTCTTATATTTAGCAGGGGGAGAGTAATTGTCCCTCTTCACCCCTGCGCAGTCTTTCTAGTGGCTGTTGCTGGCGGTCTGCCTTTTTTTTTTTTTTAGATTGTGAGCCCTTTTGGGACAGGGAGCCATTTAACTTTATTATTACTATTTGCCTGTAAACCGCTTTGTGAACTTCGTGTTGAAAAGCGGTATATAAATACCTGTTGATTGATTGATTGATTGATGTGGAATGTTTCCTCAGTGCAAGTACACTTTCCCTCCCCTCACAGAGGCTGCACACATTCCATGACCTTCTCCCTCAGGTTGATACCCACAGTATCTGGACATTCTGTGAGAGAGGAGCAGCTCCACCAGTGCCCAAGGGGTGCTTCTGGGCATCTGGCCTTCACTTTCCTGTCTTTCATGTATATTATGTATAGTAAAGGTGCAGAAGAGAGCGACAAAAATGATTACGGGGCTGGGGCACCTCCCTTATGAAGAAAGACTGCAGCGTTTGGGGCTCTTCAGTCTAGAAAAAAGGCGCCTGAGGGGGGACATGATTGAGACATACAAAATTATGCATGGAAGGGATAGAGTTGATAGAGGGATGTTCTTTTCCCTCTCTCACAACACCAGAACCAGGGGGCATCCGCTAAAACTGAGGGTTGGGAGAGTTAAAACAGATAAAAGGAAGTACTTTTTTACCCAGCGGGTAGTTAATCTGTGGAACTCCTTGCCACAGGAGGTGGTGATGGCATCTGGTCTTGATGTCTTTAAGAGAGGATTAGACCGATTTCTGGAGGAAAGATCTATTGTGGGCTATAGGCAATGATGGATTGTGCAACCTCCTTGCAAAGGTGGTGGGCTACAGGTACCGGGTGTAAGGGAGTGGCAACAGGATGCAAGCATCTTGTTGTCTCCTGCCTCCCTGGGGCACCTGGGGTGGGCTGCTGTGAGATTCAGGAAGCTGGACTAGATGGGCCCTTGGCCTGATCCAGCATGGCTCTTCTTATGTTCTTATGTTCTTATTATGTAACCAGCAACATAATCCCCTGTGCAAGCACCGAGTCATTCACCGAGGGTGTGTGTGTGTGTGTGTGTGTGTGTGTGTGTGTGTGTGTGTGAGTGAGTGAGTGAGTGAGTGAGTGAGTGAGAGAGAGAGATGACAACGCAACATTTGTTAGGCAGACTTTGTTGTATGGGGTGGTTTGCCATTGCCCCAGTCATCCTTTTACTTTTCCCAGTTCTCATTTTACCAGCCTCAGGAGACTGGATCAACCCTGAGCTGACTACAAGAATCCAGCTTCTTCCGGGATTGAACTCGGGTTGTGGGGAGAGCTTTGGGCTGCATTACTGTAGTCTACTTCTCTGCCCCACATGAGGTTCTTATTTTGCAGTGGGAAAGAGGATTTGTGGATTGTGGCAGGGTAGAAAGGGGCCAGCTCTGGGTCTTATATAGTGTAAGAATTTAATCTCTCCTTTGCCTGGGATACTGCAGGGAGAAGTTAGTGCCATTCTATCTCACAGAGAATATTCCTTCCCCAGGGTCCTTACTGCTGCGGGCTGGTTTCTTCCACGACTCCTCAGTTTGTTCATCCATGGCTGTTTGCCTCTGGATGAGTAAGCTGGGTGCAAAGGGAGACAGTAGCCTGTCATTATCCTGCAGAGGATCATGCTTTTATAAAGCGCACATAATGTGCTGATAAAAACTGTTCGAATAACCAACAGCTAAGAGCCCAAGCCTCTACGTATCCCATGCCTCCCAGAGGAAGGAGCCATGGGAAATAACAGGAACAAGAATGCCACAGACTCTGGGTGTGTTCTCAGAGGTTTGCTTATGTGCCTCTTCTCTTATATGCTGACCCTTCCCACTCTCTCTCTCTCTCAGCTGTACCTGTGGTTATTCCACATTTTGTTAACATAAACACAAACACAGGCCATCTTCAGCAAGAGCAGAGGCTTCAGTATCTGGGGAAATGTCATGATGAGCTGGTGGCCAGAGATCAATCAGGCCTGCCGTTTCAGATTTCAGTCGAGGAGATGGGGGGGGGGGCGGATGTAAGACTCACAATAAGGCTGAAGGGCTTGATATATTAAACACGAACTTGCCAAAAAAGCTTTTAAGCACTGCAAAACTTGAAAAAAGTACTTGAAGCCCATTGCATTTTCTAAATCAAAACACCCCTTAAAGACAGAAACATTCACAGCATCTCTCACACTTTGCTTCCTGTTTTATTTTCAAAGCAGGAGCCAACTTTTAAAGTGTGCTTAATTTATAGCTCACTTACTTGTTTACAGCTATAATTGCTCAGTGTGAGCTGGTCAGAGATATAGATAGTCCTGAAGACTAATCACAAGAGGTCTAAAATTCAGAGCAGGGAGCACCCCTTGGATCAATGCCCAAGGCTTTATGGCAGGGGTGGCCAACCCATGGCATGCGTGTGCGCACGGACACTTTCTGAGTGGCATGTGCACAGTCACCATATATTTTTGAAAAACATGTAAATAGTAACAAAGCATTGCAGCAGTTTATGGTTTGCTTGATTTCTTCACTACTCCTTACATAGCACCCCCCCCTCAAGTTTCTAATGCTGCAGTGGGCACATCAGGGCAGTCACACCTACTCTGCTTGTTTTGCTCTGGTTGGAAGATGGGGAGAAAAGTGGGAAAAGAATGATGGACAGGAGAGAAAGTCAATAAGGAGTGTTTCTTGCTCTGTACCTTCTGGCACTTTGAGATATACTACCATTGGACTTGGAGGCTCTATTTAGCTATTGTGGTAATTGCAAAAAGCAACATTAAAGTGGAGTGGCACATTATAGATTCTCTGCATAAAAAGTGGCACGTGCTGTGCTGTGGGTTGGCCACCCCTGCTTTCTAGTAATTGTGAACTCCTTTCTTCCACCTCCAAGTGCATCCTAGTTCAGACACAGCCCAAAGGGTGACCTAGATGTGTATGAAAAACAGGCAGGACCAAGGGAAAGGGACTCTCCCCTGGCACTGCAGCGTGGGATGGTCATGCTATGTTAGGAGGCGACATGCTTAGAAGGAAGTGATATCTTACTCCCGACTTCCTGTTTGTGAGAACGTTTCACTATTTGTAGAATCTCTCAGGCACAATTTCATTCTGCTCTGAGTTACCCGTGATGTAATCAAAGAGAACGAAGCCATAAGCTGCAGGCTCCGGGAGCATCTAGGGTGGAAAGAGTTTCAGGAGGCAGATAAGCAAGCAGGCAAAGTGCAAAGACAATCCAAGAATCACTGAAAGTGGGAGTGAAAAGAGGGAGAAGACCTACCCGGAAATGCACCTTCTGGATGACTTGCTGGGGGTCACTTTCCAGAATCACACTAGGGAGTTGAAAAAAGAAAAAAATGGAGCATTTTGAGAAGAGGGATTCTTGTTTCTCTCGCAATGGCTAAGCCTGGAAGTACCCTTAGAACTTCCCCCTCCCTCAGTGCGTGCCATTGTTATCCAGTTGTTGCAAAAATCCAGCATCATCCCTCAGGGAAGTGATACTATTCAGGGAAATTGATAGTTCCTATGCAGTACACCTATTTAAGATCTAGTTTATGCAAGTTCAACTGTTACTGTACAAATGTCATGAACACCTATTGGCTAGTGTCTGAATAAGCCATACCACACCACCTCCCACGCCATTTTGTGACACTTATTTCACCTGCATTCTCAAAACTCCTTTATTTTGCTTCTGAACACTTTTGAGCTGTCCTGTAGATGTGCAACAAAAATTGTGAGGAACTTTAAAAACAGAAATGGTGAGCACGACAAAGTGACTCACTTCCTGCAGCAGCAGTGCCTTGATATTTTTGTGAATATCATTCGTTTTTCTTCTAGTATGGGAAAAAAAATAACCTTCCCTTTGGCAATAAAAAAAAGAATTTCCTGTAATCATGATATTGGATTTCAGAATGTCTTCAGAAAAACAAAAGAAAAATGATCAAATTTTCCAAGAGGAGAGGACCATGGTGGTCGCATGCCCCGGCCTCGAGAAGGGCTGCTGTGGACTGAAGACAGCCTCTCCCGATGCAGTGGCGTGCGATCGCCATGGCGGTCGCATGCCCCGGCCTCGGGAAAGGTGCTGCAGGCCAACAGCAGCCTCTCCTGAGGCCAGGGCATGCAATCACCACGACGATCTGCTCTGGAGGCGGCGGCGGGGGGGGGCAGCCAGATATTGGCTGGGCTCTGCCACCCCAAAGAAATATTGGTAAGTCCCACTGAATTCAATGGGGCTGACTCCCACGTATGAGTGTATAGGATTACAGCCTTAGGTTTAAAAGGGAGGGTGAGGTGAATCAGGGCGCAATCCTAAACTGAGTTAGGCTGGCATAAGCTAAGCCAGCAATGTTTGACCAGCACAAGGGACACTGTAAAGTATGTTTGGACTGCTCTTGGAGTCAGAGAGGCCAGCACACAGACGTGAGCCATCCTCCCTGACTCAGAGAGTAGTCCAAACACACTTTATTGTGGCCCTTGTGCTGGCCAAACTTTGCTGGTTTAGTTTATGCCGGTCTAATTCCAATTTAGGATTGCATTCTCAATCTGCTAAGATTTATCAGCTCACTGCAGAATTGAAGGACTTTTAACATTACTGGTATTTACTGAATTTGAACAATTTCTGAATATTTAAATTGTTTCTTGTACGGCTGCTTTACTTCTCTCCACTTGATATATTTCCCCTCTAGCCAAACCATAAGAACATCTCACCCGCCATCAACGATCTCATCCACTACAAGAAATGCCCCATCCATGTTTTCTACCAGGGTTCGCTTTTCCACATTCTTTCTAGATATAAGCCAAACGAAACAATTGTTAATACTGAGAGCAAACCTATGCTACAAACTGGTGAAAGGGAAGACAAACTGGTGTTTTCTTTCCAGAGAACCCCAGAAATTGTAACTGGAGCAGGGCAATAAGGAACGAGGGATCTCTAACAACAATTTCTCAGCATCACACCAAACTACAAGTCCTAGGATTTTCTGGGAGAAGCCATGACAGTTGAACTCATATAAAAGTGATATAAGTTTGCAATGTAGCTCTGCCCCAGGAGAAACCAAGGGCTTATTAAAAAACAATCCTTGGAAAGGAAATTGCTACCCCATAGCATGTTGTGTATTTGTGTAAATAGTAGCAGAGTTGGGGGCTTGGAGACCCATTCCAGCGCCTTGCCTTAGCGCTCCGAAGCGAAGGATTGAAGCAATCGCCACATTTCCATAACAAAGTCTCTTTATTGTAGCGAAAGTGAGAAAGGTACAAAGGTTCAATCTGCCGGCTAGGAAGCCGGTGAATTCTATGCCGCTCGCAGGCGGCCGTTTCAGTGCAGCTTTACATCTTAAGCCCACACAGTGAAAAACTCCTTCTAACAACAGAACAAAGGGATGCAGCCAGAGTATATCTGGTAGGTGGATACCTGAAGACCCCTTGTGCCCCATCTTACCCAATGGGGTGACCCTTAGAGCACTATGAGCTCATGGGAATGTGCAGTGTTTCCAGCCAGGGCTTCCCGTGTGAAACTGTCTGCTTATTCTACATTATCAGAAAGGGAGTACAACTACTATTCAAGCTAGTTGCCCTAACAAGCTGGGAAGCTGCCTGCTGAAGGACACACAGGTGTTCTATCTGATCCTCAGACGGAGAGACGGAATGCCAGTTTCAGCCAGTTCTGGACTGTGAGATGTGAAACTGCAACATAGCACACAAGAGAATATGTTTCCAAACATAACATGCATTACAATCTCATTTAGGGGGTGGGGGAGATGGAGAGTGTATGGCCTGGCTAAATTGCCTGTCTCAGCAAGTCTGTGCCACATCTGATTTTTGCCTGTTGGCACACTTTGGATGTGTGGATGTGAATTGTGAAGGCTGATCTTTGGCAGGAGTTGGTAAGGGAATAGGGTAAAACTGTAATGGCTTTTCTCTGGTAGCTTCCATTTTAGAAATCTCCAGGTACGATTGGAAAAAGATCCTGGGCTGAAACCCTGGAGAGTCCCTAACAGTCAGTGAACATGATACTGAGCTAGATAGGCAAATATTCTGATTCAGTATATGGCAGCTTCATATATTCAATTGGGTTGTTCCAGTGGAGGGCAACAGGGTTGGTTCCATTATCAATGTTTTGCTGCTCTGGAGAAACTGACAGATTTCTATTAAGCGCCAGCACCACAGGATAGATAGGGATCATTAGGTATGTTTGTCATGAGAAATAAGTATTAGGAAGGGAAATGCTGTCTACCCAACAGAAGCTTTTGTGGACAGGAGGATTCATTGCATGTTCAAAAGTGCTGGTAAGGTGCTATTGCAATGGACACAAAACATCTTGTGCATGTTCCTTTGAAGTGCATTTACCTTCTCCTGCAGCATGTGAATTGGCTGAGCCATCTGAAGTTCTTGGTTCTGTCATCATTCTTTCTTACAATGGGCTAGTTTTTTGGGTATGTGGCAAACTACAGTCTAGCTGCCCAATTCTATCCCCCACCTTTGTTGTTGATGCTGCCACACTGATGGAGCATGTGTTGCATCCAATGGGGGGGGGGAGAGCAAGTGACATTTTTTACTTACCTTTGCATAGGCCTCCTGATGGCCTATGGGTCTCCTTGGACCTATGCCAACTATATAGTCAGTGGAGAGAATAACGTGGAGAATATGGTGGAGCAATAGAGAATATTGCTCCACCATAAAGGGGGTAGGGTGGGCCAAAAAATGGGGAATAAGATCTGATGTGCAGGTTTGACTCTGGGATTCTCCACCACCCCTGCCTTCTGCCTCCTCATACCAGAACACTCCTGATCCTCCCCTTTCACGGCCCACCACCAGCTTGCCAGTGCCTGCAGAGGCTCCCCCAGCCGCTGTTGTGCACAGCACCTCTTGTCATTTACAACAGCAGCCTGGCCTTTGCTCCACCATAAAGTGCCTTGTGCTGCGAGAATGCTAGCATTAGCAGTGCCATAGTAGGATTGGGGCCCAAATTACACAAATTTATGGAATATGGACTCGGGGCACATGACGCATGGCCCTATCTTTGGGTAGCCTATCTTTTTGGTCCTGCCATTCTGTGACTTTAGATTTTGGTAAGGTGGCCTTGATCTCCCTGGGATTAGCAAAGATACTCACCGCAGCATGTGACTGAGTGATTCAAAGAGACAGGTGAGAACCGACATCAGCATCAGCTAAAAAAGGGGGAAGGCAAGAGAAGCTCACATGAACAAAGACAAAATCAAACAGTCTAATATAACTGCCACACACATATTTTGTTCTGACTGTGCAGAATGTGATGTATAAACAGACTGCTTCTGCAGTGAGATCCCTTTAGTACTGTTGAGGGACCGTTTTTGACAATCAATATGGGGGTTCCACCTAGCACTTAAAACAGCATTGTCCCTTTCCATGGCTAAGATCCTTCTATAATATTAATTCAGAAGTAAGTTGCACTCAGCAATTGTCCCCTGCAACTTTGATTAGAAGCTTCCTTCTTTGGATTTCCACCCAGTGATGTCATTCAGGGGGAATGGACCAGAACGGGCGTTCCGGATCCTAACGGGCTCCGTGGCTGGTTCCGGGTTCCTGACAGGTGCCAATCAAAAGTGAGTTCCTGTTCCTAAATCATTTGAATGACACCACTGTTTCCACCCCAATTGATTCATATTCAGCTTTGCATTAGTGATATTGCCCCTTAATTTAATTTAAGGGAGCAATTTAATTTTTGGTTCATTTTTTCTTTTCATTTTTCTCATTTGGTGAAATAGTGCTATTTCACAATTTAGAAAAGAAAAGAAAAATGAGAGGAAACAATAAATGTAACACACCCAAATGGGGAATTGCAACTGACTCACAGAGGGCACAATCCTAACCAACTTTCTAGCATTGACATAGCTGTGCCAATGGGGCATATGCTGCATCCTTCAGTTGGGGGGCACAGAGGCCTCCTCAAGGTATGGCAATGTTTTTTCCCTTACTGCATTGCCCTTACCCCAGTGCTGGAAAGTTGGTTAGAACTGTGCCCTGAAGGACAGTTCATCACTAATGGTGGGCCGATAATAAAACAACTAGAGGCAGAAGCTATGGAGAGGAAGCTTTTAATTAAAGGCAGAGTAGCCCTGAAAAGCTTCACTAGCACTTCATCAATTCACACTGCACAGGCCAGCATTGTGAGCATATTTTAGATGAAAACCATCACCACAAATCAGATCTGGAAAAAGATGTGAGGATAATACAGAAAACACTGAGAAGCAACGAAGTGGCAGCCACATGATCTCTGATTAAAAGCAACTGAATGATGACAATTTTAAACTAAAGGGTTAGCACTGAAGCAACCATGGCCCTTGCTCAATAGGACTACTGTAAAAGTGCCTAAAAGTGTGGAAACAAAATTTATGTCACAAATAAGCAGTAAGAGAAAAAAAACACACCCCAGATAATATCAGGGAGAGTGAGAAATGGCGCAGGAGATCCCAGATAAAGATCTTCCATAGGCTTTCAAAAAGTTAATAGCAGGCACTGGGGCAGGAAGGGAGGATCAAACTGGGACTGGATGAAGAAGTTCTTAAAAACGTTTTTCTCCCCCTGCTGTTTTCCAGGCAGATCCTCCAGTTTTGCCCTGTGGTAGAAAGGCAGGGCACTCTCAGGTAGAAAGGCAGGGCACTAAATCCTCCAGGCAGCTGATTGGCACCTGGACTCTATTCCTCATGGTTTCCTGTGCCTCCCCATATCTCTCAGCCTTCAGTAGATTTCCACAGGAAGTGATTCTAGCACTTGAACACCTGAATCTGTTCTGAGGCAGCCCATTGTTCCATCTAACTCAGTACTGTCTGTTACAGTAACTAGCCTTGGCTCAGACAAGGTTTCAGACAAGGCTCTTCCCTAGCCTTGCATACAAAGCAAGAGTTACAACTCATCATGACACAATGCAAGGTGGCACATCAGGTGGAAGATTTGGGGCACTTTTAAGGATGGCAGAAAGGCAGAATTGACCCCTTGGGCACAATCCATTGGGAAGTTCTCATATGTGGTAGATTCTACTGTAGTGTTACACTTTCGTCTCTCTTGTTCCCCCTATCCCTACCTAGGTACAGGGAGCCCCCATCTGGTTTCCCCCCTCCAACCCCTGCTGTTTTAAAAGGATAAAAAGCATCAGAGAGATTATGGTTTAATACCTGCACCTCATCCTAGTGGTCCTAAGCCAGACTAATTAATGATTTTAGGGTACAATCTTAACCTGAAGTTAGGCCGGCACAGTTAGGCCAGCAAAGTTTGGCTGGCACAAGGGACATGGTGGTTTTGGACCAAGTATGTTTGGACCACTCTCAGAGTTAGAGAGGCAAGCCCACAGATGGGCAACATCCTCCCTGACTCCGAGAGTGGTCCAAACGAGCTTTACATTGGCCCTTGTGCTGGCCAAACTGTGCTGGCCGCCTAACTCCAGGTTAGGATTGCGCTGTTAAAGCCTGACATCTGCAAAATGCTCACTGGTTCAGACTGTTGGCTGATTTTTGTTTTCCTCTTTTGATTTTTTTCTGAGTGTTTTTTTGTTTCATTGTACATTTATGTCTTCACAATGACATGAGCCACTCTTGAAAAGCTGGATAACATGTTTTGAAACAAACTCACAAAATCTCATGACACCAAGTATAAGGGGTGGGATTTTCTGCATTGTTTAACCCCCCCCCGTTTATTTTCTCCCTATTTATTAAAATATTTTAAAAATTATATATTCAAAGATTACAATAACACAAAAATACAAAATAAAGAACATTACCTACAAATGCAAATAAGAAAAAAAACATACATTTAACAAAGCTTAAACAGATCAAAAGCAGCACAGGAAAGGCTGGCTATCACAAAACAAAGATATACAATTTAAATAAAAAATAAAAATCACAGGGAACATATAAATTGCTCTAACACACATGCACACACAATTCTGCCTTATTTAAAGAAAAACAGAGTCTATAATTCAGGGAGGAAGAATATGAGGGACAAGACAGAAATGCCACAAGAATACAAGGTGACAGCCCAATCCTAACCAACTGTTCCCTTACCTTGAGGAGGACTCTGTGACTGCCCCCCCCAACTGCAGGATACAGCATACGCCCAGCGTTCCGGCAGCATGATGCCGCTGCATATGCCCTGTTGCAATGGCTGCCCTGACACTGGGAAGTTGGTTAGGACTGGGCAGTGAGAAGTATAAAATACTGTATTATTGAAGGCTGAACCAGTCACTCCTTTCCTGCAGGCCAAAATCTAGTACCCAGAAGAAAAGGGTTACCTCATTTTCATGGGGACTTCCCACCACATAAAAGAAAAGGTCAATGCTGCTTTTATAGACAATCGTCAGACCTTCTAAGAAAGCAATCTCACCTGAGGAGAAAAAGAGAGAGCAAATTATAAGGGAGGTGGCAGAGAAGGTCTTAAAGAACTTTGCAACTCCATCAGGCCCCACCTCCTTTGCCCACAGGTTGGCTGCTGGACTGGAGACCTGATTAGATTTCTGTAATTTCCAAAAATCCAACTCTACTCAGGCTGTGGCTTGTTAGTGGGTGGAGCTGGAATAAGGCAGGTCTTTTCTCACTGGCCATCAGCAGAAGGAGCTGGTTGACCTGTAAAAAACCTGATAAGTCACTAGTGTACAAAGCTCCTCCAGAGCTGAAAGATAGGATTGTCCATGCAGATTTTCCCTAATGCAACCTTGGCACACCACAGCAAAGCAACACAGTTAAGGGGCAGTGAGTGACTATGGTGTGTGGACCAATGGGAGATCTGTTTGCTAGCCTTTGATTGCGGACCCTGATTATAAATCTTTCCCAACTAAGAGAGGACCAGCAGTTGGAGAGGACAGGGTCATGTTTAGCATACCATCTTGACACTGTGGCAAATAAAAAAAAAACACTTCTCTCTCTCTCTGTGTGTGTCCCTCTAGACCAGCCATTCCCAATAGGAGCCATATGGCCCCCTGGGTGCCCTGCCATATTGAAGGGAGCCCCAGACTGAACACTGAAAATAATACATAATTTCATGGAAGGGGAACACACACACACACACACACACACACACACACGGTTGAGAATGGCTGCTAGATCATGGCCATTTCTTGTACCCTGGTTAAAAGGGTAGGATGTATATAGGGAAATATTTAGGTCACCATCTCCCTTTGTCTTCTGGTCAGCAGCTGTGTTTGCTTTGTGCTGTCCTGAGAAGGCAGTGGATGGCTGGTAAGCCAAGTCCATTCTCAAACTGGCCTGTTGACATGACATCTCCGCAGGCCTTTCTGTATCTGATGCAACAGCTGCTATTGCTACTGACCCCCTGACTCTGTATCTTTCTCCCTCCACTCCTGCTTGGAAAATCTCCTTCTGGCAAGGAGAAGAGACCAGGCAGCACCACTTTGCAGGCCAGATTGGGTCCAAGAGTTCCTAGCTGCTGATCTCTGTCCCAAGTAAACACATACTCACTGTCGGTCTTGTAGGTTTTGTTGAAGACATTCCTCTCAAAGTTTTTCTGTTCTTTTATAGATGGAAATGTGTCATCATAATACTGTGGAGAGTGACAGCAACAAGCTTATAGTGATGAAAGGATAAGACAGTATCCATGCAGAAAATTCAAACTTTCTTTGACCGAGCCTGAGATGTCTGAACACTTAGAACTGGAAATATTTAGGGCTGTCACCTGATTATAGAAATCTTAATTGATTAAATCAAATGATCTTTAAACGATTAATCAGTTACATAATCATAAATGTGCATGTGGCTAAAAGAATAGTTTTGAAGGGGAAAATCATTCCTTATTTTTCAAGTCATGAATGTATGTCACTGCTAATGTCTTAGAAGAGGCATTCCCTCCTCTGTGAGAATAATGTCTCACCCAAGATCAGTAGTGCAGCTGCAAGGTGGTGGCACAGTAAGTATAGCAGGTGCCACAACACATTGCGTAAGCAGCCCCTTCCGCTCACCATCAGAGTGCTAACTGGGCAAGAGGCACTTTTTCAAGTGGTGTCCTCTTATATTTAGCAGGGGGAGAGCAATTGTCCCTCTTCACCCCAGCACAGTGTCTTTCTCATGGGTGTTGCTGGTGGTGTTCTCCATTCTTTTAGATTGTGAGCCCTTTTGGGACAGGGAGCCATTTAACTTTAATGTTACTATTTGCCTGTAAACCGCTTTGTGAACTTTGTGTTGAAAAGCGGTATATAAATACTAGAGATTGATTGATTGATTTATTGATTGATTGCGGCCCCTGATTATAAATTCTGGGCAGAGGCGCAATGCCCCCCCCCGTATCTGTGCTTTTCTCTCTCCACCCCTGCTTGGAAAGAGGATGTTTTGCTTGCAAGAGGATGTTTTGCTTGCAACTTGTGGAAAAAAAATTAATGGATTTGATGAACACATGGAGGAGAAATCTACCAGGAAATATGGTACTCATGGATATCTCTTGGATGCTGGGGATTAACAACAAGAGATGAGTCTTGCCATGTCTGGCACAAGACTATTGGTACCTGAGAAGGTCAGCTAAGTGATGCCCCCTGTTATTTATTTATTTATTTATTTGATTTGATTTGATTTGATTTATTTGCTGTTACTGGGTGATGTGCCAGCCTTTGCTCTACCCACCCTTTGGATTGGAAGAGAAAGAGGGGGATGGAGAGGAAGATGAAGTGTGGAAAAGAGGGTGGTGGGCTAGAGTGTGTTTCTGGTGCTATCAGTCAATCACTAGTATTTATATACCGCTTTTCAACGCAAAGTTCACGAAGCCATTTAATAACATTAAAGTTAAATGGCTCCCTGTCCCAAAAGGGCTCACAATCTAAACAAAATGCAGAACACCACCAGCAACAGCCACTAGAAAGACACTGGGCTGGGGTGAAGAGGAACAGTTACTCTCCCCCTTCTAAATATAAGAGGAACACCACTTGGAAAAATGCCTTTTGCCCAGTTGGCTCACTACTCTTCCCCCTTCTTTTTCCAATGCAGGGAATGTGAGGAGAAGCAGTGGGTGAACAGGGAGGTGACTGGAGGTGGTGACTGGACTGGCAGTGATGGACACCCCTCACCAATCTTCTCCCTGAGGCAACCAGCTTAGTAGGCCTCATGTGAATAGGCCACCCCAGAGCATGTGGTTGGTCCTCTTCAGTGACTCCACAGAATGGTCTGAGGTCACATGATGTTGATTGTTACTAATCAGGCTATAGCCCAGTTATTCTGATAGCCCCAGGTAAACAAATTTGAGTTTCCTAGAGGAGGGGTATTTGTCATGTATAAATGCCAGACAAATAAATCTAACTCTGTATCCCATCTTTGATGATACCTAATATGTTTGTCATTCACTGTGGCGCCTGGACCCAAGCAAGAGACTCTATATTCTCCATCTGTCAAATGGGGTTCATAACTCCACCTTCACATTTTTTGGGAACCAAACTGGGCTTTTAAGAAAATTGCTGGTCGTACCTACCTTGGCCAAAAGGCGCTGCCCAAAGCTGTCCAAGATGAAAATTGCCTTGACAGTGTAGAGGGAAGGCTCCTGGGATCAAAATAAATGGGTTTTATTTAGGAGCAGGCCTAGGAGTTACAAACAACACCCATGAGTTAGTAAGTGAGGCCTACAGATATGTGCAGTGCCATAATGGGTTCTTCTAACTGCACCTGAGGTGAGGCAACATGGTGATGTCACTCCCTGTGTCACCATGCCCCTAGCATCACGATCCCATCCCCTGTGCCATCCCACCAGTGTCCAGAATCCAGTGTCCAAAATTGCTCCAAACAGACCCAGGGAATGGCCAAACTTCACTCCTGCTTTCTTTACTTCCCCACTGCTGCCACTACTCTTCCCTGTAAGTTTGTGCCTGGTGCCCTGCCATATAACTACCGCCTGGAGTGCCCATCCCTTCTGCACCACCAAAATACGATGGATATGTGTATACCTAACGTCTGTTTAACTTCCATCACAGTGGTTTGTACTTCCACAACTACTTCTAAACTGCATTTCAGCTGGCTAGCCCACCCAATCTGTGTTACAAACTATGTACAGTACATTATTTGGAATCAGTGGCGTCTCTACAGGGAGGGCAAAGCTCTAAGTTTTGCAAGGAGCCTTACCCTGTCATGTAAATCCCGCCTCTCCCTTGCTGCTGTAGCCAGTAAGCAACGCCAAGATGTTGCTTTTCCCTGTGAGGATTGGCTAAAACGGTGCAGGAAAGGAGTGATTTCCACTGCAAGGTGAGGCTTCTTGCAAGACTTAGAGCTCTGCTTTTACTTCCCTGTAAAGACGCCACTGTTTGGAATGTATTTATAGAGCACTACCAATGTGAATGACACCAATGTGACCCACCTGCAGCTTGAAGTGGAACAGTCATGCGACAGATTGGCTACTTCAGTGAGAACTAGGCCCTTGTTAAGTCTGCATGCCCGACAGATACCTCCGGAGGGAAATCCTCCGATGCGCTCTGCAGACGTAGGCATGCCTCTCTTGCGCAAGGCGCGTCGGAAGTTTATGCCATGAACATTAAAAAAAATGTTTGAGAACGATTCGGGGCAAACTGTTGCCACGATGCTTGATTCTCGACCCCCACCCGCCGGATCCCCCTTCTCTCGTCGCGCTCTCTCCACCCTCGTACCAGCATTAGCCCCGCAGGGATTTCCATGGCTCCAGCGGGCGCTCCGACTGTCTGATCTTCTCGAGCGCCGCCACCGCAGCCTCCGCCTTGTCCCCTTGCAGTGCCCCCGGGGTGGTCGTGCTGACGTGGCCGGGCCCCTGCCTTTTGCATCTCGGCTTTCTCCAAGGCAGAGATCAGCTCCGGCCGAGCTGGGCTGCTCCGCCCCGCGTAGGCATTAGATGGGTGGCAACATTCTGCCTTCCCCTCCCCAGGATCAGCCCATGTAATATCACGATCACTCCTAAAATATGTCCACGCACGCTGGGGGACGGACGGGAAGCGGAGCTGGGACAATCTGGAACCAGGGAAGGAAAAGGCATTGTATGGAACAAACTACGAAGCCCCACTCGTGCTGGCTCCCCCCACCCCGTAGTAATTACTCAGTTACTACAACATGAGTAATTTTTATTTTCAAGCAAAAGACACATTGCTGAGCGGGTAAGTTTTGGAAAGTGTAAACAATGTTTCTCCTCCTTCATGTTTAATGGACACAATGCTTTACAAATCGGCATCGTAATATCGAGCTCGTGTAGGCTGCAATCCTATCCACGCTTACCTGGGAGTAAGCCCGATTGACTATAATGGGACTGGCTTCTGAGTAGGCATGCATAGGCTTGGGCTCTCAATGAGCAAAGGGCGTCACCCCATTGAAATAAGGGCTGATATAATTGCAAGGTGGCTGATGTCTGCCACAGCACGTGTCTATGTGTGTCTACTTGGAAGTAAGTCCTATTGAGTTGTGGGACTTACTCCCATAAATGCGTGTGTTGTGTATATAGGATTGCAGTCCGAGATACTGCTTTGTTTGAAGAATTTGTTGTGAAACCACTTTCCTCCTCCTCTTTTTGGATTGGTGCCTGCTGTTCTTTCTGGACATTGGTTGGTACTAAATTTTGAGTTTACTAGTAATAAGTAAGCATGAAACTGATTGCCATCATTGTCTTATGGTTTGCCTGGTGCTTTTGGCTGCTGTCCTCCTATGCACACTTACATGGAGTACATTGCATTGAACACAGTGGGACTTACTGTTGCATAGGATCACGTTGTTTAGTGTTCAAAGAACTTCACAGATGTGAGGAGGAGAAGCAGTGGATGGATAGGTGGAAGTGGACACACACAAACACACAATCTGCTGCTTGAGGCAACTCACTTCAGTAGCCTCACGATTGGGCCATCTATGTCCATGGTTGTATTAAGATAAAAATGTCCACAGATCCTATCAAGGATCACTGTGTAACATGTTGAAAGCTATGCCTATGTTTGCTTAAAGCCCAGTCCTTTGATGTTTACCTAGAAGCAAATCCCACTGAATTCAGCAAGATTGACTTCTCTTAGTAAGGATTGCCACACCCAAGTAGGTTGGCAAAGGGCTTTTGGATCTTTAAGCCTTCCAATATCTATGATCTCTTCCTTTTCAGAAGACGACTTCCAAAAGGCCTTCAGAAATAAATAACTTATCTCGGGCTGTGTTGAAACACATAGTCTAGGGCAGTGATTCCCACGTTTTTTAGGGGCCCTAGTCTAGAGCCTGCTGCCTGATTTATAAATGCCAAGTGGCATGGCTATAATGGTGATTGAGCAAAAGTGCTCCCCCACCCACCCACGTAGCAGCTTGTTCACCCTTGATGCACATCATCTAATCTGGTTCTGTCAGTTTAGCAAACCACCAAAAATTGGGTCACAAACCACTGGTTGGTCCTGGACCACAGTTTTGGAACTGCTGGTCAAGGAAATCTTAAATAGTCTAACTCATGTTCCTGACTCCCCTGATCCTGACCCTTCTTGTGGATGGGATTGCGAACTGATTGAAGCTGTTCCTGGAGATTTTCCACCCCTATTTAATTAAATGTTGCATTAAAGCTGGGTCACTTGCACAATGCTATCTTTTAAATTTGTATTGCAACTTGCTTCTTGCTGCTAGCAACTCTAGCAACTCTAGGTTCTTTATGAAGGACTCATCAAAAAGAAGATAAGACTTCGTGAAGATAAGTTTTGAATGCATTTTACAGGCACCATTTGTCCTGAAAAGAGCAGAAATGCTTTGCTGTTGTCATGGTCTCTTTTTGAAATCCCCTTATGGACGGAAGCCCTTTCATCCATTTGTGTTTGTTTGCTGCTAAAAAACTAATGTCATCTGTCTAGGGGAAAAAGTTGGATTTTACACATTGAAATCAATAGGATCTTGCAAAATGGCAACAATTTTTTTAAAAAATAGGCAGAGATAGTAAAACAATATAATAGTAAAATGTGTTACAGCACCATTAAAAAATGAATGAAAGCCCAATGAATGCCAGGATCAGGGAGGGACTGCTTCATGTGGGAGGCAGCTCTATTTTTTGAAAAACTGTGCTACTATAACACCAACAAAAAGGGGGAAAGGGATTTGGAGCATAATGTTAGACCCAGGGGTGACAGAAATGGGGCAACAGCATGTGCAGTAAAAAAAAAATTCCAAAAATTTAGCAAAACATCCAGCTAAGGGGCAAGAGAGAGAGAGAGAGAGAGACCTGACTTATGTCTCCTGCATGAAGAGCATGCATGCAATTCAGGTTCTGCCTTGTGTCACGCAGGCGCATAGTTATCCTGGGGCCTAATCCTATCCAACTTTCCAGTGCTGGTGCAACCATGCCAACAAGTTGTGCACTGTGTCCTACTGTGGGAAGCCACCGAGGCCTCCTCCTCGTAAAGGAATGTTTGTTCCCTTACCTCAGGACTGCATTGCAGCTGCATCAGTGCTGGCAAGTGGGTAGGAATAGCCACTTTTGCTGGAGTGCAGTACTTAGCCTGAACAGGAAATGTAATGAGGGGAACAGAATTCCACTGTGCTCTGCAACAGCGCCACCAATCCATGCAATACAGATGGGAGATTTAGAAGAGTCTTAGGAGTGAAGGGCAGGTACCAGGGGCTAGCAAGTCTCCTGAATTGCTCCCATTGGTTCCTGGAGAGTTGGGAGGGTTGGCAAATCCTGCTTGTGGATGGGGGGGGGAGTGTAAATGTGCTCCTTTACATAAAGAGTGTAAGAAAAGTATGGAAGCAAGACATTTCTGAGGTTATAACAGATCTGAACATGTGCAGAGTACATTCACCTCCATTCTGTTGCTCAGTTCCCATTCCCCTTTAAGTGGAAATTGAAAATGCTGAACTACAATTTTCATTTACATATGAATCCATGCTCCTACAGAAGTTTCTGTTTCCCTTTGTCTGTGTGAATGTAAATGGAGCTTAAATGTGCAGTGCCAAAGATTTGCTAATACAAAGTTAGGTCTGATTCATAGGTTACACAGCAGTCATTTGCTGGAGTGAATGATCAAACTGTGAAGTTAAGATGTGGCAGATTCACACATCTCAGGCAACATGTAGTTGGCGGTGGCTCCCTAATGCAAGCTCACCGTGTGCCAAGACATATACCTTCTCTTCATCCTTTATGGTGCTCGCAAGATTGACAATACAAGCTTAGCTTTGTGCTTGCTGTTTGTGTGAACACAGACTAACCCCACTGGGTTCTGGTACCATTGCACACAATAACAGTTACAACCCTAGTTCAAATATTTGGGTCATCGCGTTGAAGCTGTATAATCCATCCAAAGTCCCTACCTCTTTGGAACAGTTCCAGTCAAACAAAAAGCACCCCTTCCATAGTCTGGATGTCTAATGAACATGTTAATGATGCCTAGTTCATCTGAAGAGTGTCCAGATGCTTTGCTACTAATTGCTTCTGTGGAGGGGAATACTAAACACCCACTCAAAGTGTTCTAAATGTTGAGGATCTCCAGTCTTGAAAGGATAAGCAGACTGGTGGAAAGGTTTTAATTAGTGCATGAAGGGGGCAGTTAATTAACTTGGATACTTCACTGAATTCTGATTGTAGTTTGGCAAAAGAATAGTTATGAGAAAACTATAGCTGACTCCCGCAGGCCTTGCATATGTAAACAGCTGCATCTACTACAGTAGTTCCACTCTGGGCTTCTAATGGCATCAGGATAACTAAATTTGGTTTAAAACAAGCATGCTTCCCTTAGTGGGGTCAGATGGAGCCTGGGTCAATCTAGTAATGAGTAAAAGAAATCTAGAGCAGTGTTTCTCAAACTGTGGTTCGGGACTCACTTGATTGGTTGTGACTTGATGTCAGATGGGTTGTGGGAAGCTGGGAGCAGCCATCTTGGAAGCTGCAGAAGCCCTTGCTTTACTCCTTTTGTGAATGTTTCAAAGGAGATTTTTTTAAATTTTTGTTCTTAGTTCAGTGCTTATACATAATATTTTGTCCTAATAATGTTTTCTGTCCGGGGTGTTTTATGGTTGTGCAATTGCTGCAGTCGAAGAATGCCAGTATACATTCCAGGAGTGTCATTTTATTATGTCACAGTGATGGCACTTCCTGTTGATGATGTCACTTCTGGCTATGACATCACTTGGAGGTTAATGACATCACTTCTGGTGGGTCCAGACATGAGTGCCATTCTTAAAAGTGGGTCCTGGCCTAAACCGTTTGAGAACTACGGATCTACAGTAGTGCCGTGATTTTCAACCTTTTTCACCTCACGGCACATTGGGAAGGCATTAAAATGGTCAAGGCACAGCATCAGCTTTTCGACAATTGACAAGACACACTGTGTTGCCAGTGGGGGTTCACATCACACACATAATGGCCCTCCTAATAAATGACTCTCTCCCAAATTCCCATAGTGCACCTGGGGACCATTTGCAGCACAACAATGTGCCATGGCACAGTGGGTATAAATGGCTGATCTAGAGGATCGGGAGTGAGTGGAGCCTAGTGGAATCTGCTGGATATTGAGATCCAGCATTGGTTCTTTAATAGCACACAATCTTACTGGTAGGTCCAGTAAAATATTATTATTTGTGTTTATTAAGTGCACTTTTATCCCCCTAGAGCTGGCCTATCCATGAGGTCAGCCGAGGCAATTGCCTTAGGCAGCGGTTTGGTGGGCACTGACATTCATCTCTCCACTTTCTTGCATTGTTTCTCCTCCTGCTCCCTGGTTGGGAAAAGGAAGGTGCAGAAGAGGAAAGGTGGAGGAGAAAACACTGGCAAGCTTCCATGCACTAGCTCTTCTCTCCTTCCCTTGGCAGTTCCTCTTTTGCTCCATTTTCCTCTTCCTTTTTCAAGCCAGGGAGTAGGAGAAGCAGAGGCTGGCACATCAGCAGGTAAGGGAGGCAGCATTTGTCATGATACCTCAGGTACCAGGAGGTCTTGGTATCCCATCTGTTATACCCTGTATCCCACCTTTCCTCCAAAGAGTTCATGGTAGCATTAGGAGTGGTCTAGGGTTGGTCAGGTCAGGCTTTCGTCAAAGGCTTATCAGAGGGACCTGCCAGGCCAGTCTCTGTCCGCCACAATGTATAATCAGGAAGGGGGTAGGAGCACCCTAGGATAGGGGACATGGTACTGGGCTTTGCCCCAGGGCCCTTAGAACTTGCATCAACTCTGGGGAGCAAGCAATGTTCTCTCTTGTCCCTTTCATTTTTGCATTTTTTATTGTCCCTTTCAATTGTAGCTTGTGAAGTAGGCTAGGCTGAAAGGCAGTGACTAGTCTTGGGTCACCCACTGAACTTCATGGCTAGCATACCAAAGTGGGATTTGGAACCTTAACCTGGGGTTTTTCCTACTCCTAACCCAGACGCCTATCGCGCAGCACTGGCAAATACTATTTGGTTTGCAACTCAAACTGGATATTTAAACTGTGAGTGGCTTCAGGGGTTGTGACCCTTGATATGACCCCAACGTGACTGATCCCTGACATCAGACCAGTGGCATTCATACAGGGTGAGGGTAAAATGCTAAGCATTGCAAAAGCCTGAGCTCCTATATAACGTGGCCCCCTCTTCTCTGAAGCTATTCGCGGCTCAGAGAGCCAACTCAGAGGCTTTGCTCTCCAAGCTGCAAATGGCTCTGGAGGTGAGAGGGAGCTCAGGCTCCTGCAACACTTAGTATTCCCCCCTCATAGGCACACCACTGCATCAGACCTGCCCATGTTTTAATTTTTATTTCCCCAAAATTCCTGCAGCATTCTGGTTTTGAGTGCAATATCTCTGCTCATGTTTGTAGACTCTACAAGCATATCAGACTCAACAAGGGAATCCTCCCTTTCATCCATCTATATAATATTTCTCCAGAGTACAGAACATATTTTAAATCCACCCAGTCCTTGCCAAGCCAGGGGTCATAGGATGGGAGCTATTATTAGATTTTGTTCTGGGCTTATTTAAGGGAGTCTCTGAAGCGCAAGGCATTTGATGAGCCATTTGACTACACTAAATCCCACAAATGCCCACTGAAATCAACTAGAACTGTGTTTGGTGTTAATCTGGTTAGAACAGGCCAAGAAGCCACTGGGTGATTAATTTTTCACGCTCTAACAACTGCTCCAATTTGAGCCATGCAGGAAGTTTAAAAAATAATACCCATCTCGGTTGCAACTGAAAGTGAATTTAGAACTTTCACCTCAACAACCAGGTTTTGAAGCGCTGGGATATTCTGGTACACACGTATACTTACAACATTTGAGAATGAGAGTAGAAGCATTTCTCCTCCCATTCGCTTCTGCTGAGGATCAGGTTGAGCCAGGGCTCAGAAAGGCCAAGCTTGAGCTCGGCTTCATTCGTGGAGACATTGGCTGGGGTGGGGACATGAATGTTCCCAAGACAGAATGTGAACCCTTATCAAGGTCTTATCGGAGCTAGGGCTCAATGCTGGAAGGATGGATTAATTAATTAATTAGTGCATGCCAGTTACAGTAGCTGTTCTGACCCTTTGCTGGGTTAGAATTTTGGACAAGGGCTAGGAGGAGATCTGGATTTAAATTCCCATTCAGCTATGAAACTGACTGGTAGCGCTATCCTATGCATATCTACTCAGTTGCAAGTCATATTCAATTAGGTTTACTCCCAGAAAAGTGTGTATAGAATTGCCGCCTGGGTGACCTTGGAGCAGCACCATCTCTCAGTCTAATCTACCTCAACAGGTTAATCTACCTTAACAGGTTGTTATGTGGATGAAGATAATTCAAATATGTACAGTATATCACTATTAACACCTTGGAGTAATGGCAGGATCACAAATGTAATAAATAACACCATTTAACTAAAAGCATAAATAAATTCACTTTGCTAAGAGCATGAGCTGGAAAGCTTCAGCATCAAAAATGCACTAAATGGCCTTAGGTAAGTCACTGTTTTCTTAGGCTCAGTCCTCCATCTGCAATGGAGAGGCAATAAAACAAGCCAGTCTTTAAAGGGTTGTTTACTGAGTAAGCTTCTAGGCAGGTTTGGTGTCTTTCTTATTTGCCACTGACTTGTTCGATTTGGGTTGCTTAACAGACTAGCCATCCCATTGTTCAGACAAGTGGCCTGGAAGGAGAAATAGAGAAATGGTAGGCTTTTGGGCAGAGGCACAGTGCTTTGAGATGGGATGTTGAGCAGGGAACTGTAAGATACTGGCTTATGGACAATTGGTTGGCATGGAGCTGTTCTGTGATCTGGTTTTAAGCTTGGCTCAGCACTAGCAGCAGCAAACAGGCATGGAGAAGGATGTGAGCACTGTTGTACTACCTTAACCCCCACCCCAGATTTCCAAATGTCTAGTCTTTTTAGAGGAGTGTCTGCCATAGTAACCAAGTGAAAGCATTGCCAACAGCTCACACCCATGTTTACCCAATACACCTGTTCAGGCAGCTGGCTTTTTTGTTGTTGTTGAACATAGCATTAAATTACCTGTTAAAGAGAACTTGTGATGCAACAGGTTTCAACTCCTACAGTAGCAATGGGATGTGGCAAGGGTTGGCTGGTCACTCGGGTAACTCTTGCTGTCAGATAATTAATTGTGGATGGCGTCTGCTTGAAATCACTGATCACAGGCCAACTATTTCTTCATGTACTTCAGCCACTCTTTTGTACATGTAATAACAGTGAAAAAGGGGTGGCTCTTTCCTACTCTTCCTCTGATTGGTCGTGCAATATTATATTTGAAAAAACAGCACACTTATATATTTCTAGCTAGAAATGACTCTTCTAAGACATTATTCCTATGTCTTAAGACTAGAATAGACTCTAGACTACTTTGGCTTGCAGCTGATCTCTGGTGAGGCTTAGCTTGTTTTTTTCTTTTTAAGTGAACAAAAGCTATTTTAACAAGACTAATATAGTTCTCGTCCTCACTTCAGAATAACATAAAGTTATGTCCTCCCTGTATTCTGAGCAGTGAGAAGTTTCAGGAGCAGCTTTGCAGGATTCCCATACAATCCCATACATGTTTACTTGGAAATAAGTTCCAAGTGCTCGGTGGCTGCAGTCCTGTACTTTCCTGGGAGTAAGTCAATCAATCAATCAATCAATCACTAGTATTTATATACCGCTTTTCAACACAAAGTTCACAAAGCGGTTTACAGGCAAATAATAACATTAAAGTCCCATTGAATGCGTGCCTACATTTGCATTATTAGTTTCCTTTGGATGAGACAGTGCGGGAAACTATTGTACTTTTGTTATATTTGTTTTATTTTCACAGATATACAAGTAGAACAGTGATGGTTGCAGATTCCAATCTTCTGCATACCCCAATCAGCTCTCCAGAGGTGGACCGTTTGTGGGGCAACAGATGGCGGCTACCCGGGGTGCAGTTTGTGGAGAGGTGCCAGGGCTGCCGCATTGTGTTGCCCTCCGGCCTCCCTTGCATTCAGAATTGCTCCTATATGGAGCAATTCTGGACATTGGGTGGTGGTGGTGGGATGGCACAGGGGATGGGCAGTGTCGTTAGGGGTGTGGTGACACGTCACAACGTTGCCCCGCCCCAGGTGTCATCAGAGCCCGTGACGGCTTTGCAGCACTCAAAGCTTACTTTACTTTTGCAGGTTAACATCTCTCAGTCGAATCTACTTCCTAGGGTTGTTGAAAAGAGAAAGGGTGGGAGGGGCTATGTTAAAACCACACTGCCTGTTTTGCAGAAGGACAAGATTAAAATACAAGTAAAATTAATTGTGTTCAAGGAGAATTGCCTGCCTGTACATCTGCATAGGATTGCAGCCTTAAAAGCCATTGGCACATGTATACTTTGCGTTTCTATGTGTACAGTAATTAACATGATGATGCCATTCCTTGGTGTCAAAAAAATGAGATTTTAGTTGGTAGCAGAACAATTGAGGAGGCCAGAAAGCATATGTGAGAAATGAATACACTTATGAAGTGAAGCTAAGGAAGATCCCCTAAAATGGATTGGCAACCTATGGCTTGTGAGTCAAATCTGGCCTGCCACACGAGGTCATCTGCCCTGGGCGGAGCTTGGCTTGGGAGGTGTAGCCCAATTTGCCACACATTGAACAGGAAATGTGGCACAGGAACTCCACAGGACTGGGAAGGCGGCGCTTGTTGTTCCCTGTCCAGCATGTGGCAAATTGGGCAGGAGGCTCAACTCCCAAGTTGAGCTCCATACAGCTGCTTCTGGGATCTGGACAACTTGGACCTAACATCCAGTGCCAGAAAGGTTGCTGATCCTGCCCAAAAACCTGGCATTGATAATATAAAAGCAAGAATATTGCATATACTCAAGTATAGGTTGATCTCATGGATAAGTCGAGGGCAAGTTATAAGCCAAAAATAATAGAATGTGCTATGACTCATGCATAAGTCAAGGGTGAAACTTAGGGGGTGGGTATGAAATTCTTTGAAAATGACCTCAGAAAATGTTCTGAGGCAGCAACAGAAAGCCAAACAAAAAAGGAGCTATTTCAATTCTTCTGAGGCAGCACAGAAATGGAGCTATTTTTCAGACAAGAAGGGAGAGAGATGAAGGTGCTTATTGGTGTTGTAGGTTTTGTGAGGAATACAGCACAGCACCTCCATAGCAGTAGCCTTCATGATGACTACAATTCCCAAAAGCACCTTCACCTCTCTGCCTGTTTGGAGAAGAAGGAAAATGGCTACTGGTTTTTTGCTTGCTGTCTGTTGGTGCCTAAGAACAATTACTGGTAAGTAAAGTTGCTCTGGTTTTTTTCCTAACCCCCCAGCTTTCTGTTTCTTAGCCCAGCCCCTACTCAAGCTGCTGTTACAAGCTTTATTAACTGTATTGACCCATGTATAAGTTGATCCATGTTTTCAGGGTCAATTTTCAGGCATAAATTTTTAAACTTATGCATAGTATATACAGTACTTCTTGTACACTATGTTAGTATGTAGATTCTATGGAGTAGAAAGCAAGCATAGAATTGCCAGGTCCCCAGAAGTTTAGATTGTGATAAAGTCAGGAAGCCAGGGAGCTCAAGGCTGGTATCTAAGCTGGCAACATGGTAAGTTGGCAACAGTTCTCTGGAAACATCTGGAGGACTGGATGGTGGAGCATCACAGCTCTAAAAAATCTCAAGCTTCTGCTAGTTTTCCAGGATTATTAATAATTAGGAAGATAATAATTAGAATATTGCCAGCAGTTTTCAAAAAAAGTTATTCCTGGATTTTTTTTCCCCTTCCAACCTAATGTCATATTGGAAATTCCTGGCGGTCCTTTTGAAATCTTTCAGTAGTCACCTAATGATGGATACGGATTCCTGGAGGCTTTAATCCTGGAGAGTTGGCAACCCTATTCAGGCTTTATATTTGGGGTGAATTTTAATAGGGGTCAGGGAAGTGTGCTCTTATTAAAACACACACACACACACACACACCAAGACATTGCAACTAAAATCTGTATATCAGCATCTTTTCCACCATGATCTCAAATCATAATGTTGAAATTAAAATTAGAATCGGATTATTATAGTGTATAGGCGAACATTAACTGTTGATTGATTGGAAAGGAATGAGAGAATATGGTTTTTGAAATCATTTTGAAATACAGTAACTGAATTTTGAAGGTTTTTTAAAAAAACAAAAATAAAATTTCCTTCGAATTCCAAGATAGTGGTGAGGAGATAACGGACTGTTTCGGTGTGGCGGCCGTTGAAGGTTTCAAACCTCCATTCATACGGTTGACCGCTACAAACCCAGTGAGTTGGTTGCCAATAGCAACGCTCTCAATATGGAGTCCCCTCGCAAGGCAAGATGCAGGCAGCAACAAAATAGGCGGTTATATCGATGACGTACTGTACGGTGGGGGAAGAACAAGGACTGGCTGCGGCGGAAACCTCAGCCCTGCTTGAAGGCGGGAGGTACGGTCCGAAGATAATAGGAAAGAAAAGACTAGATTGCCGATTGGCTGGTGATCCTGTCGCTTCAATCTCATGGGGTGACGAACCTAGTAGGCGTTGAACCGATAGGCGAATATATGTTGTCAGTCAGCCCTCCAGCGCCGCGATTGGGGCTTTCTCTTGTCATACTTTTGTCACAAACACCATCCTCGCCGCTTTTCTCCTTCTTTCTGTTCCGATTGGCCGTTCGGTTGTCACTCACTGTTAAGCGTACGGGCAGAAGGAGCAATTCGCTCTGCGATTGGGCACTGGAGCTGTTACTCGCGTCCGCTTTGGAGGCGGATTGGACGAGGGTGCGCGAGGGTGGGGAAGAAGGGTGGTGGGCAACGGGTGCTGCTGCTGTTTGGGCTTAAGGACCGGGATCCGGGCAAGGCCGACTGAAGGCAGCGGCGGGTGCTGTGGACGAAGGTGGCTGGAATGAGAGACGGTATAAGAGGGTGGAAGGAAGGAGTGGGGTTATATGAGGGGAAAGTGGGTGGAGCCAAGCGAGGGAAAGGCGTGAAAAACAGCTGAGTAAACGGGCGCCAAAGAAAGGCGGGGGTGGTGACATGTGAGGGGAGCAGCTCACGGGAGAAGAACAGGGGGGGACGGTTTCTGTAGTAGATAAAAGGAGCTTCTAATAGGGGTGTTAGTGAAGAGGGCAAAGAAAGAACAGGGGGCGGAGTAATGGGGGCTGAAATTGGCTAGGTGATATGTAGGGTGGACGAGCTGGGGGATCATGCGAGGCGAGCTATCGGGAAGAATAGGGGCGCTGGTCATCGGAGGGTCGTGGAAGGTTAAGGGGCAAATGGAGGTTTTTTCTTAGAGGAAGAATGTACAGTAAGCAGGGTCTCACGAGGGGACCTGAGGAGTGGGCAGTTCTAGGAGGCGGTTGGAAGGCCTGATCGAGGGACTGTATTGGGGAAATGGGGAGTTAAAGGGCACTGAATAGAGTCACTAGATGAAAAAGAGAGGACGGGGTGGGCTTAGGAGGAAGGAGAGAGAGAGAGTGAAAGTCCGGCTGGAGAAGTGAGGTGATCTACCTTCACGTGGGAAATGTAGGCAAGAGTTCAAATATGGGGTGGTGCAGGTGGATGTGGGGGGTGGAGTTGCTAGAAAGTGAAACCCATTTGGGAGTTAGGAGTCTGAATGGGGCTGAAGGCAGAGGATAAGCAGGAAGGTGTTAAGAGAGGGACTGAAAAAGTGGAGGCTAGTAGCAGGAAGTGAAATAGGAGTAGATAAAGACTGAGTGGAGTAATTCTAGAAGAAGTAGGGAGGAGATTCTACAGGGAGACTCTTTAGAAATTCAGGGCATTCCTATGAGTATTGATAGGAGTGTAGCTTTATTCTAATGCTGTAATATTGGCAAAATAATGCTAATCTACCTTATGAAACTGTCATAACTACTGTGACAATGTGTGTGAACACCCAGGAAGTGCACCACAAAATGAATGCTAAATAGCGTCTATATGGTAGCAGAAGGAAGTGTGCGTAGGGAAGTGTGAGTGGGAAGCAACCCAGGTAACTTTGTTTGTACATGTGACTGATAGTGGGACTCCTGATGTTTCTGTAGACCATGGTGCTGCATCCCGCCTTTTTACATATGTCTATGTAGAAGAGAATTTGGAAGATACACCTATTTATAAGGAAATTTGAGTTGGTAAACACAGAAGCATTCCACAGTTGTTTTTGTGAGCTCCCTGTGACCATGTATGGTTTTTTTTGGCTTAATGTATTCCTATGCATATGCATCAGGAGCCAGTGTATTCAAATGGTTACTAGGTGTCATTCTTCTTTGTACAAAATCTTTACTGTACTTTATTGCTTTTGGAGGTTTGAATGGTCCTGCATAAAGTATTATCCTACACTGAATTGTGGATTATTCGTTTTAGTGTGTCCCACAGTGCCAGGAGGGTGGAGACAGAGTGTATTGGATAAAGAGTACTGAAATTGTTAGATATGTAGTGTGATGTATGAAACCTTGAATTGAGTGTTGGGAGGATGAGCAGGTAGTTGTCTGGAGCAAGGAATGATTTTTAGGAAGGGGAGGGAGCAGGAAAAATAGGGGTGAACTGCAGGTGTATTTGTTCTTAGGAATGGGTGTTTACTAGTGTTTAGTTATTGCATATGTGAATTGTCACTCAATTCACTTATTGTCACTTATTCACTGAATTGTCACTCAACTTACCAGATATTTCCTGATAAGTTTTCAAAACTATTTCCTAAACAGAAAAACTAGAGGGAATATTGTTCTGTGGTACTAGGTTTGCCTGGGCGGTAAAAGGCGGGTTATAATTGGGAATAACTTGGCAAAAATCTGTGACGGACAGGATTGGGGGTAGATACTTGTTGAGGTCTAGGAATTTGGGGTTGATAATTTATCCCATTGTGAAACTTGCAGCTGTCAAAGATGTGCTTCCTTGTATATAAATAGAACAGGCTCTATGCTGGCCAGTGAAAGGATTTTGTGATAGTGTCTGGCCTAGGGGGAATTCTCCAGGCTTTCTGTCCTGCTAGTTGGATGCATTTTGAGATGGTTTAAAATGATACTGTGAAATGTGAGCCCAGAAAGTCACTGTGATAAAGAAGTTAGAATTTAAGAGGGGTCATGACATGCCAAAGAGCATGTGGTGGGGATTCTCACTCTTCTAGACCTTAAAAACAGCAGCAGCAAGTTGGAAATCATGTCTCTTTGTTGGAAAAGTAAGAGGGTGCTTAAATGTGAGTAACCTAAAGCAGATGCTTTGGGTAAGGGGTAGTATGTGATTGCTGTTAACAGATCAAAAACCACTACTTAGGGGTTAAAAAACTTCTGAACTGATGTTGGTTATAATGTGCAATCTGAATGCACTTGCTCTTTCCAGCAATTTTGTGATGAATATGTTCAGCTTTCCTTATTCCCATATCATTGAGAGTGTAGCTGGAGGTCACCTCGGAGTAAGGGGATATTTTCTCTCTGGGGCTACTTAGATCTGCGCTAGAGAAAACACTGTTGCAAATCCAAGCGGCCCGGATCAGGGCCCATCAGGCTGGGACTAGGGATTAGGATCCAGCCTAAGCAATGGATCCTGGCTTCATCCCCTCACCGTCTGGTCTGCCCATGGATTTGCCCTCTTGCATTTTTTATGTGCTTTTGAACTGCTAGGGTGGCAGGAGCTGGGACAAGCAACGGGAGCTCACTCGGTCGCGTGGTCTCGAACTGCCAACCTTCCAGTCAACAAGCTCAGCTCAGTGGTTTAGCACGCAGCGCCACGATGTCCCGATGTTCACATAAGCTCCTAGTATTTAGTAAATAGGAGACATCTATTTCTTGACGTGGTGGCGCTGTGGGTTAAACTGCTGCTGCTGGACTTTCTGACCGGAAGGTTGGGAGTCTGAGACCATGCAACGGAGTGAGCTCCCGTTGCTTGTCCCAGCTCCTGCCAACCTAGCAGCTCAAAAGCACGTAAAAAATGCAAGTAGAGAAATAAGTATCACTTCGGTGGGAAGGTAATGGCGTTCTGTGTGCTATGGCGTATAGTCATGCCAGCCACATGACCACGGAAGCTTGTCCTCAGACAAATGCCGGCTCTACAGGCTTAGAAATGGAGATGAGCACCGCCCCCTACAGTCGGTCATGACTAGACAATTCGGTTGTGGGGAAACCTTAATATAACCTTTATTTCTTGACTAGCGTCTAGTCCCCGAGGCATCTGGTAGGCTACTGTGAGGTTCATGAAACTGGACTAGATGGGCCCTTGGCCTGATCCAGTAGTCCTTATGTTAGAAACAATGTGGAGGTCTTGTAGAGTGGCAGTCATCCTTTGAAAAAGAAGTTCAGTGAAGGGTGGGCAAAAATTATTGGCATTTCCTCAGTATCGCCGGTAAACATAGCATTTGTGATGCAGAAATATAAACTGGACAACTTAGGAACTTCCTCTGTAGTCCTATCCAAACATGTGCAAATTGTGAGAAATAATCACAGAGGCATGTTGTGTGGTGTTATATAGCTCCCCACCCTTCTTCAGCTGGAAAGTTAGCTGACCTAGGTACTTGCCTTCTTTGTCAATTCACCAGAAGGTCACACTGAATTAAAGTTCTCATCAGCTTGTTTTAAAATCTTTTGACTGCAAGCAGTCAGCAAGCTGACAAGAAAGGATTGCTAAAAAGAGAGCCAGGCGCCACTGGTTTGTTTGGTATTAATTGGCTCTACACTGTGTCTTGCTTGACAAGTGAAAGGAAGCGAGAGGAAACTCAGAGGAAAGAAGCCGTAGGTGTTGTCATGGACAGTAAAATAGAGCAGAGTGAGCAAATTGGGGCAGGCTTACCCCGGCTTTGTTTGTGTTGGGGAAACTCTTGTTGGTAAATAGAGTGTAAGCTGAATTCTTTGGGATCTGTTGACTACAATATCACTTTGTGCTGAACTGTCTTGAAAGGGTGGAGTCTCCCATGTCTTATCACCTTCATTTGTTGGCTGTGTTTCAGTTTCTGATGAAACCTGCAGCAAGCAGCAGAAGCATCTTTGAACCTTTCCCTCAGTAGGAATCTTGGACTCTTATAACTACTCCTTCAGGAAGCTTCTCAAAGCCAGAGGAGGAAGAGGGTGGGGGAAAGAACAAAGCTGCAGCTGTTCCAGAAGACTTGTCCCATCTTGTTGTCGGTGTGGGAATCTAGGAAGACTGAAGGAAGTTGCTGTATGTGGACTCTTTGAGACAGTAAGTCACATGGGTTTATGCGCGACTACCTCGGCTCAGTTACAAAACATTTTGTAGCTCTGAAGAGACAGCGAGCACCAGAAGCGAGAGTCCTCTTTCAGGAGACACAGCCTTTCCACTTCTGGACATTTTTAGAACATTTAAATTGATTCTTTTAGTGGTAATCTGTCTGCTTTAGATTCACTGTTTAAAACAGGATTTGAAAATAATTGTATTTTGAAAAAGGGTTAATTCTTTAGTGTGCTTCTGCTACATGCGTTTGCTTTTCCTCTTCCAGAAATGCTTTCTTTGAAGAAATATTTCACGGAAGGACTCATCCAGTTCACCATTCTCCTCAGTTTGATTGGCGTGAGAGTGGACGTAGATACCTACCTGAACTCGCACCTTCCTCCTCTGCGGGAGATCTTTCTGGGCCAGAGCTCGGCTTATACCCAGACACAGTTCCACAACCTGCGGAACACTTTAGACGGCTATGTCATCCACCCCAAAAGTGTAGATCTGGACTATTATTTCACAGCTCGCCGGCTACTGAATCAGGTGAGGGCCCTGGACAGGTTCCAGGTGCCTACCACAGAAGTCAGTGCCTGGTTAGTGCATCGAGATCCTGAAGGTTCTGTGTCTGGTGCTCAACCCAGTACGGGCATTGCCCTTGAGAATGGCAGCAGCTTGCAAGATGGAACTGTTCCAGACAATGTAGTGAGGGAAAGTGGAGCAGAACAAGGATTTGGCGAACAGCTGGAAGACCTAGGTGCAGTGGCTCCTCCAATGAATGGTGATCTGACCAAAGAGGTAGGTTTTCACATGTTGTGCGATGTATGGGCTGGGGTAGTTGAGAGAACTGCTTGAAGACCTTATAGTGACTTTCAGCAAGAAAAATGCCTGTTAAATCAGACAAGTTTCATTCATAACAGTTGATTGACTTGGGCAGCGCCCAGAATTTCTGGAAATATTGCTGTTTTGATGGTAGGCATCATTGTCCGATGTTAAGAGCTTTTCTTTGGTGTTGCTGTCGGGAGGCATCTCACTCAATAACACCACCTGTTTATTTTGCAATGTTGGGTAATAGTCATGTTGCATATATCATATGGGTGGTGACTTACTCAGCTCTGGAGTACTTCCAGGAGGCTTTAGTACTTGGTTTTCAAGAGAATATTAGGTAGGGCAGATCTCTTCCTCTGTCCTAGTTTCTAGCCACAGCGTGCAGTTAATGCTGCTTTTCTAGTCCCTCCCTCATGTTTTCTTTATGAAGGTCTTTTCTAGTTTGATCTATATACGTATATATTTGGATTCTGTTTTCTGAATTCTGTTGATAGTTTACATGGATGTTAAAGTTCTGTTCCCAAACTCAGGGTAGAATAATAATAGAGAATTGCTTCCAGAAAGCCTTTAACTGCTGGCATCTCATGTTGAAAGTAGACTAGAGCTGGTGGTTAGGGGGTTGAAAACAGCTGTTGTGGCTGCCTTCCGCTCTTGTCATGTTCCCACATCCCCTACCATGGCAGAAATAGGCTATGGTTTCAGAGAATTTGCCCTTGGAAATCTAAAAGTGAAACTTGCTTTTCATATGGGGTTTCCCCAGTAACAGAAGAAGGTGGTTGAAAACTGAAAATGAACAACTGAAATGGAGTATTTATGTGCCTGATGCTCAGAATAGGTAATTGGAGCAAAAGAAGGGATTTCCTCTTTTTTTCTTTTTTGAAATATTGGAAGATACTTA
The DNA here is from genome assembly GCA_029204185.1 of Lerista edwardsae. NCBI lineage: Eukaryota > Metazoa > Chordata > Lepidosauria > Squamata > Scincidae > Lerista > Lerista edwardsae. The sequence goes on along the minus strand of JAJKFI010000075.1, from coordinate 2,201,856 downwards.
CCTGGAGGAAAATCTCTTCTGTCCCCAAATGTCTTTTGGACCATCCTGGGGGCGGGGAGAAGAGCAAAGCTTGTAGTTCTGCAATTTCTCATGCTTGCAGATTTCCCATTTTCTAAAATGTCGGGATTAATGACCCATTATTGTCACTTATAAAATGAGAATAAAATCTATCAAGGGTGATTGTGAGGGTGAACAGTGTGAAGATTGAGGAGCACATTTTTGCATATTAAAAAAATGCTGTAGGAAGAAGGGCTTGTTTGCATATACAGCTAATTGGACAGTGAAGAGTGGAGGTTTGTGACAGTATCTTCTGATTGAGGTGTGTACATGTGCACACTTTCTCCAGATATTCCTAAGGATTTCAAAGTAGATAAAAACAATTCTCGTTGTTTTATAGGGTTTGGACCAATATACCTGCTAGGTCCAGCCCCTGGTGTTGGGCGAGGGGAAGTTGCCAGAGCCTTGGGACTGAGGGCCAACTGATTTTGACTTCTGTGTGAGTGAGGGAGTGGGAGAGAGGCCCTTCAGAATTCCCCACTTCAGGGGAGTGCTGCTTTCTCTGGCTGAGCCTTTCAGGCCTTTGAGCCTCTTGCTTCTGCTTGAACTGGCCATGCTTTTGTGCTATCGTGCGTGGGCAGGGGCTGGATTGGCCAAGCTATGGTTTATTATCTTTCTATAATACTTGCTCTGCATTAAGTGCTCAGAACACTCAACGTTGTTTGTAATCCTTGAAACTACAATGCAAGGCAGCAGGCCAGTATTATTACCCCAGATTAGACTGTGGACTGAAGTAGATGGGTGAGTTCATGCCTGAGGCGGGGCGGGAACCAGAAATTCCTTGTTTCAATTTATTAGACCAGCTTTTTATGCATTCAGCACTGGTATGCAGATACTGAGAGTATATAAAACTGGAGACCAACAGGAGAATTGGGACATAATTACTTGATTTCTAGTGAGCCACTATTCTAGTCATGTGAAGCAATGTTCTTCAAAGTATAGGTTGTGGGGGGGGGAGTTGAAAAACACTGGCATCGAAGACTCAGCCATAGCCCACAAAACATTAGGGAGTAGAGAAGGACTATACAAATCTTGAGGAGTAAGTGCCTCGATTCTTCAGTTTCCTCTTTTCCCAGGGAGGAAAAAACAAACAAAGGGAGTGCAGAAAGGAAGGATTGGGAAGAAATTCAGATAAGGTGTTGATCTATGCACAGAATCTCAGTCACTGAGCTGTGGAATGTTAGGATATCCAGGCAGTTGCATAAATGCTATGTTCTTATTTTTGGTCTTTATAAAAACACTATTTTCAGTTGTAGTGCTGTGGGTGAACAAGGAAAGAAGTCAGATGGTTCATGCTCTGTGGACTTGTGCTTTGCTTTAGATAGATACTGCGGAAATCTCAAGAACTGACAGATATAGGGTGGGAAGGGGGAAGAGTAGATGTGTTAAGGCCATGAAGGAGATGGAAATGCTCAAGTGTATTCAGGGTACGTTTTATGAAAAAGGTCCAGTTTTAATTTGGTTTTAAGAACTTACTAGCTATTCCTAGGATTGAATTTCTAAGTATGGGGCTCCAGGTGATAAGAAGAAATGTCTGGAAACAGAGCTGTTTACAGCTGGTGCTAAGCACCAGTTTTGCACTATGCCAAGGTTGGCCCAGTCATGAAGCTGATGTGACTTTTTTGATGGTGGATGGCCAAGGGGGTGGTTCAGGGTGCTCTTCAGCCTGAGTCCACTCAGTCCACCACCATCTCCTTCCAGTCCACTGGAGATGCAAGATGCTATTTTTTCCTGTGTTTAGCCCTGTGGTTTTCCCAAACCAGGAAGTGCCGACTTCAGTGTTGTTTTTTTAAAGGAACCAGGTAAGCAAAGGAACTCCTTTGTTTGTATGGCCCCTCTAAATAAAATTGACAGACCTGTACTTCATGGTTTGCAAAAACTGCAAAGAGGGTTTTTAAAATAAAAAGCATGCTACTGTGGTGGCGGGCCTGGGACAGCAGCATTGGGTAGTGCACCCAGTCATGTTGACCTTGTGCTAGGCTCTACTGTATCTATGAACCACAGCCTTTTTGCAGAGAGCTTAACAGTTTTCTTCCTTTCTCTGATCTTTCCAAGCATACCTTTTTGTTTAAATTTGTTGGGTATTTGATTGTAAGATATCAATATTTATTTTCTTTCAAGCAGGTGGAATGCATCAATTTAATTGGGGCAAAATAGGGATAGAGGTATGGTCACAGCTGTAAGGCAGAAGGAACAAAGATAAAGAATTGCATTCTGTGGAGTGGGTACAATAGACCTAGGCCTACATGGTCTCCTTTGTCTGGGATCTTCATCAGTAGTTATTATCAACGGAGTTTGGCACCTGCTAAACAAGATGCTGGGGACTATTAAACTTTGAAAGCATGTACTATATTGCTGTTCTGTAGCAGTAGGAATGATGACACTGCTGTGAGAACTGGGGAAGGGGAAAGAGCAGGACCATTAGTGGTATGGTGCAGTGACTAGTGTGTGAATTTGACTTGTAAAAAAGAGGGTTCAAATCCCACTTGACTCAGATGTTCACAGGTGACTTGTGCAAGCCACCCTCAGCTGACCTAATTTATCTGTGATCCTTGTGAAGCTAAAATATTGATCTGAATTTCTTGGATTAACACAATTGTAATAAATGTAATTAGAGGAGCAATTTCTGAAAGAAGGTTTCTGAACGAAACTGGATTCGAGTCTCACATTTATCATGGATTTATTGTGTTGCTTTGGACGATCTCTCTTTCAGCTTCAATTTTGTCCTAAAGCTAGTAGGAATACCTTGGCGGGTGGTTGTGAGAGTGAACTCAGATAGTACAGAATGTAAAGTGTCTGGCAGAGAGGAGTCCCTCCTTCACACACTATAGTAGTGACTAAAACTTGGGCAGAAGAAGCCGTGGCCTGTACCACTATTGAGGAAGGAAAACACTGTACTGTCATATGAACATTTTGATACATAGGTGCTAAGACTTGAGGTCAAGTCCATCAAGGTCTATTGGAGGAGGTGATAACAAATGCTTTGTGTAAGAAATAAGTGTCAGGTGTGGGCAGCATGAGTTGGTCAAGACTTTTGTTTCTGGTGATGTTTAGGGGCTTGCTGGCCTTTTTAGCTTCCTGAAACCTTGTGCAGCTCTCAAATGCTTTGCCAGATTTTATTTTGTTTTTTCAAAGCCCCATTTCCTAGCATATGTTCTCTGCCCACTGGATGCAATGAGCCTGCTACAAACTGCAGCCGGCTTAGACTGGATTCACCGCCAGGGAAGAATTTGGGCTAATTCAAATACCAGCTTGCGTGGGAGGTAAGCATTGCTGCAACATTTTTCCACTCTTACCTCTGCACTTGCAGATGCCTTAAAGTATTTATGCCCTCTCCTAGAGCAACTGAGCAGCCTACCCCTGTCCAAAAATTATGTGTGATGTGTGACAGATTCCCTTTTTTATGAGTGAATTGCTGCTAAAGAGCACCTGACCCTTCTCTTCACTATGTGGTAGCCACAAACCAGACCCTACACAGTTTGTATTGGGGCGTATGGTTTCCATATTGTGGAATTCATTGCTTCCTGGCATGCTTGAGCCACAGCTTTTTTCTTTTTAGAAATTAACAGCCTGTGGGGTGAGAGTGGCTTATCACGAAACTGTTCTATTTTCACTTGGTATTCAGAAGTAGTGTGTGATCGTTTTGAAATCTGGTTTCTGAACCATTATATCAATCGGTAGTTCTCAGTGGATGGTGTGGGTAAGGTCTCATAGCTCCCCAAAGTCAATTGTCACAGCGGATCCTTTCTTCTCTCTCACTGAGAGCGCAATCCTAAACTGTAATTAGGCCGGCATAAACTAAGCCAGCAAAGTTTGACCAGCACAAGGGCCACCATAAAGTGTGATTGGACTACTCTCGGAGTCAGGGAGGATGGTTCACATCTGTGTGCTGGCCTCTCTGACTCCAAGAGTGGTTCAAACATACTTTACGGTGTCCCTTGGGCTGGCCAAACTTTGCTGGTTTACCTTATGCTGGCCTAACCCAGTTTAGGATTGCGCCTATTTTTATACCTGTTAATAACTCAGATAATTGAAAAGCTTATTTTAAACTAGCCCCCCACTCCACATGCATTTGTTCCTCTATGTTTATCATATCCCCCAGTCTTTTATTCAATAGCTAGCTTCCACAATTGGGACAATCTGCCTTTTTGAGCTTGTTTCCTCAACCATTTATGTGCATGCACCCATCTTCCCTGTCTTCTCTTTGTACTTAACATTATGATGTTTATTTAAACATTGTATGCCCAAAACATGCTCCTGCTCCTCGAATCATGTGTTCTGTAATCTGGATCACTTGACTGGGAACACATACCAGTGATACTCTCTATTACTAATAGTTGGAATAGCAACTTTGTTCCTTGGCAAAGGTAACATGACACAGACACAAGGCGCAATCCTAAACTGAGTTAGGCCGGCATAAGCTAAGCCAGCAAAGTTTGGCCAGCACAAGGGCCACCGTAAAGTGTGTTTGGACCACACTTGGAGTCAGTGAGGCCAGCACACAGACGTGAGCCATCCTCCCTGACTCAGAGTAGTCCAAATACACTTTATGGTGGCCCTTGTGCTGGCCAAACTTTGCCGGTTTAGCTTATGCCAGCCTAACTCCAGCTAAACTGGAGCCTGCAAAGATTGCGCTCTCATTCATTTATGTTTAAGGCACTCTTGCTTAAACTGGGACAGATTAAAGGCTAGTAAAATAGGGTTTTTTACATCCTGTGTGTGCATTATATAAATGTTTTTCTGTACTCCTTGGTTATTCTATAACTAGGGTCATGTGGCCTTGTCTGTTGCTGGAGAAGGTACAAGTGCTTCATTACTTTTTCCTGACATCCAAGATTTGTGTCAGTGCCCTGAGTGGATTACTGCCTCTCACTTCTGTTATCTCCAGTCAATATTTTAGCAATAACTGTTCGTAACTTTGTCTCCTGTTTCCAAGGATTCATAGAGATCATCCTTGGGTGTGGGGGAGAAGAGGTGTTTCCATGGCTTAACTTTAAGCAAACTAAAGCTTTCCGAAAATTGTGCTGTACATATACTCTGGGAAACTTTATATATTCCAGGCTGAGCTGTGTCTCAAATTATGCCCCAACTGTGTCTTCAGCAAGTTGCACAGCACACACACTTCCTATTAGTCCCACCCACCCCCAGCACTTGCTTTGCTTCTCATGTTATTATCTCTGAAATCTTTACAGCAACCTTCTAAGATAGGCCAGTAGGATGATGATTCCCCTATAATCATCCCAGTAGGATGATGGTCACCCCTATTAGATGAGGACCTGAGCTTAAAAGGATGTTTAATTGGCTCATAATTGAGATAAGACTTAGGGACTTTTAGTTCATGGTTCATGCTCTTAATACTAGGATACGCCAGCCAGGAATGTTGATTTTGAGAAATTCTGTTTTAGAAAGACCCTTTAACCTGCAGTATACGTGCAACCAATAATGTAGCGTTTGTAGGACTTGTAGTGAGTGCTTCTTGAAAGTGTGTATGTGTGGGGGAAATTCACAATCTTGGCCAATCATATGATGTGAATAAAATAAATGCATGTTTTTGTGAACATCCTCCACCATGTAGTTAGGATGCTATGTGAGGAAGAAAGGGAAGGATCTCCAGCATGTTCTGCTAGCTATGCGGAGATCCTCTGGCTGTCCCATTACCTGCCTCCAGTTGTTGTCGTATTCTCAACCCTGTCCTGGAATGAGGCACAGCTGGAGTTTTCCTGACCCTATTGACCTGTTTGGTGTAAGCAAGAAGCTTTGCTCAGACTGAATCTTTTGCAAGTTCTCTTCTCCTTCCTTCCACTCCTCCCTGCAACTTGCACATTTTGGCTGTGTTCCCTTGAGCTTGTGCCTTCCCTGTCTTGCCTGCCTGGTCTTGTGTTCCTGGATGCAGTCCATCCAATCTGGTTCTATAAGATTGCTATTCATGTACTGAATAGTCCTGTATGTCCAGTTGTTCCTTGGGCACATTCTGGAGATGCATATGACCAAGAGAGGATGGGAAGTTGTCGTTTCCCTGAACTCTTCTCTAATCAGTGCTTTTCCTCTCTGGCAAGGAGTGAAAATCTGGAGCGAAGGAGTGAATATGAGGAGGTTTCTATTTAGGAGACCAAAGTCTTGCTGTCTGCTATCACCCTCGTATCTGTTCAAGGTTCCCATGGGCAGTGCTTGTAGGGATGGCATAGTTTGCCTTGAGTGTTCTCTTGGTATTTTTCCTCCCTTGTGGTGCTATAGGCTGAGTGCTGCAGACAGCGTGATCGTCTCGAAAGACCTGTTCTCCGGATTATGGTGTCCTTGTAATATTTCCACAACAAGGGGATAAAAATAAATGCCCAGCTCAGGAAACATGTGATGAGAACTGCCAGAGTAAGTATTATCCCACTGTGACCCATCCCAAGCCTATCACTATTCTGGCAGCGCATGGAGAAGATCTCTTTACCCTTTGCTGTTTCTCTCCCACCCCTCTCCCTCTGAATGTAGGAGAGGGAAAGGGGATTTTCCCTGAGGCAATGGCTGTAAACAGAGGCCAACTGAGAACATACCGTTTTTCTCAAACCAGGAAAGGTGAAAGGTGAAGGGAAGGGTTTGCTGTTTTCAGAACACATGAGGGGTAGTGGAGTTTACATGAACTGTTCTAGTATATGGAGAGAGAGTGTGTTTGTGTCTGTGGCCAGACTGTTGGCCTTTCTACTGAACCTGCGCACAGTCAAAGTGCTGTTTAACAATTTTGGGCTGTTTTGACCAGCTCAATATAAAGCAGACAACTCAAAACAAAGGTGAAATCTTGATGCTGAGCAGCATTCTTGCCTGGGGACAGCAGATTTCTCTGAAAGAACACGTTGCCCCTGCAGAAATGTGCTGTCTGCTAGTAAGAATGCTGCTCAGCACCTTTCAAGGCTTTATCTGTTTTTCATGTCACTTTTTATGCTGCCCTTTTCCTTTTCAGGGCTGGGATCAGGTTGGCATCATCATGCCAAGCTTCCGGCCTCAAGGACCCACTTCTAATTTCCATTTGCCTGCCTCTATCCCTGAACCCCCTCCCCCAGTTTGGGATTGATCCCCACTCCTCCTTTCTGTCTTCATTCTTCCTCCCTCTTCTCTTCCACCAGAGAGGCAAAAGGTAGGCAGTAGAAATGGCTGCTTCCTACAGCCACCATTTTCTTCTCTGCCAGCCAGCCAGCCAGCCAGCAATAACCATGCAGTTGGCAACTGCTGCAGATGCTAGTTTGTCCACCCTTTTCATGGCTTTATGGTGGTGGCAGCAGCTACTGTCACCTGTCCACTTAGGTGAGCGGTCATCAGTCAGGAACAACCAACCCAGCCTGAGGGAGAAGGAACTGTTGCTTGTGGTGGCTTTATTCTTAGTAGGAGAGGGTTTGAAAGGCCCCACTGAATGGCATGTTCCAGAGCCGCTGCTCCACTCTCATCCCCAAAAAACAGCCGGGCAGATAGCGTTTTTCTTCTTGGCCTGACGGATGTATTTTGCTGTGTAGTTCTTGCCTATATAGGCTCTTCATTCTGCTTCAGGTTCTATAGTGTACTCTGACCTCTGAGTTCAGAGTGAAGTACAGTGGTAATACATACTTAAAATCCATTGTGTCCCTTAAAGGATTTGTGACTGTGTGCTTATTTTTTTAGGCTCACTTTTACGTAGGGAAAATCATGTGTAACACAAGATTGACATGCATATCTGTTTTGCTGCGTGTACTGTATGTGTGTGTCACCTGCTGGATGGAACCACTGGCAATGCAGACTAAAGGATAGGAGGTTTGGAGAGGTGGTCTCCAAGAGGACAGGCATTGGGAAATGGCTGGTACTAGGTGGGGTTGGCTTTGGAGCAGGCAATCTGAATAGATGGGGCGAGAGCCAGACAAAGCTGGGTAGCAGGAGCCAGGGCAGCTTGACCTGAGCTGATTGTCTTTTAAGAAGCTAAGCACTGCTTCTGTAGAGTAGGCTGAAATACTTTCCTACAAACCTTGTGACACATCTCGCGTCCCTATCCCACTCTCTGCTGACAAATTCAAGACAACTCCCCTCACCCCGGTATTCCTAGGGAACTGGAGTTGTTGTCCAGTCCAGCACTGCTGTATCTTCCATAAACCCCATAACCTGGCCTCATCTGTGTGATAGTGTGGCTCCTTGTAACTTGGGTTGGATTTCTGCCTGTCCTAATACCTGTCCTCTTGAGTGGAAATAAAAGGGATGAAGTACTTGATTGGTTTGTTTTTAGACCTAGTGTATGTTCGGAGAGCCTACCTTTGAATTAAAATGTGAACTCTTTGGCAGCAGAACCCTTTCTTAATGTACCTATAGGCCCTGTGTCTTGAGTTCTTGGTGAAGGGCAAACTATACATCTTTTCTCTTTTTGGCCTCTACAAAGTCCCAAATAAATTGGTATACCAAACATCACCAGCTTTCCATGTAGTTAAAATTACTCTGCGGACGTTTTAAAAAGTCAGTGGGAAGAATGAAGTATTTTGAACAAGGCGCTCTCTCTCTCTCTCTCTCTCTCTCTCTCTCTCTCTAGTAAGGAGATAATACGGACCGACCTCCCAAGGTCATTGTAATGAAAGCTTGTGTATGTAGAGGCCACTGGATCAGACCAATGGACTACCTATTCAGCATCCCATTCATCATAGTGGCCAACCAGATGCCTCCAGGTTGCCCACAAGCAGGATGTTATGGTGATGGCTGTCTCTTGCTGTAACCTTGCAGAAACTGGTATTCAGTGGGATACTGCTTCTGAACCTGGACATTCCATTTGCCATCATGACTAATAGCCATTGGTAGGCTGAATCGGAATTTGACATGAATCTGCCAAATCCTCTCTTTAAAGCCACTGGTTTAAGTATAAAGTGAATTTCATACATTAATCATGTATTATCCATTTTGCATCCACGACTAAGCAATTGCATTGTGTAGCTCCATGTTCTCGAACTAGTGTTCTAGGGTCATGGGAGAGGGAGAAAAGGTTTCTGATCTACTTTCTCCACACCATGCATAACTCTTTAAAGCTTGACCATAATGACCTTAGTCATTTTTAAACTAAAAAGCTCCAAATACTAAACCCCTCTTAGTATTCTCTGCATCCAGCTGAAAACAAGGTTTCTGCCTTTTATGTCTCAAGGCTAGTCAAGCATAGTGTGGTGCAATGCCTGGTGAAATCCCAGTCGGTTAAGAGAGAGCTGGGCTTGGTCAGAGTTTCCAGAGGTTGGGTGGGGGCAGTGTGTCTGTGTCCTGCACAGTATTTGTTCTCTTCCCATTACTAAAATTCAGGAGAAAATAAATTGAACAAACTAACCAACTAGAGGCCACTTTCCTCTCTATGTTTGGGGCACAACTTATTAAAAACAAGAAATTCTGCACACAAAAAGTTTAACGCACAGTATTCACAATTCTAAATACTCACTTGTGTCTGGTCCAACTCTTTCCCCCACCCGCAGCCCTGGACATGACATGGAAAGCTGGTGAAGTATGTTGCCCAGGCTGTGTTGCCACTAACTTTTATATATGTGTGAATCGCATGAAGATGCCTGTTTTGCTATTTGAAGCTCCTGCTTTGGTCAGTGGTTGCCCCTCACCTTTCTGTGCCCATCCTAGCCCAATTACAGGAGGAACAAGCAGCCAGTTTCAATTGTGTGGTTATTCTTTGCTTGTGTTCATACCTTTTTATCTACCAGAAAATTGTTTTGTATCTTTTATTTCCTGCATGTGTTTATGTGGCACATAAGGCTTTGGTTTTGAACCATTCATTCCTAGCCCACAATGGTTAGGGGAACTCTGTATTTTTTTTCCAGGGGGTGGGCAGGGAGAGATTGAAAACTTTGCCCTTGTGCCAACCAAGAAGCAGTGGCTTAGGAGAAAGGTGATGCTGAATTTAGGGGTAGGAGTGAAAGACTGTAGGGTCACATCAAGGGATGCCATTCTCACTTCTGTGTTCCATTTCCAACCCCCTGCAGAGATGAAGTGGGATCTTAGCTTGACAGGTGTTGAACCAAGAAAGACATCTCAAAACCATATTTCTACCAGAAAGGGCTGAAAAAGTTATTTGACGTGCATTTTCATCTCCTGTAATACATCTTTGTGCACAGGATGCAAAACCTGTGCTCAAGTCTCCCCTTGCAGCTTTAAAAAGCAGATGAAATCTGGGCTGATGGGGAAGAGGGGACCTTGGGGAACAGAAGGAGGGATAATAGTATTCTGGATAAAAGCTGTTGTCTGAAAGGGCTTACAGTGGTGGGTGATGCTCTAGAGATATGTCGGTCGGCATTCCTTTCAGTGCTTCCTTGCACCATCACAGGCATCTCTGCCTAGCTTGGGTGGGGCATCCTAGTGTGGGAGCTTCTCAAGGAGACAGAGGCCCAAACGCTGCTGCAGCTCCCAGGGCGACCTGGGAGGGGTGGAATAGATGAGACGCCATTGGCTCTCCTCTTTGCATCCTAGGTGACGTGAGCAAGGAGGAGCCCTTTCCCCGCATCCTCAGCAGGGACTTGAGGCATGGGATTGGTTCTTTCTGCATCCTAGGTAACCAGCACAGGGCGGAGCCTGGCTCCCTCTGCATCCTCCGCGGTGACCTGGGGGAGGGGATTGGCTCCGACTGCAGCCTAGGTAACAGGCGTGTGTGTGTGTGTGTGGGTGGGGGGTGTTGTCTCAGTCTCGCTGCAGCCTCAGCACAGCACATGGGGTGGGGATTCCATCTCTGCAGCTTGGGCATTGAGCAGGGGGTGGGGATTTGCCGGAACTCCTCTGAAAGCGACAAGCTGAGGAGAGCAGAGGATTGGATCTCATGCTGGGGAGGGGGGGGAGGGAGGAAGGCTGGCTATAGCACAGCACCTGTGGGTCACATGCTGGAAAGGAGGGGGACTTCCAAACAACTCGGGGGCAGCTGGCAATCCTGCCAAATAAAGCGCAGCTGCTTACTGAAACCGGAGATGTCTGTGCGGCACCCTGCCTGGGTCACCCAGCTCTGCCTGCCCGGAATTTGCGCTCTACATAGACCATGATCTGGGTGGACAGCTCTGGGAGCAGCAGCTGGGGACATGAGAAAGGTATCCCTTTCCTTTAACACTTTTCTCACCGTGCCTGCTGCTTGCTTTTGGCTAGACCAGGCCAGATCGCTCCCCACCAAGCACTGTGTACTGAAGGGTCTGCAGCGGGCAGGGATGTGTGATATTTTGATGAGATGGAGGCTGTGAGAAAAGGGGAAGTGGTGTGTATGTGTAGCTATCCTGACCCATTACAGAACAAAGAGGTGCAGTGGGGAAGAGTCCTTAATTTCTGTGGATACGTTGGTGCTGATGTTCTGGTCATGGATAATGTATAGAGAATAGGTACATGAAGGGGTTTGACCAGTGATCCCCACAGAAGAAATGAGGGTGGGCAGCATCTTAATATCGGTATACCTTATGTTGAAATGCTGGGAGAGAGGGGGTAAGGATGTCTTTGATCCAGGAGGGGTCCTTGCCATTTTGATCGTGGAAGACAAAGGTACCTTGATAATGAAGCTGGGGGTGGGGTGCAAAATGGTCTCTGTGCTCTTTTCACCTCGCTCTAAGACATAGGTAACTGGCAAGACATCCAGATGAGTTTTTACTTTGAATCAATATTTTGATGAAGAGGAGCAAGCAACAATATAAGAGCCACACGCCTGCCTGGTTTAGATGCCCCATGGAGTGTATTGCCAGAGGGAGGGGGTGATGTCTAAGGACAGTGTATCTAGGATTGCAGCTGAAGAGTAAGCCCACTGAAGACAATCAGATTTTGGAGTAGACAAGCAGAGAATTGTGCTCTAAAGTTGCTAGTTAATTTGTGCATGTTGGCAGGGAAGGAAGAGAGGGGATCCGGTCCTGATCAGTTAGGTCCTAGGAGAACAATTAAGTTTTGGGGCTGGGGATGCTGAGCACCTAGGACCAAACAGAAGAGCAGCTTGCAACTGTGGAGGAGACCATAAAGCAGTACTGGAACATTTTACCAGTAAGGGTGACATTGGGTTTGGCATACTCAGGCTAGAGGTGTGGTGTCTCAGGTCAGAGATAGGTGGATAATCTCAAAGGGCATTGCTAGATTGATCATCCAGATGCTCAAGGGTACAGGCAGGCAGGTAGAGAAATTCGCCACAGAGCTCTGGTGTGTGTTCTGTGGAGCTGAAATAGGGGGCACTTTACTCTGTTTCTTCCTGGAAGAAGGATTTGGGATTTAAAATGGGTACCTTTAGCACCCTGAATTCTGGGCCCTTTTGCCCCCTCTGTCTGATGCAGGAATGAAATGATAGTTTGGAGGAGGGAGTCATTAGCTTTCCAGGGGAAATGGAAGGGTGGGGTCCCAGGTGTAGGCTGCCAATGGCATGACTGCAGCGTTTCTTGTAAAAGAACTGACTGTGCCACAGGGCGGGGAGGCATCTCTGTGTGGTTGGCAGTCCTAAGGCTGAGCCCGGATAAAAGAAACACACTCCTGCAGTGTGTGAATAAATATAGCCTGCTTGCCTGCTGGGAATGGGTGAGGGTGGATCAGCCGTAGGAGAGGCCTGCCCTCCTGCAGAACGTTGCGAGGGGAATGGGTGTTTAAAGGATGGCAGCATTCCGGGGAGGGGGGGGAACGTGTCTGGAGCAGGGTGGGGGTGAAAGCTGTTCACTGTTTTGCGGCTGGGAGAAAACAGTGGCTTTTAGGGTGTGTATAGGAGGGTAAGAGCTTTCATTCTGAAGCATTGGGGAAGGCAGGCGACTCTGCTGTCTGGAGCAGAGGGAGCTGGCAAGGCACAGCACGCATGGCAAGCCGGGTTCTCGAGTTGCATCAGGTGGCTGAAAATGCAGAGATTCCCCACCCCTTTATGCAAATACCCAGAATGGCACCACAGGCTGATGCAAGCCCGCTGCTATGGAGCAGCAATCCAGAATGACAATTGGCCCTCCCTCCCTCCCTCCCTCAGCCAGCCAGCCAGCCAGCCAGCCAGCCAGCCGTCTGAGCGGTTAAAGCTGCAGACTCCCTCCTGCCTGGACAGAGAGAGTTCTGCTGCGTAGCATGGGCAGTACAGCTTGGTGGCTGTTCATGGAGTTCCTGGTCTGTGCCCCGGAGCAGCCTCTTTGCAGAGCAGCTCTTGGCAAGCTCCTAGAGCAGAATGGCGATAGGTGGGGGGCAGGTGTCTGGAGCCCCACAACGACAAGAATGGTCCAGAAAAAGACCGGGAGAGGTGGCCTCGACCCTCACTCGGCACGAAGGGCGGCCCTTGGAGGTGAGCAGGGTCAAACAGTAGCGTGGGGCTGTTCTCCCAGAGGCTGGACGTATGCTGGTGCTTTGGGTGTGGGGAATGGAGATGTTTGTGTGGTGGCTTTTGCCAGGGAAGGGGCAAAGAAAGAAGAAGAAGAAGAAGCGGGGCCTTGGAAAAAAGGGGAGCTGAGGGTTTGGAGATAGAAATGTCTTCCTTCCTTTCTTCCTAGGACATTGATTTAATTGACATCCTGTGGAGACAGGATATCGACCTTGGAGCTGGGCGTGAGATTTTTGACTACAGCCACCGCCAGAAGGAGAACGACGTGGACAAAGAGCCGAGTAACGGGCAGGAGTGTGGGGATGGCTGGAGGAGCAGAGGAGACGACACTGCTGAGAGGGCCTTACTAGTGGATGGCGAGACGGGGGAGAGCTTCCCCGCACAGGTATGAACTGCTACTGGGGGTGGGGAGGAGGGTTAGGACAGCTCTGTCCCAGCAGTCTGGGAATGGTCTCCATACCTGCCCAACCAATGAGAGGGGAAGTCTGCTGCCGCCGCCTCTGATTGGCCGCATGTCTAAGTAGGTCTTGGAGTGAAAGGTGAGGGGGAAAAAGTGAGGATAAGCTTTGATGCTGGAAAAATATTCTCTCCTTATCAAGCTACAAATAGGACGCTAAGAGAATGTAGTCCTGAAAAACTGCTAGTGTTCAGCACTGCTGATCCTTCTGAAGGAATCGGGCAGGGCTGTTTCTCTGAGCACTAGATTTGAACACATGGGTATTAGTTACATCTGAGTGTCCCTGGTCAAGGCCTTGGTCTGTGTTCCCTTGCTTCCCCTATCAAAACCAAATGCATACAATCCTGATTCACTCAGCATGGCTGGTTTTGAGCACAGTTGTTGCTGGAACAGACCACAAGCAGAACTCCTGACTTCCCCCTTCAGTTTGCCTGACCCAGTCCCATCTGCTGTGTTTCTCTGTAATATGTGTACTGTTTGTGGTGGTTGCCAGCACCTCAGATCCTGCAAGGAAAGTGATGCTGTCTAGAGTGGTGCACTCCAAAGTCAACACTGCTCTTAGGGTACCCTTGGGAAACCTGCCACTAGGAACTGGCCTCTGCTTACGGGACGACACTGAATTCTACATCCAGATAATCCACACCTGAGAAAATTGCATTTTGATGATGGCTTGGATTGGTACTTTTGCCGAAGTGTGGAATGTGCTTTTTTGTGGGGCAAGGCAGTGGAAGCAACTGGATGCAGTTGGGACAAGGAATGTGGGAGGAGATGCTGGGATCCCTGTCAGTTGGAATATCCAGACACTGACTAGTTGTTGAGCAGAGCTGTTAACACAGTGTTTCTTGGCCTGATGTGCCTTGCTCTGAGCAGAGAGCCTTGTCTTGGGGCTGTGGGTTGGAATATATTATTGGTCTTTAACTGATGGATCATGAGTTGCATCTAGGTTTGCATCAGTCTTACGGTAGGATTACAGACCAGCATTCATACTTTTTTTTTTTAACTTGAGAGGAAATAATGGGAAGGTAAAAAGGTGGGCATTAAGATGGTTAACACAAAAAATGACTCTCCAGGCACACTAGGGTTAACGATGGTTGGACAAGGTTGAAGATTGCTGGGATCGAGGACCAGACTGAGATGGAATAATAGCTGTTCTTTGCCTTCTCCAGGTGCCTGGTGTGGCAGACCAGACAGCCTTGTCCTTGGAGGAGTGCCTTAGGCTGCTGGAGGCCACATTTCCCTTTGGGGAGAATTCGGAGGTAGGTGTGCTTGACCTTTAGAAAATGGAAGATGAAGTACATCGCATTAGTTTTATCTGTCATTTCTGCAGAAATTTTCAGTCTATCAATGAACTTGACCGTTCTTCATTTTGTCCTTGCAATAACCTTGTGAAGTTGGGTTAGGCTTTGAGATGTAGAAATGTCCAAAGCCAATCAGTGAGCTGACCAGGGATTTGGTCCCTGGGTCAACCCCAGCAAAACCCAGTGCCCTGTCCACTGCACAGTGCTGGGCTTTGCAAAGTAAAGCCTTTCCAAATCAAGAAAGAAGCTGCTTTTGTTCCAGGCATGGAGCCAGTTAGATTAACAGAAAAGGGAGGTTGCCAGTGCTGCCTTCCCCCCTCCCACCCCCTGCATGCTTGAATGTCCCTTGTACTGTGAATGCAAGGAGCATTGGGGGACGACTGCCACAGTCGGAACCAGAGACTTGGTGCTTGTAAAGCTTACCCTGGGAGAGGAGAAGGGTATGGCTGCACACCTCACACTGTAATGGCAACTGAATTAATTCTGCTTTGCTTTCAGTTTCCAGCTGCAGATGCCCCCAGCCTAACTGAAGTTGTGCCTAGTGAGAGTGGGTCTTCCGTTGTCCCAGAAGGGCTCCTGTCTCCTCTTCTGACCGAGACAGAGTTGCCCTTTGATTTGGAGCAGCAGTGGCAGGACCTCATGTCTATCATGGAAACGCAGGTGAGGAGGGCTGGCTTCCCCATGTGTTGTCCTTTTCTGGGTCCTCCTGCCGCTTCCTCTACTCTCCCACCTGAATTCTGTATGCCTCCTTCTGTCTTGCTTGTGCCTACATCGCATTAATGCAGAGCATGAGCAAACAAGGCAAACTAGTTGCGTACAGAATGTAAATCCTCCATGTTGCTTTCTATAGGAGAGAGTTGAACAAAGTGCCAGGTCAGGATAAGTTGGTGGAACCTGGACAGTGGCGCTCTGCTCAGGGTGATGTTCTGCACCCCCAGCATCAACTCTCTGCCCCCTCCCCGCCAACTGACACTCCCTCCCACCACACCAGGCTCCATTTCAGAGCCGTACAGGGGCAAGGAAGGGTGGGTGGGCCAAAACTGCTCACCTCTTTGAGAGGCAAAGTGTCTCAGCGCCACCTTTCTCCTGCCTCAGGAGCGCAATGCCTAGGGGCCGCCGCCCCTTCTTGCCCAATGGTAGGTCCACAACTGAACCTGGAGGATAATTCCTGCTCAACCTTAAAGCCTTCCCCAGCTGCTTGCATGTGATGTGGTGACAAAAATAGATTTCATACTGCAGTGTTGTTCAACCTTTTTGGACTGGGACTCACTTTTTAGAATGGCACTCGTGTCGGGGCCCACCAGAACTGATGTCATTAACCTGGAAGGGATGTTGTGGCAGGAAGTGACATCATCAAGCAGGAGGTGCTGTCATTGTAACATAATAAAATGACACTCCTGAAATGCAAATTGGCATTTTTGCTCTGCAGCAATTGTACAACCATGAAAAATCCCTGACAGAAAGAAAGATTAGGACAAAATATGATGTAAAAGCACTGAACTAAAAACAAAACTTAAAAAACCTCACTTGAAAATTCAAACTATTAACACTCACAAAAGGAATATAACAAAAGTCAGGTCTGCAGTTTCCAAGATGGCTGCTCCCAGCTTTCCGCAACCCACCAAGTGGGTCCTGACCCACAGTTTGAATAACACTGTCATACTGTATTTGAACAAGGCTTGCTTTGTTCCTGGAACCTCTTTTGGAAGTCACTTTCAGGATTTTGAAATGGAATCCCCATCGTGTTGGGAATCTTTTTCTCAAAGCTCTGTATTTGATCAGCAACACTGTCCAGTGGGCCCTCATTAGGCATGACAACATTCAAAGGTATTCAAACCTGTCGATTTTGGCCCACTAACCCTCAGATCCTGACTGGAGCATAGCTTTCTGAGGCCCTCAGAATGTCTGAAATGCATCGGCCCTCAGAATGTCTGAAATGGGTTAAAAAATACAACTTCCAGTTTCCCAAGGAAACTGGAAGTTGTGGTTTTTATGCCCTTGGCATTCTGAGGCACAAGGAAGCCCTCCAGCCTCAGAAGCTATGCTCTTGTAAGGTTTGGCATCCACAGATCATCAAACCCCCATATGTCGAACCCATGGATAATGTGGGCCCATCTATATATTTCAAGTTCCTTTTACTGCTCAGCCATCACCACGTTCAGGTGTTAAGGAGGGAGGCACCAGTGGACTGACAATGGGCATGAGCATCCTTAAGCCCCAATAATTCTCTATTAAAAAAATAAAGTACTCTATAGCAGAAGTGAGTTTCTTGCCTCCTTTCATGCGGACAGTCACAACTGGAGGCATGTGATGGCATTTGACAGCTCACAGAATTGTTTTCTCTTTAATAGTTAATGCTTGAGTCTGTATCTGCTGAGCAGTACAGAAAATTTAAATTCTGTAAGAACAAATCGTGCAAACTTATTTATCAGGACAGGATTTGCATGAACAGAACTTGCTGTATAATAGGTGACAACAATCGTTTCTTACAAATGGCGGTGGCAAACCTTCCTAGCCAGCTTCCCCCCTTCCAATAACCTGCCTGTACGTCCCACCAACACAGATCCTGGTTTTCCCCTAAGCAACCTCTCTTTACTCCTGGCATGCCGTTTGCATGTTCAGGTGATACTTGTCTTTTGTTCCCTTCTTACTTTAGGAAAAAAGGATTACCTGCTATTTCAGATAGCAAGTTCCATAGTCATAAATGTGTTAAAATTTACAGACTGATGTAGTTTGAATATTAGATGTTTCATTTTCTGTGCTTTCTTTTGAGACCCTCTTCAGGAGATTTGTTTTGTGTATTTCTGTCTTTCCATTGTGGGGAGAAAGAACTGGTTAAGGAAAGTGAGACAGCTGGAGTCTGAAACATGTCTTCTTTTCAGGGTATGGAGGTGAACAGCACAGCAGCTGCAGAGACCCTGTACAACAACACAGGTGGAGACATTCTGACCGCCAACTACAGCCTTGCTCCATCCACTCCAATCAACCAGAATGTCAGCCTGCATCAGGCATCATTGGGAAGCTGCACACAGGACTTCCCTTCCCTGTTTAGCTCTGAGATTGAGAGGCTGTCAGTGACTGGCAGCTCAGCTCTGTTGCAGTTGGTTCCTGACAACTCCACCGGCTTCAACACCACATTTGGCTCTACCAACCTAAGTGGGATTTTCTTCCCTCCCCAGCTAAATAGCACTGTAAATGAGACATCTGGGCCTGACCTCCCAGATCCTCTTGGTGGACTCCTGGATGAAGCCATGTTAGATGAGATTAGTTTGATGGACTTGGGTATTGAAGAAGGCTTCAACCCAGTGCAAGCTTCCCGCCTAGAGGAAGAATTTGATTCAGACTCTGGGCTCTCCTTGGACTCAAGCCACAGCCCTGCTTCTCTCAGCAGTTCAGAAGCATCATCATCATCCTCTTCAGCATCTTCATCTTTTTCTGAGGAAGGTGCTGTGGGCTATAACTCGGACTCTGAAAATGTGGACTTTGAAGATGCAGAAGGGGCTGTTGGATACCAGCCAGAATACAGCAAGTTTTGTCGCATGAGCTACCAGAACCCTTCTCAACTGCATTACTTGCCTTACCTGGAACATGTGGGCCACAACCACACCTACAACATGGCCCCCAGGACCTTAGATTCTGATGAGCCTCAGCCAACAAGCATGGGAAAGAAGAGTGCCAAGGACAAGCAAGCAGACTTCCTGGATAAGCAGATGAGCCGAGATGAGCACCGAGCCAGAGCCATGAAGATTCCGTTTCCCAATGAGAAGATCATCAACTTGCCTGTGGAGGAGTTTAATGAACTCCTGTCCAAGTACCAGTTGAGTGAGGCCCAGCTGAGTCTCATCCGAGACATTCGGAGGCGGGGTAAGAACAAGATGGCTGCACAGAACTGTCGTAAGAGAAAGCTGGACACTATCCTCAATCTGGAACGGGATGTGGAGGACTTGCAGAGAGACAAGTCGAAGCTGCTCAGGGAGAAGGTGGAGTTCCTCAGGTCCATGCGCCAGATGAAACAAAAGGTGCAGAGCCTTTACCAAGAGGTGTTTGGCCGCCTGCGTGATGAGAATGGCCAGCCCTACTCCCCCAATCAGTATGCCCTACAGTACGCCAGTGACGGCAGCGTTCTCCTAATACCACGCTCCTTGGCTGACCAGCAAGGCAGGCGACAAGAGAGGAAACAGAAAGACCGGAGGAAGTGAGTGATGGTGAATGTCAGCAGGCGGGTGTAAAACTCACTGAAACTATATCCTGGAGAAGGGCTGAGCCCAGAAGAATTTGAAGGAACTTTCATGCCTTCTTATCCAATATATCTTCTCAAACCATGATAGCTGCCAGCCAGTGTATAGGAGCAGACTGCTGGGCGGGGGGTCTACAAGTCTTGAGGGGCAGAATGGCCAAGCATGTTCAGAGAGAGCTACATCCCCAGCAACCTGGAACCTATTGTTGAACGGTGGGGGGAGGGGAATGAGCTGGCATAAAGTGTGGGGAGGGGGGTTGAGTCTCAGCCAAGGGTAGAAATACTGGATTTTTTAAAAGAGAAAAAAGGTTGTAAGTGGACAGACTGAGCAGGATAAAGAGAGTGTTTTTTCTTTGAACTTCCAAAACTTGGATAATTCAGGTAGCTTTTGCCAGAACCAGTTTTGACATTGGTTCTATCCAGTTTGAAAAGATAACCAAATCCACTATTAGCCATGTCCCTTAGATGTGCATATATGTGTGTAACTACAAGTGGAACATGTGAAATGGTGTGGTATTTAGGAGGGAGGATTAGAGATGTTGTGTTACCCTTTTTCACCTTGAGAGAAAGCAAGATTCCCATTCAAGGAGTTAACGAGTGTAATCTTTCTAGTGTACCTTAGTACCTGGTATATGAATACTGGGAAGGTGGGACTGAAAAAAGGTTAACAGAACATACATTCTCCCACCACCCCTCTCCTCACCAGTCAAAAACGTATTAAGCATGTCACTGCCCACAGCAAGGAGCCAAATATAACGGCTGGGCCACCACCAAGATGCATTCAAACAAGATAGCGCATGGTAAACTGCATGCTACAATGCTGTCTTTCCCCACTGATTGGCTACTGCTTTGGGAGAAGAGGGGTGTGTGGGCTGGGTGTGAAGCCCACACTTTTCACCCAGCTGGGGGTTTGCTATGTAGTCATTAACGCTTAAGTCTACAGCACAACAGGTTTTGCCCCCATAAAGTAGGTGGGTCACATAAGAGTGTAGCCACATATGGCAAGCCCCTTTCTTAATGGGCACTTTTTTTTTTTGGAACTCTGCTCCTGTGTGTTTCCTGCCATGTAGGGCTGTAGAATGAACTTGTAGTGCATATGTAGGAAAGAAAGGGAGAAACTTCCCCCAGTAATCAAAGCTGCTGAAAGTTCTTTTTGCCATAAAGATTTGATGAGTGTGATTCCACAGCTGGCTTTCTTTCTGTCCTTGGGTGTCATTCCAACTCCCCCCTCCTTTTTTTTAAATAAGGCAAAGGGTGAGGGTAGTGCCTTGAACACAGCTGGCCTCAAGCTCAGAGGCAGTCCTCGAAGCTGTTAACTTGCAGTATAGCACAGCTGGGAGTATTACTGACCTTACCAGCAACTGATGAGTTAAATGGTTTTGGTTTTTTCCCAGCCAGTCAGTCCTGTGTATGTGATGGAGTGCAAGTGTGTAGCACTGAAATGGGCATCCTCCAGAGGGTTGAGAGGATATGAAAAACTGTCTATGTGGTAAAGGGCAATTTTGCAACCGGGTGCTCCATGAGCATGTTTTCTTGAGGCCATGATTCTTGCAGGGAAGAAATGGGGATGGGTGGGAAATGATCTAATGTTGAGCCAATTCTCTTGCTCCTGCAATTTGGCAGCATGAAACTTGAAGCACAAAATGTGTTGAGCAATGGCTGGGTTGCTGGGTGGTTAAGGTTGTGGAGCCCTGATGTGTGTGCATGTGTTTAATTTATTTTTACCTAAGAGGTTTTATTTTGAATGGTTTCTATGACCTGTTGGGGAGAGGCGAAAGAGCGAGAGAGTGAGCACAGGACAAAAATAAAATGGCTTATTCACTATTTGAGCATTGGTTGTTGTCTTTTTTTAATGGAATTATCCAACATGCCAGAAACTATAATGGTATTACCAATTTTATCTTCATTACAGCCATGTTAGGTAATGCTGTAGAGAGTCATCGCAAGATGCTGGAATGGCTACAGGTTCAGTTTTTAAAGTACTTTGATAATTTCATGAAGAATAGTTTTATCAATGGGTATTGGCAACAATAACTTCTCCAGCAATTGTTTTCTGTTTTTTTTTTCAGAAGTAGAAGGGAAATATTTTGCCATTATGCTTCATTTTTTGTTCATCTCTGCAACTGGAAAGATGGCCTAGGTGAGCTCTAATCTACAAAGGCTATTTTGATGTGCTAAGGCCACCTGAAGAGATTCATGTACGTAGGAATTTTAATATACTCTTAATGAATTCATATTTTTCTGGAGGCCAGTTTTGGGTATTAAACTCTCAAGGGTTGTCACTGCTCTGTTCAAAGCTTTGTCACTTGCTCGCAGTTAGATCCCTCTCCCCTTATTACCAGAACAAGCGGTGGTGGGGCATCTAAAGATGTTATCACTGTCTTAGTCTGGCACCTTGTTTGCTAATTGTACATCATACAGGTTGCAGCTATACCTATTCAGGCAAGTTAAGAAAACCCAAATCATGCGATGTGAATTACACATTGATGCACTTAATTATGTAGGATATTATTTAGGTTCCAAATTATTTGAACAGCTAGTTTTGCATGTCCTGAACCTCACCGAGGACTTTAGAGAAGCAGCCTTGCAGCACTCTTTAGGACAGCTGGTGTACCCCATCAGACAGCAGGAGATTGTGTCCCAGTCCTGCTCAGTAAGTATGCTAAAATAGCTTTCACTAGGATCAGGCTTCTTCTGCTCTAAGAATACTGGCATGCATGGCAATGTTCCACCTAATGACAGGCTGTTCACATTATGTCACACATCTGAGAACATATCCCTGTCATTAGGTAACACACCTGTATTTGGTCACAGTGAGTGGCTGGGAGGATGTAATGAGGATGGGAAGTGGGTAATGACAGGGGTAGATAAATAGGATCCGGGGAGGGAATGGGCACAAAAACATTGAATGCTGATGTATACAACTTTAGCCCTAATGGGAAGCAGTGGCCAAAGGCCTAGTAGTAGGTCCAGGAAGCCACTAGTTGAAAATGTTTGGAAAATACTTGTGTAGTCTAACATCTATTTTGTCCCATACATCCCCTCTCCCTGCCTTATAGTTGAAAGTAAAATTGGAAAAACAGCCAGGGCAGGGTGAGAAGAGTGTCATTTTGCAGTGGCATATAAGGAATTGCATGGTGGTTCTTTGAAGGCCTGTCCTGGGATCATGAGATAAAGTACAAATAATGCAAGGACATCAACTGGGTCTAACAGTATTCTCCACATAAAACCTTTTTAAAAAAAGGATGTATGTTTGGTAGGATACTGTCAAGTTCAGCACAGTGCTGCTGGAAGGGGCCCACTGGAAGTGATGTCATTAATCTGGAAGTTCTGTCACAGCCAGAAGTGCCATCACTATGACATAATAAAATGACACTCCTGGAATGCAAACTTGCATTCTTGGACTGTACCAATTGCCCAGCCATGAACCATCCCTTACAGAAAGCAAGATTAGGACAAAATATTATGTATAAGGACAGAACTAATTTTTTTTTTTAAAAACCCTCACTTGAAAATCAAACTGTTAAACACAAAAGGAATATAGCAAGAGTAAAGTCTGCAACTTCCAAGATAGCTACTCCTAGCTTTCCATGACCTACCTGACATCAGGCTGCAACCCACCAAGTGGGTCTTGACCCACAGTTTGAGAAACACTGGTCTAATCTGTCTTGTCAATTTTGCAACTCACCAAATAGTGAGTCATGACCCACTGGTGGGCCATGGTCACACAGTTTAAGAACCACTGCATCAAAATATTTGGATACTGAATTACATTTTTTTAAAGCTAGCTGCCGTTGCTGCTAGTAGATCAGGAACAACTATTGCTGATCATCACAGCTATATTAAAATCTTCCTGTAGAAGTTCAACCAAATCCTAGGGACAAGGCCTAGCAATGTTATTAGTTACCTACACTTTGTTTTACTGTGCTTTTCCAAGTTTTGAAAAGAACCATGGTTGGAAAATTTTAAGACATAATCAGAAACAAAATTTCTGGAGGAAACTAAAATGAGAGAGTGAAAATACGTTAACTCTCTGCTGGCTTAATCTAAGAAAGTTAACAAGAGAAGCAACTAAAAATCCACAGAAGATGACAGTTAGCCCACGTAGGTTTGTAACACTAGTCCATGAATAATCCATTTTAGCAACACAGGCAGCTGACCAATACCCACTTAAGCAACCCACTTATCTGGGGTGAGGAAGAAACAAAATATGGTGTAGCATACCTTGCAGCAGGAGACCTTTCATCCCACTTTCTGCTTAAGTGCTAGCCCAGGCAAAATTGATATTCTAGAAGGTGTTAGAAAAAACACTTAACACACCTTTCCCCTTTCCTTACACATGCAAGAAAAGCCTTAATTAGAGGAAGAGAAAAAGAAAGAGCAGGACTATAAATCTAAAGTTTTATTGAGACAAAAAGACAGTTCAGTATGAAGTTAAAATCCAAACACTTAAAAGTTTTAGACAACATTTTCACAGAAACCTAAAACACATGCTTTATTTTAAAAAAGGTTTATTCATGTCTACCTACATACCACCCTGTGAAGGAAGAGGAGGAATTATTGGTGGCTTGCTGGGGTAAGGAGCAAATTCAGAGGTAAAATTATATCCTTTGTAAAAACAAACATAAGATTAAAAATGAAATCTCAGTGAAGGACCAGGGCAAGGAAGGCAACCACTAATGCCCAAGTCTGAACAGAAGATAGCCATTGACAGAATGGTTTGAAATCTACCTTGTGCTGAAGGGGTAGATTTCATCCCTGCTTTCCTTCCCCCAAATATTTGGATTTTCTTAGAGAAAGCTGAAAGTTCACATACATACAGGGAAAAAAATTCAGGCAGGACCCCATAGCTGCTGGTTGGACAGAATAAAGTAAGATGCAGAAACAGTAATACTATAAAAATGAACTGTTTAGTCATCTACTACTGGACTGCAGAGGAAAAGTATTTGAGGATGCTTTCCCCCCTCTCCAGTTTTACAAGTGATGTGAAAAGAATTCTGGAAGTCAGCAGCATTCATGATCGCTGTCTCATCATTAAATGGTAATTTTAACACTTAAGACACATACGCTCCGGTCTTTCAGACATTGATTCCATTTGCAATAAGCACGTATTCTGTAAGCAGTGTGATTCTGGATACAGAACACTGCAAATCACACCCTGTCCCAAATCATTTAGAAAGTACCCTCCCCACCCCAACCCCAGTAATACACCAATAAGAGCAAAAACAAAACAAAAAAAGAGAAAGAAAACCTACACACATGCTAAGCTGTAAAAATGCAGTTAACACTATTGGGAGAAAGGCTGCAAGTCTGAGAGATGTTCTGCAAAGCCTCCACCTGCTGTCCCATTTGGCAGCCTGTTCAAACCCCAGGCTTTGCCCTAAGTGGAGTTGTTTTTGCTTCATCTCCCAAGCAAGAAACAGCTGGGAAACATTCACCCATTCTCCCCTCCTTCCCAACGTGGATATGACAAGGAAGGAAGGGAGCAGTGTGCTGCTGCACCAAGCTGTCAAGGGCACGGACATTGTCTCTACAGAGGGCATCTTCCCCAGCCACGGGCCTCTTCATTTCCTCTCACTCATGCTCAAACCCACAGTCTGATGTTTTAATACAAAAGTCGACCAGAGGAGGGACGGGGACTAAAGGGCTGGAAGGCTAGTTCTTGTCATCCTTCTTGTCATCGTCTTCTGACGGGTAGGAGTGCCAAGTCAGCCTCTCCTCGTAGAATGAGATGACCACCTGTGGGCACTTGATGTTAGCTTCCTTGGCAGGGACCAGGTCGGCTTCATCAGAGTTCTTCCTGCAGAGACAAGCATAGAAAAAAAGGAATTTAACCCAGAGGTAAAGTATGAAGATGCATCTCTAGACTACAAACAGTAATGGCGGAGGCTGATGCCAGCCACGAACAGTTGCTCCTCTTGAGGAGGGGAATGCTTAGTGGCTCTGAAATACTGCAACTACTACTGCTTTCCTAAACGAACAGATCAGCATCACACTTTTCAAGAGGAAGCACCCCTCCTTGTTTATTCAATTTGGGGGCAAATGGACATAGCCCTTGTTTCTTACCAGCACAAGGCAAACAAAGAGAAATATAAACCTCACTGAAGTGACTCTTACAGAATGATGTTAATGTAGTATTAAACTGGTGTTTAACCAGTTAGTGACAAAGAGTTAACTTATCCCCCATACCCTCATCCCTGAGGATCTCTCTGATGTGCGTCAATATTTAAGCAGCAGTCAACCACTGCCCAGAATCTCAAACTGGGATGGAAAGAAAAGACCCTCTCACTCTTGATCTCAATGCAGTGTGATGCAAGGCTTACAGCAGCCGTCTTCAGACTTTGGCACGCAGGCCAAATCCAGTGAATGGTGTTTACCAGTGCAATGGGGGAGGGTCTGTATAAAGCTGCTATTACAGTCTCCAAGAGTTGCTGTAGCCAGCAGTTCTGTCACTCCAGCAGGCTGTGCACATGGAGTTCTGGGCAGGCGCAGCTGGCCACAGCAACTCTTGGGGGTGATGGGATGTGGTTTACACAGGCTCCCCAGTGGAATGGTAAGCGCTAGTCACAATAGGGGAGCTTTTGGCTGTTGCTGGTTTATGGGATCACGAGAATACGTTTTGAGAGCCAAATGTTTCCAGTTATGATCAACCAGGACAATTAAAAACTACCTCTATTCAGTTTTTATTCCCTCCTTCCATTAAAGCAGAAAACCTACGGCAGCCACACCAACTTGAAAGAGTTTGTCAAAGCCACCAGACAGCACGCTTAATATACTGCAGCCAAGGTAATTGGTAGCCCATGCTTCACCTTAATATTTTAATGCTAGAGGATCAAGGATCCTACTTCTGGGATCAAACCTTTCGGATCTCATTATATTATGAATAAACATCTTGGTAAGCAGCAGGGTCCTTCAAAAATTTCCTTCAGGATTTCCATAGCATAATTTAAATAGGTGATGTGCAGGGACATAATATAAAAATATAGAAGCAGACTTACCATTTCATCAAGAACATGAGCTCTCCACTAGAATCTGTGGCACCAATAATCCGCTCTGGATCAAACCCTCTTGCAAAGCCTCGAGGTTTCTCAGCCTGAAGAACCAAATGGAAACAAGTTGTTTACTTTGGGGAATTGCATACAAAAAGTTTGATGGTATGATTGGATGCCCATTGGGAGCATCATCATCATCATCCCACCTTTCTGCCCATAGGCACCCAAGGCGGCTTACAACATTAAAATACAATAAAAACACAATTTAACAATTAAAACAAAACAATAATTAAAAACAATATTAAAATAATTAAAATTTAAAACAACAAGCCCCGTGGATCCTAAAATAAAAAGAGTATAAAAAACCAGCCAGCCTGTCAACAATTAAAAGCTTGTTGAAATAGGAAGGTCTTCAACCCCGGCCGAAATATTACTGAAGAGGGAGCAGTTCTCAATTCTAAGGGGAGGGTATTCCAAAGTCGGGGGGGCCACCACCGAGAAGGCCCTATTCCTGGCCGCCATCCCTCTCACCTCTCCTGGTGGCGGCACGGTCAACAGGGCCCTCCCAGATGATCTAAGAGTACGGGCAGGATTATATGGAAGGAGGCGGTCCCTCAAATACCCCAGATCCGAGGCGTAAAGGGCTTTAAAGGTCAAAACTAGCACTTTGAATCAGGCCCGGAACGGAACCGGCAGCCAGTGTAGTCGCCGAAGCAACTGTTTGACAGAGTCAAACCAATGTGCCCCAGCAACCACCCGAGCCACCATGTTCTGTACTAGTAATTTCCAGACTGTCTTCAAAGGCAGCCCCACGTAGAGCGCATTGCAATAATCTAATCTGGATGTCACTAGGGCGTGGGTCACTGTGGCCAGGTCCGCGCAGCTCAGGTATGGTCACAGCTGCCGAATCAGCCGAAGCTGAGCAAAGGCTCCCCTGGCCACCGCCACCACCTGGAAATCCAGGTGTAGCTGTGGATCTAGGAGAACCCCCAAACTGCGGACCTGCTCCTTCAGAGGGAGTGCAACCCCATTCAGAGCAGGACGATAGTCCAATACCTGAGCTGTGGATTTCCGAACCAGGAGCACCTGTCTTATCCAGATTTAATTGCAGCTTGTTTGCCCACATCCAGTCCCCAACCGCCTCCAGACAGTGATCCAGGACCTCGACCGCCTCCTCCGAATCAGGGGGAAAGGAGAGATAAAGTTGGGTGTCATCAGCATATTGATGGCACCCCACTCCAAACCCCCGCATGATCTCTCCCAGCGGCTTCATGTAGATGTTAAATAGCATGGGGGATAAGATGGAACCTTGTGGCACCCCAAACTTAAGAGGTCAGGGTGCCGAACAAGCATCCCCCAGCATCACCTTCTGGGATCTGTCAGCTAGGAAGGAGCGGAACCCCAACCCAGCCATCCGACCCAGAAGGACACCATGGTTGATGGTGTCAAAAGATGCCGAGAGGGCCAGCAGGACTAACAGGGTCGCACTCCCCCTGTCCATTCCCCAGCAAAGGTAATCCATCAAGGCAGTTTCCATCCCGAACCCCAGCCTGAAGCCAGATTGGAATGGGTCCAGATAATCCGTTTCCTCCAGTACCCTCTGAAGCTGGGACGCCACCACCTGCTCAATCACCTTGCCCAGAAATAAAATGGGATATTTGAGACTGGCCGAAAGTTGTTTAAGTTAGTGGGATCCAGGGAGGGTTTCTTCAGGAGGGGGTGAACCATCGCCTGCTTCAAAGCATGCTTGAGGAGCATGCTTTTGTTCATCACATTTACACTACAAAATTTAAACCAGTTGCAAAGTTATTTAGCTGTGGACAATGCCTGACGGAGGAACTCCACGAATTACAGCTCTGCAAAAACAAACCCTTCCAGGAAAACCAAATCTATGTTGCAAAACAACCATTCCTAAGCTTCTCTAGAAAAAGCTACCATAATTCAATTGGTTCAGAGCTGTACTGTACATACTACAGTGCATACTGAATGAGGGCTGTTCCAATAATGTTTAGAACCTCTAGTCTGGCATTTCACTTTCATCAGTCTAGCCCAGTGATGGTGAACCTTTTGGGCTTGGCATGTCAAAACTTCAAAAAAGGCTTAATTTGAGTCTGCTGGTGTGTCAATCCCCCTACCCCCAACAAAACAGAAACAATTCTTTATATTCATTTATTTAAACAAAAAATACAGTCCAATCGTGTGGTGCTATGATACAAAGAAGCATCAAATAATTACAAAAATGAAAAAATGAATTAAACTCAGTTTTTGTCAGGAGTTGTTGAATGCACAACCAAACATTGTGGTGTGTCAACTTTGACACACATCATAGATTCACCATCATTGGTCTAGCCAGATATCAAATTGAGATTACTGCAAAGAGCATTTGTTAAGGGGCAGGAAGAAAAGCAATGTTATTAGTTACCTACTCTTTGTTTTACTGTGCTTTTTTCCAAGTTTTGAAAAGGACCATGGTTGGAAAATTTTAAGACATAATCAGAAACAAAATTTCTGGAGGAAATGGTGGTGCCACCACCCTATTTGCTAAACTTAAGGGTCAGCTTAGAGGGCAGGAGAGAGCTACTGAAACCTGTGAAGCCAGTGAGGAGAGACTATCAGAATATTCTGGCCGCTTCCTTAAATAAGTGATGCCAGGACCAAAGACTGCCAAGAAATCACTGGTTGAGTCAAGTCAGAGACTTAAAAAAACCAAAAAACAAGTCCTATTACAAGATGAGCCCCAGCACTGAAAGAGATTCTGAAGTTATGCGAAGTCCTGATTCAGATTAAGCCATGTGTCCAGGGAAGGCTCTTTGATACAATAAGAGATGTATAAAGAAGAAATGCTGGGGAAGGTCCAAGAGAAAGGGAAGAAAATAGAGAAGGAAAAAAGGTCTGACTCCAAGGAGAACAAACTGAAAAAAAAATGAAGGAAAGAAAAAATGATCATTTCTCCCCTTGATCAACTGTGTGGTAAGCGAAGGCCAGGAACTGACCAGATGGGAAGAGAACAGAAAAGAAAGGCAAATGAACAAAATACGAGATGAACAACTGTAAAGGGCAGAAGAAAAATTATAACACAAAAACAAAGAAGCGTGAATTTTGAAGTATTATCTATGTAAGTGTTGGAGATTCTCTGCCTGGTTTTTTTCTTCCTTTTCTTAATAGCCCAACACTACTATTGAAACTCTGTTCTCATCTCAAAAGAAAGAAAAGGGTGAGAGATAACTGGATGGGGTATAGAGTCAGAATTAATGACAGAGGAAAAGATTCATACCCAAAAGGAATGCAAATAAGGCAAAGGCCAGATCAAATAAACTGCAATACGCATTGCAAAGAGAAACTTGCTTCGGCACTCCGCAGCAACCCAGGTGCCAGGGTTAGTATTTTTTAGGGACTAGAGATCAACATCTGCCCTTGTCTCTTGTGCACCCAGGAATTATGCAAGTAGGAATATAGCCGGAATATAGGGTAGGTGCAGGATTATGGTCCTACGAGACCATACAGAATAAATTACAATATCATATGTACAATTTAAATGCAGTGCCATCACTATGGTTTATTTATTTAAATATATAACACTAAAGGTCACACAATAAATCTACCGATAAATAACAGTGGCCAACTTTATGACAATCACACAACAAAGTAAGAGTTCTAGTATTAGCTCTGATACATGGAAAAGAGATCTGAATCCTACCAACACCTTATTGGTTCCCTACTGTGTCATAACAACTCATTGGCTCTCAGAACAATCAGTTTCATTGGTCAGTTTTGAGTTAAGGAAATCCACCTACAGAAGGCAGTTGGGTTTTCCTTTTCTGTTTATTTAGATAATACTTTTGTTAGAATACAGACATTACAGCATGGTTTGTTTCACTGCATTTTCCTGTAAATTCCACACTGAATTATATAACATGATGGCATTATTTCTTAAGACCACTATTTTACAATTTTGGCAGCAGTGGTATCACTCACACATACACCCCATGTGTCACCCGATGCAGCCCATACACCCCTAGCGACACCACTGAATACAGCTGGAATACGTCAACCATCTGTTATTTAGTTGGGCAAATACAGTCAATGCAGGGACACACTCCAGGTATATGAATGATGCAAGAGAATATCCACAAGCCTAGTAATGCATGTGCAACTTCATTCCCACATGAAGGCATACATTCTGGTGAGAGACCAACTCAAGTGGTAACAGACAGACAACTGGTAACCATGCTAACTGTCTCTCTGAAGTTTACTACTGAGACACACTGCGCCACACAAACTTACCTAGGTCTGCTTAAATAGTAATGAAGGTACATATAGGTTGAGCCTAATTATCCAGATTTTTCATTTGCAGATTACTCCGTATGGGCCCCCCAGACCCCTGTTGAGCCAAACCAAGCTCAACTTAAAAGGCAACCAGAGTAGTGCCCCCTCCAAAGGCTTTCCTGGGCCTCGCAATGCCTTATAAGGCATTAAAAACATCACTTCTGGTTTCCCCTGGAAACTGGGAGGTGACATTTTTTCAGTTGAAACAGCCATTCTGAGGTCCCCCAAGGCTTTGGGAGGACTGCTTGGCCTCAGCAAGCCGCCTGGATACCAATGTTCAGAGGGGGACGATGACACCTGCCATTCTGAGCCCTGTCGAGGCAGCATGCAAACACATGCAGCTTCAGTGGAGCTCAAAAAGCCCTCTGGACCCTACCAGAGACTCTCCTCTGGTTGAGTTCGGAGGGTGGGTGGCAAAATCTGCAGGTTTAATTACCGCATGGATTTTTTGCCGCCTTGAGGGCCTTCGGGCGGAAAGGCGGGGTAAAAATTCAATAAATAAATAAATTATACGTGGGGGTTCCAGCAACAGAACCCTCACAGATAAAAAGGCCCCACATGTATTTGCGCTTTTTAAGCTGTACCTACGAGGTATGTCTATAAAATAATGAGACTGATTCCACCTAGTAAATGAAGCAGTCAGAACCGGTTATAACTGCATACGTAGTAACCTTAAATATGTCTGAAACTGCATGACAAGCAGCAACACTCAATGACGTTCAGTTGATTGTGAGTCACCATTTAGTTTGGTTGTGTTTTCTGTAGAGTGCTGGAAAAATGCTAAGTTTAAAAGTTGAACAAAGATGGTCCCAAGGGTTCACACCAGAGCAAAAAGAACGTTGCAAGGAATGTTGTGTTGACATTCTGCAGCAACTTGACACAGATCCAAACCTGTTTCATAAAGTAATCACTTGTGATGAGACCTGGATCTTCCAGTACGATCCTGAAACCAAAAGACAGTCAATGCACTGGAAAACACCGTCATCACCAAGAATAAAAAAAGCAAGTCAAAATTCAAAGCAATGCTCATTGTTTTTTTCAATATCAAGGGTGTAATTTTGGAAGAATGGGTTCCAGAAGGCACAACAGTTAACCAGCATTATTATAAGGAAGTCTTGAAAAAGCTGAGAAAGAGTCAGAAAGAAACTGCTGTAACTGTGGAAAAATTGTTTCATTCTTCACCAGGACAATGCGCTTGCTCACACAGCACTTTCTGTGAAGCAGTTTTTGACCGACAATCACATTACTACACTTGAACATTTTCCATATTCGCCCGATTTAGCACCTTACAACTTTTATCTTTCCCAAAAGTTAAATCAGTGCTTAAAGAGACACATTTTGAGTCAGCTGATGCTGTAAAGAAGAAAACTGCAGATTTGTTGAAACAACTGACAGAAATTGATTTGCTCCATGCCTTCGACCAGTGGAAAACAAGAATACAGCGATGTATTAGTGCAAATGGGGAGTATATTGAAGGGGACAAACATTAAATTTGTAATACCAATAAATAAAGGTGAGTTATTTAATCAGTCTCGTTATTTAATAGACGTACCTCGTATATTGCTCAGATTCAGAAACTTCTGCCAACCTTATTTGTCTAAGTACCAAGTGCAAGCAACTCTCACCAGCCACAGTTCAAGGTAATTTACCTTACCTCCTCTTTCTTTTTCTTTGGTCGGCTCTCCTCCCCTCTATCTTCAGAATCTGACTCAGCCTTGCGTTTGCTTCCCTCAGACTTGTCACTCTCATGTGCGGTTTTCTGGGACTGCAGGAACTCTGCAATGAGGTCGGGACAGTCGAGGTTCTCCTCCGGCTCCCATGTGTTATCTTCACTGCAACCATAAAACTCTTATTAGTTAGGCAAACACAATATCAGATTTTATAAAAAGGGCCAATCATGCAAGAAAAAGTCCTCATGAAGCATTTTTCATCACTTCTTTAGCCTAGATAGGAGTCTCCAAGCTAGACATGGCTGCCACCAGCTAACACCTGCCCAGAAATCCAGGCGCACAGCTGGCTGGGTTGGCAGAACTCAGAAGAGGCTGGCTAGTGCGGCTATTGGGGCAGACGAAGGGGCTTTGCAACAGCTCCCAGGTGGAACGGTAAGAGCCATCCATCTGGGAGACAGGTAGGAAGAGTGCCAGATCCAGCCTGCTGGCTGGAGCACCCCGGCCTAACCCTAGTCAAAAGAAAATGCTTTGGTTGGTTATGGGATCTGGTACTTCAACAGCCAACACTTCTAGGGATGGGGAAGAATTAAGCCTACAAACTTTGCACCAGACACATCTTCTGCAGGAATACTGGCACATTTTTTGACTGCAATGGAAGATTCTGAAGAACTATGGGAAACCAGCTTGCTCTCGGTTGCAGGCCTGACTCCATTTTGTCAGGAGTCAGGCAGAACAAGGGAAGAAGAACTCATAAAACAATTGGTGCAGGAGGTGTTAACTTTTGGCCTGGCTGTTATCAGTAGTTGGTGGGAAAGAGAAGGGAGGAAAACTCTCCAAGGCCGGATGGCCACCCTAAAAATGCCAACCAGCTGCAGTAAATTTTCTGATGAGTCCCTCTTGATGTTAAGCAGAATAGTAATCAAGAAAACCTGGGACCGGTGGGGGGGGGCTATAAGAATCTCTCTGCAACCGATAGAGGTATTCAGTCCCTGGCTGGGGGCTGTCTCAGACATAACATGCTGTTTTGAAACCAGAATTGAGTTACGCTGGCATTGCGCAATGAAGAACATCCAGCTCCGTAAAGTATCTTAGTGACAGCCTGTGTTAAAGCTTAGCATGAGTTAGCTTTTGTTGTTTTAATTACTGCTATACCGATATTGCCTAGTGGTTCTCTTGTAGCCAAGTTTGGATATGTTAACTTCTTAAAATAAAAACCTTTCTTTGTTTGAACCATCTGGGAGTACGTTTGTATTCTATACAGGGATAACAAAGATGCTGGCTAAATCCAGAGGATGCTACCTAATTTGTTTGTACTCCAGACAGGCTCTGAGGAAGGGTTTAGAGTCAGGCAGGTGCCTGGACTCCTTGAGTAATTTTTCCCTCCCTCAGGCCTGTCTTTGACAAAGATACTCCTTGCATCTGACCAAAGGAAGTTACAAATGTGAGGATGTATTTTAGTTCCAACTTGAAGCTGATGGAATGCAACAAGATTTAGACAAAACTGGGAGTGACAGCAGTGAAAGTCTCAGCTACCTACGTTATTCTTGAACATGGCTGCAATCCTACCCTCATTTACCTGGAATGGTCCCACTGAACTCAATAGGGCTTACGTTGGAGTCAACACGCATAGGATTGTTGTAAGTCATGTATTGACATAGGCCAAGATATTCATTATCTGAGTGAAGCAAAGAATGTGAAAAGAATAAACATAAGATGCCTACTGTAACAATAATTTCTTCCATCTATATAAATAGATAAATTCGTTTTGGCAAGACCTGTGCACTCATTTTTCAAAGGTCAACTAGACACAGACAGCACAGACCTGCAGTCAACTGGTGTACCTCCACGTCTTGCAGGAATGAAGAATGCCTGCTTGTCCAGGAGCCCTAACAGTATAACTTTTTGGTTGATCAACGCATTACATTCACAATATACAAATATCCATTCAAACACATGGATTGTTTCATTATCTCTCTCCAGTAGCATCTAGAATGTGGTTACACAGAGTATCTCCCTGGTAAAAGTACTATAGATAGGAAAAATGAGAACCCACACCTGTTTCCCAGACACACTGAATAATTTCCTGCCAGTCTCTCTGAAATATCATATTTGTCTGGAAAAGTCCCAAGAAATGAGACTGAGGCCAATGATTTGAACAGAATACGAAGAGGAACTGGATTGTGTTTCAATCCTGAAGTATCCGCTGGTCCAGGTACAGGACAAGAGTAAAACACACGCACGCACGCACGCGCACGCACACAGAGAGAGAGAGCAGGATTGTAAACAGCCATGTGGGTGTGGTGAATAAGAACCACTTGGGCAACAAGAAAAACTCCCTTGAAAAACTGCCAGAGAGGTACCTTCTTTTTTCCTTTCAAGCCACTGGTGTGCCTCAAACTAACAGCATGTACATTGGGCAAGCAAGTCACTAATTTATTGGTTGTTAACTACTGAACAATAATTTATAAACTGAAAACAGGAAAAGCAACCTTACTCTGAGAAGCCCTTCCACTTTAGCAGGTATTCCACTTTGCCTTTCACCACCCGCCTGTCAAGAACCTTCTCCACCACATATTCCTCCTCCTCTTCTTCTAGGACCTCCTCCACTTTCTTCTTGTTTTGCTTTTTTCCCATTGTGCTCGCCAGTTTTGCGGTTTAAAGGAGGCTATTAGAGGGAGAGACAAGCAGACAGGGACAAAAATCAGGATGGCAAATGCAGAAAATATGCTTTAACTGTCAGGCACCTTTGATACTTTTGAGAAGGAATTATAACATGAATTTCACATAGCTGATGAAGATCTTACTTCATCAGATGCATGAAGTGGACAGAGATGTGCACACAGATGGGTATCTTTATCGTATTTTCTTCACTCTTAAATGTCTTCCCATTTTAATGTTCTTTAATAAAAACGAATACATTCAAGAAAGGGTAGATACAGTGTAGATGTAGTGAAAGAAAGAAAAGTGCTATTAGGTATGTTAAAAGGACGCATCTCAAAAACAAACGAAAAACATCTAATCAACAGCTCCTTTTTTGTTGCAATAGAACAGATAGGACTACTCTTCTGGAATCCATCTGCAGCACTATAGTTTAAAATATATTAAACTTTCCTGTTTCTTTTTCTTTATCATCTCACTGCATCAAAACATAGCCAATGTTGCTCCTCAGTCCTAACTCTGGGCATTGAAAATGGTGGCCACAGCAACCACATCTGTTCAAAATGTTTCAATTACAAAAGCCAAGTTGCTTTGTTGTCCACATATGAATAATTTGGGTGCAAATGCAATATGACATTCAATCACAGCAAATCTTAACACCTTGGCCAAGTGTAGTCAGCTCTACATGCCAAAGGTTTTCTTCCCAAAGGAACAGGCACTATGCTTCACTTGCGTTCTGAAATTCTTCAGGGTAGCTCTTTGTGCCGGAAACAAGGAAGGTTTTGCACCACACCCTCCGCCACTGCTTTCAAACACATGGAGCAAACAAGGCACTGATGGGAAAAGGAAGCATCCAGGACTTGGTGGGGGCATCACAAGGGCACCCAACAAGCATGGAAGATTAAACAGCGTGCTTCTTCTGGAAATGTAAAGTTACAGTCTACTAGAAAAGGAAAACTGTGCTGGCCTCCTGCAGGCAAAGCGTCTCTCAGCAGGAAGATGCACTTGTCTCAGTCGGGGTCTGATAAAATGCAGACAAAAGGGGCCGTCAAGCACAGCCAGAGTTTAGAGAAAATGGGGCTTGTTTGCAGTGAGGAATGGTTGGCTAGGGAAAGAGACCTATGAAAAGCTGCAGAATGAGAAGGGGCAAGATTTCTAAGGACATGCTTTCACTATAGCCTTAAACTAGCCTGCTTTGCCCTCCAAACACTGAGAATAGTAGTTGGGGGAGTAGGTTACTTTAAACATGACACTTAAAAGACTGATTTGAAATCAATATACATCTATAGATGTGATGGCGAACCTTTTGGGTTTGCTGTGTTAAAAATGCCTAACCTGAGTCTGTTGGCATTTCACTCCTCACCCCCAACAAAAGAGAAATAATTATTTACATATTCCTTTATTTAAAAAAATACAGTCCGATCACTTGTGGGGCTATGCATTATATAAAGAAACATTAAATAATTACAAAAATCGAATCATTACAAAAACAAACTCAGTTGCTGGGTGCTGGCAAAGCCTGGTGTGTCACCAAAAACATCATGGCGTGTCACCTTTGACATGCACGTCCTAGATTCGCCATTGCTACTCTATAGCTTAGACCAGTGATTTTCAACCTTTTTCACGTCACAGCACATTGGTAAGGCACTAAAATTAAATGGTCAAGGACAACTTACAAGGCACACTGTGCTGCCAGTGGGAGGCTCACATATCCCAATGGCCATACTAATAAATGACGGGAAGATCCCATTTAATAAAAATATCTTAATTTATACTTTCATCATAATCTCCCTTATTTATTATCTTTTTCTCATTGGCTATATCTTCCCTAATTCAGTCATCAAATTCTGAGTGTCTTTCACTCACAGGTTCTTCCCCTCTTCTTCTTCTTCCGCTTTTTATTCTTCATTCTCAGTTTATTGTGCCAATTTCCCCTATTTGCGTCTTTTACATTATTAGTGTCTCTTCCTCCTTGAATATTCCTGAGAAAGATTCCGCATCTCAATCCTGAACGTTAATGGGTCCAATTGTTGTTTCCTGGAATTTATCTCCAATTCTCTGTAAAATTCTTGTAGGTCTATTTAATAAAGTCCCGCACTATTTTACAAAGAGTTAATTAACGTTAAGATATAGTCCCAAGGATCTCAATTGCTGCTCTTGACGTGGAGGCGTGAGGAAGAACCCCCCTCCTTCTCCCTCTTGTCTCGCCTCGTCACTTTCAAACTGTTCAGTCTAGTGTCTTTAATCTTCTTCAGTTTCGGATAGTAGAATCACATACGTCTTGCCTTGATTTAATTTTGCTGAGTTGTAGTTTGTAGTTCCTGAATTTAAGTTGCAATTTCTTTTCCAAATCTTCTGTGGCTGTTCTCAGTGCAGGAAAGCAGGAGAATGGAACTATTCCGAGACATCAATGGCGCCCAGATCAAGCAGTCCTTTCCAAAACAGCAACCTTGAGCCTTCCAAAACAGCAATTCATGCTGCCTTTCAGGTTCAAGTGGCACTTAAGCCCTAGTCCGCTCCTGAGTCCGGGGGGGGGGGGTTACTACTGAAGAGTAGATCCCCCCCAAAAAGAAAGCTTCGTGTCAGACCTCTCTGGCAAGAGAGAGAATCGTGGCACCCTGGTTCAAACTTGGCCTCGCCCCCCAGCACTCTTAAAAAAGTATAAATTGCTTAACTCTGTAATTAAGAGGTATTACTTCTGCCTTGTCTGGCCCCTTTGAGGCCACCAGCCTTTGCAAACGCTTTTAATAAAAAAAATTACTTCTGATCAACACAAACTAAACTTGAAAGTCTATTTTTGGTTGTGATAGCACTTGTCTTAGAGCGCAATCCTACCTTTCCAGTAGACCAGCATGAGTTCCTTGTGCCAGCCTAGGAGTGGTGCAAGCGCATTTGCAATGACTTAGGAGATGGGAAGGCCAGCGCACGGAAGTGTGCCCATTTCCCTGCACCACTTCCCAGGCCTACAGCACCCAGGTAAGGCCAACCTAGGGGGGCTGGGAGGATGGGAGGAAGGCGTACCTATGGGCTGATAGACCCAGGGAGGGGGTGGGATCGCAGACCAGATTCTAACCCCCAACCCCAGCCCAGTCGGCCCTATAAGGGTCACTTGGAGTTGCACCAACTGTTTGGCTAGAACAGCTCCAAGTAACCCTATTGGGACTGCTGGGGCATTACTCGGGGTAAGGGGAACAAATTCCCCTTACTCCGAGTTACGGAGTGTAAAGACCCAACCCTGTGCTGGATATGGGGCAGGCTGGCTGGCCTCCTGATTCCAGCATGGGATTAGAAATGGGCTATTGGATACCTTTAAAACAGGACTGGACAGATTTGAGAAAGAAAAGTCCATCACAGGTTATAAGTCATGACGACTGTATGCAACCGCTGGGGTTTTCGAGGCAGGCCATCTCTGAATGCTGGAACCAAGGGAGTGGCAACAGTTTACAGGTACAGGGATGCCCTAGTATCTGCTGGGGTTCTGTTCCAGACCCCAACATGGATACCTGAAACAGTGGATACTGGGGATACATTTCTAAAGACAGGGGAACATCAGTGGTTTCGCTGCAACAAAGTAAGCAGAAGAGATTGGTTTAATGATCCCCTAAATAAGGGATGTAGTGGCACTGCTGGTTAAATCACTGCTGCTGAGCTTGCTGACCGGAAGTTGGCAGTTCGAGAACATGCAACTGAGTGAGCTCCCGTCACTTGTCCCAGCTCCTGCCAACCTAGCAGTTCAAAAGCACATAAAAAATGTAAGTAGATAAATGAGTACCACTTCGAGGGGAAGGTAACGGTGTTCCATGTGCCTTGGCATATGGTCATGCTGGCCAAATGACCATGGAAACTGTCCTCGGACAAACGCCAGTTCTTCGGCTTAGAAACAGAGATGAGCACTGCTCCCTAGAGTCGGTCACGACTAGACCATTCAGCCATGGGGAAACCTTTACCTATCTTTTTAATAGGTATCCCAGTATCCATGGGATCCACGGATAACTAAAACCATGGACACCGAATCAGTGGATACTGGGGCATGCCTGTATTTTGTTGTCTTGTATGCTCTTAGAAGAATTTGGGGGGGGGGGGTGATGCAGGAAGCTGGTATGGTCCCTTGGCCTGATATAGCAATGTTGGTTCTTGGCTGGATCAGTGGATAACAACTATGGCCACTTGCCAGACTCTGTATCAAAACATATGAACTCAGTTTGATGACTGACAAAGATGTTTTCTAAACGAAGCAGCATTCTTTCATAAATATGTCATACATTCATTTTAAAGAGATTGTCCTTGTTTTTAATAGACATTTTAAACCTTTTTTAAAGAATTAGAACTGAAGCTTTAAAAATTCATTTTTATTTTTATGCACTGACCATGACTTTGAAGGCATGATATTTGAGACTTAACCCACCTTCTATACCACATGCATTCCTTATTAGTTTTAAGTGTTAATAGAATCAGACAGTCCAAATTCTCAGGATTCCAACAATAGCTTCTCACAGTACTTCAAATATGCCTAAGGTTCATAAAACAGCCCCTCCCCACTATAGTTTAACAAGCTGAACACATGCCACAAGTTTTATGAAGCTTCATAATTTCAGTTGCTTCTACTTATCTGGTTCTCGAGATTGAGACACCTACACACAGAGACCAAATATATTCTATTAATATATTGAAAAGGATGAGGGGAGAAGGGTGGAATCATGGACAACATACAACCACAGATACGTCATGACCCCCAAAATGCAATCTACAAACACAATTGTTGCATTGGGATTGGGACAAATGTATTTGAAAGATATATTGGAGATACTCAGATTCTAGTGCCTGCTATAACTAGAGGAATTTGCAAATGTTCTTTTTTGCAGATTTCATGACTGAAAAAAAATAAGAAGTGGAGTTATGGATTTTTATTCTCTCATGTCAACTTCTATATTAGTTCTCATTATAGTGCTTTAAAAGTGTATGAGGTAGGTGATATATCAGATGCAGCCACTGTATTATTTCTAACTGGAAAAGTATTTCAATTTCTGGAAAATATCTTAAATACCAAAATGCGGTGTTTTGTGTTTTTTACAAAAAAGCACACACCTCTGGCCATAGCAATTCATCTTTATATAGTATTCTTAGGGGGGGAAAAGCAGCTTCACAGAAAGTCAATTTACCTCAGACCATTCATGTAGTACAATTGTTAGTTGATATGACCATCGGTACCACCTTTGACTCTTATCTTCAGAGTATAAATCTTCACAGGCATTGAAAAGGCTTTATCACAAATGTGATTGCCTCCATTTTTAACATAACCACTTTACTACTGCATTTGTCTTTCTCCCTCCTCCCAGATCAGTGGTTCCCAAACTTACCTGCTCACAATGCCATTCCTTTGCAGTGGCCTCTTCTTCCCAGCTTTCCAGGGTGCCACAATCTTGGATCATGCAGGATCTCACAAAAATGCAAGCTCTTGGGTGATCCAAGATCGCGGTACCTTGGAGAGCTGGAAGAGGCCACTGGAGACATCTCATGGCATCCCTGTGAGTTTGCTACAGCATCCTCCGGTGCTTCTATGCAGTTTAGGAACCACTACCAATGATCTCACTTTCCTGGCTTGCTTTTGCCACCCATTCAAGTTATCACCCAGCTGTAGCTCCCTGCACCTGGGATGCTGCTTCTCTACCATCCTATATGCTCCATTCAAAAAATGCATCCACTGTTTCTCCTTAGATGCACCTCTCCATTTTACAACTATGCAAATATCCTTGCATCTCCCAACAGCAGGGGAGGTTCCAGAGCATCCAAGCAGGAAGTTAGATCCAATCTTGCAACGGAACTGTTTTTAACATCAGGGAGGCCCGTGAGCCTTCCCAACCCTTCTTCACCCACCAAGGACCCCATAAAGGTAGGGCACTTGCTGCTAAATGCCCGCGGTGCTGCCAGGTTCCCCCCCCCTCTTCTTAGAAAGAAGAATCCCTTCCATCAGTGTTGGCCAACCTGACTTCCAATAACCTCATTTTATCAATGTACTCATCTTGAATATGCCTCTTGAGGATGCAATATTTTCCCCTGTAAACTTTTACCATCTTTTCCCACCAGTATCACCACCTAGCTATGTCCCCCATTACTCCAAATCCATATACTTGTTTAAGAAACAATTTCCTGCATTTACCCCATGATTGCAGCGTGCAACCGTACCCCTCTTTATCTCTACATCCATTACTTCCTCAAGATTTCAACCCTTCTACACGTTCAGTCCTTGCTCTTCCCTAAACTTAATTCTTAATCTACACAACTCACCATTATATTCACCACCTACATTTTCTACATGAACCAGCATTTGTGGTATTGTGCAAGCTGATGTGTCTACCATGGGCAAAAAGTGTTCCTGCCCATTCCTGCTCCAAATAGCACTATCTCAAGAAACACTGAATCCTACAGTACAGTAGCTTACTGGGAAACACTCCTTGTGTTCCCAATGTGGAAGTCTCACTCCCAGGCTCCAACTAGTATTTATTAGGCACTTTGAAAATATCTAATAATTCCCCCCCCCAGATGTGACCACCTCCTTCTGTAACTACTACTTCCAGTATCTTACTCACTTCACTTTAACTACTGACCAGTCCACTGGAGCACAATCCCCTTTCCAAGTACCCATCTAGTCACCTCAGATGATATATTGGGGGGGGGGAGAGAAGGCCCCTCAGTTTTAACACACAGACCCACACCTTGGAGCAACTCCCTCTATGACATTACAGGCACGCTCTGGAACCTCCCCTGCGTGATCCTGTTTTGTTTTCATCCCCACTTGCCAGGCACACACCTTCAAACCCCGCCCCCTTGTAACAGTCCTTCCAGCCCTAATTTACACACGGGCACCTACAGAACCTCCATCCCATCTTAAAAATGCACTCTGGAGAGCACAGCGCACACTTGCAGAAGCTCCCATTATATATAATATATATAATACCCCTTTCCAGCTCTGCATATCACGGCCCCTGTAAAAACTGCACCCCTCCCGCATATTCTGCGCGCGCATAGTCACTTTATATACTCCCTTCCTGGCATTTTTTAAAAATCAAACGTTGGCCTACCCGCCCCCGACGACCCCGCATTAGTTTTCCCTTCACGTTCAAGTTCCCCCATCACACAGAAGAAACAGCCCCCGCTCAAACTAGCCAAAGCCACATTCCCCCGGCTCCATGCTGACCCCCTCCCCATCAGAATAGCCTCTTCCTTCGTAATTTGCGCGGGCTTTTAGCCTTTCTCCAGACGCTGACCCCCATAGCCCCCCTCAGCCCACCCCTCAATATGGCCGCCCAGCCCTCCTTGCCCGCGCGCGCGCTATGTGCCTTTGCGCCGCCTTCCGTTGCGTGTGTGGTTTTTTACCTTGCTCAGCCCCACCAAG
Organism: Lerista edwardsae; assembly: GCA_029204185.1. Taxonomy (NCBI): domain Eukaryota; kingdom Metazoa; phylum Chordata; class Lepidosauria; order Squamata; family Scincidae; genus Lerista; species Lerista edwardsae. Next base: position 2,159,504 of record JAJKFI010000075.1, on the reverse strand, counting down.
AAGACACGAGGGAAAATAAAAGGCAAACAGCGCGGAGGAAGAGCGCGCGAGCGAGCACTCGAGACAAGCCGGTCTCGTTTAAAATACTGCAAAAGAGAAAGACGGTTGGACAACGGGCCTCCCGCGTTCGATCCGCCTCCGCCAAACAAAAGAGCGCTGTAACCCCTCTACCCGCCGAGACACAATGCGCATGCTCCGCTCAATGTGCTCCGCCCCCTCACCCGCAGCTTTCTGGGACCGGATGTTAGTTCTCATCCCTTTAACAGCGATTATTCCTCCAAGTTTAACAGTACTAGCAAACCGAGGCACTACAACCCCCAGAAGCACTTGGAGGCAATGAATGGGCTCTCGCAGACCTGTTTGCATTATCATCTGGATTAATATTCTGAATTTATTTTAAATGAATTAGAGCCCAGTTTAAGTGAATTACTCTGTCCAGTCGCAGAGTAAGAGCGGCTCCTTGGTTTTCTGAGGAGCTGTGAATGATGAAGCGGCAGGGGGGACATCTAGAGCGACAGTGGCGAAAAACTTGTGCTGAACCTGATCTTGCATGGGCTAGAGCCCAGTTAAGATCTTATTCTAGGGTGGTGGTGGCAGCTAAGAGGGCATACTTCTCTGCCACCATCGCGTCCACAAAGAACCGTCCAGCTGAGCTTTTTCGTGTGATCCGTAGCCTACTCCATCTGGCCCCCCCTACTGGAGGGGAGGAGCACACGGAGGCTCGCTGTGATGAGTTCGCAACATATTTTGCGGAGAAGGTCAATCAGATTCGGCATAACTTGGACATCGCTGTAGGCGTATCTAGTGATGCCCCTGGGGAACCTGTCTATCCTATTATTTGGGATTCTTTTCAGCTTGTAGAACCTGAGGATGTGGACAGAATTCTCTGGAGTGTGAGACCTGCTGCTTGCCCGCTTGACCCTTGCCCAGCATGGCTAATTAGATCTGCCCGGGAAGAGCTGGCTGAGTGGACAGGGAGGGTGGTGAATTCATCTCTGAAGGAGGGCGTGTTGCCGCCTGCTTTGAAGCAGCCGATTGTTCGCCGCCTCCTGAAGAAACCCTCTCTGGATCCCACTAATCTAAACAATTTTCAGCCAGTCTCGAATATCCCATTTCTGGGCAAGGTGATTGAGCGGGTGGTGGCATCCCAGCTTCAGAGGTTGCTGGAGGAAGCGGATTATCTGGACCCATTCCAATCTGGCTTCAGGCCGGGGTTCGGGACGGAGACTGCCTTGGTCGCCTTGTGAATGACCTACGCCGGGGAATGGACAGGGGGAGTGCGTCTCTGTTAGTCCTGCTGGACCTCTTGGTGGCTTTCAACAACAACCATGGTGTCCTTCTGGGTAAGCTGGCTGAGTTGGGGCTCGGAGGCACTGTTCTGCAGTGGTTCTGCTCCTTCCTGGCTGACAGATTCCAGAAGGTGGTGCTGTGGGATGCTTGCTAACTGCTAACCCCTGCTAACTGGGCAAGAGGAACTTTGTCAAGTGGTGTTCTCTTATATTTAACAGAGGGAGAGCAGTTGTCCCTCTTCACCCCAGCACAGTGTCTTTCTCGTGGCTGTTGCTGGTGGTGTTCTCCATTCTTTTAGATTGTGAGCCCTTTTGAGACAGGGAGCCATTTAACTTTAATGTTATTATTTGCCTGTAAATCACTTTGTGAACTTTGTGTTGAAAAGCAGTATATAAATACTAGTGATTGATTGATTGTTCGGCACCCCAGCCTCTTAAGTTTGGGGTGCTGCAAGGGTCCACTTTATTCCCCATGCTATTTAACATCTACATGAAGCCGCTGGGAGAGGTCATCCGGGGGTTTGGGGTGGGGTGCCATCAATATGCTGATGACACCCAACTCTATCTCTCCTTTCCCCCTGATTCTGAGGAGGCGGTTGAGGTTCTGGATCGTTGTCTGGAGGCTGTTGGGGGCTGGATGTGGGCAAACAAGCTGAAATTAAATCCGGATAAGACAGAGGTGCTCCTGGTTTGGAAATCCACAGCTCGGGTATTGGACTACCGTCCTGCTCTGAATGGGGTTGCACTCTCTCTGAAGGAGCAGGTCCACAGTCTGGCGGTTCTCCTGGATGCACAGCTGCTCCTGGAATCCCAAGTAGCGGCGGTGGCCAGGGGAGCCTTTGCTCAGCTTCGGCTGATTCGCCAGCTGCGACTGTACCTGAGCTGTGCGGACCTGGCCACAGTGACCCACGCCCTAGTGACATCCAGATTAGATTATTGCAATGCGCTCTACGTGGGGCTGCCTTTGAAGATGGTCCAGAAATTACAGGGCCCGGCCATCCCTTTAGAATGAATAGGGAAGAATTGAATCCAAGGGGCGGGCTTAGCGGCCATGTTGGTACGTCCAAAACATTGCTCATTCCAAGCATTTCAAATGGGTTTTCGCGTGATGTTTAGGACTTATTTGTTTACTCCTGAAGTAAAAACTTACCAAAATAACAACGTGTGATCGTGGAGAAACATTATTGGTAACCTAATTATGAGTTAATATGCAATTCCAAGGTTTAATTCCGCATAATTATATTACTGAACATACCGGACGAAATGCTGTCTATTTAAACTCAGATTGCACTGTTTTGACAGACTTATTTTTTGAAATCTACACAAGCAGAAATAAAACGGCCATGCCCCATAAAAAAAATGTCTGTTAATGTTCAGAATTTCGAAAATATTACCGGTCATTTTATTGAGCCGATGTAATGTGAATACATGAATCTTTCCGCGGAAATTAAATCCCATTTTTCGTTCAGCGATTTGCACACCCGTATGCAGAACACGCAGGCATGCTTAAAGAGGTTGATATTAACTTTTACATGTGCGCCATGCGAGCGAGAGAGCCCCTCCGGCGGCAATCCTCATCGTTCGCGGCGCTGATCTGAGTCAGCCATTTTTGTAAGTCCTCGGCTTCAAGAACGGGCTTCCAGGGCTTCTCCAGTGTTCTATTATACCTCCATGGGAAATTACAACTAGTACAGAATGCGGCGGCTCGGGTGGTTGCTGGGGCACATCGGTTTGACTCTGTCGAGCCGTTGCTTTGGCGAATACACTGGCTTCCGGTTCCATTCCAGGCCCGATTCAAAGTGCTAGTTTCGACTTTTAAAGCCCTTTACGGCTCGGGTCCGGGGTATTTGAGGGACCGCCTCCTTCCATATAATCCTGCCTGTATCTTAGGTCATCTGGGGTGGCCCTTCTGACTGTGCCGCCACCAGGAGAGGTGAGGGGAATGGTGGCCAGGAACAGGGCCTTCTTGGTGGTGGCCCCACGACTTAGGAATACCCTCCCCTTAGAATTAAGAACTGCTCCCTCTTTGGCAATATTTTGGCGGGGGGGGGGGTGGAGACTTTTTTATTTAAACAAGCCTTCAATTGTTTACAGGCTGGCTGGCATTTTACATTCTTCATCTTATATTTTAAAGGGTCCATGGGGCTTGCTTGTTTTAAATTTTTAACTGTTTTAATATTATTTTTAACATTGTTTTAATGGTTATATTTGTGGTCTTTAAAGTGATGATTTTAATGTAAGCCACCTTGGGTGCCCATGGGGCAGAAAGGCGGGATAAAAATTAAATAAATAAAAATAAAAATAATAAATAATATATCGAAAAGTCGGGGATGGTGGGAGAAGGGGGACACCATTTTTAAACCATTACTGTGACTACAAAAGTTGGGAATTTTCAAGTGGCAGCTTTATAGGATCAGTTTCCTTTAGCAGGAGAAGACACTTGAGACATGGTGTTTTTTGGAAAACTGCTTGAGAGAAAGCAAATTCCACAATTCAGACAACACAAACTGATCCTTTGAGACTAGCTTTCAAGTGCTAGAATAATCCTATACTCAAATTTAGCTACATGCACTTAGCTGTAGACCAGTGAGGAGAGGAGCAAAAATGATATTTCAAATCCCACAAAGGTGTAACCATCCTAACTATTCCCCCAGCCACTGTGGTGACAGCAACAACCTAACCCCTATCTCCAAATGCAAAGCATGAACGAAGGAGATCAATAAAAACAATGGAGTGATACCCTTATGGTCTGACCCCTCCCCATATCATAGTATCCACAAGGATATTACAGTGCTGCCTGTTGCTGGAGCTAATGTGGCATGCACAACAAAAGGTGAAAAACTGTCTGAACAGGAACTCCAGCATTTGGAATTCAAATCCTCTTAGGCTGCACAGAATTTTTGCTGTTGTTGCTAGAATCCAAAAGAGGTAAAGAAGATAGTTCCCTTGGAAGGGTGCAATGATATGGTAGAACAAAGGCATGAGCCTCGCAGAGCAAGGGTACAAACTTCTATGGAAGAAGCATCTACTGGAAAGACTTGGTCAGCAGAGGAAGTGGGACAAGCCACTCGCCACTCGAACAAATTAGTAGCTCACTTTACTAATTAAAGGGACCCATACAAGACAGTTTCAGCCAGGGGAACTGCTCCAACTAGTATCATAGTCACCTTGTGTATATCCAGACAGAAACACCTTCAGCAAAGGCAGCAAATGAGGGCCAGCAAAGCTCTAATCCACACTGGCCAGTCTATGGAGCAGTGATGGCAAAGGTGACATGCCACAATGTTTTGGGTGACATGCCAGAGCCCACCAACACCTGGCAACAACTCAGTTTGTTTTACTAGTATTTCATTTTTGTAATGATTTGTCAGATTGCCGACACACTTGCAAAACAAGCCTATTCGTTGCTGTCTATTCTGAAGCCAGTCACAGAGTTCAATGAGACTTACTCCAGTCCCAGGTAAGCATACATAGGGTCAGTGATGTCATGCAGGGGGTACGTGGGGGTATGCGAGTACCGGTTTCTAGGATTACAGCTGGCCCCGCCCATTCGCCCACCCACTCATCGACTCCACCCTCTGCAACGTTTGAATTTCCTGCATGTTTGAGTTGCCTGCATGTTCTCAGAGCCAGGCAGGCAGGCAGGCAGCAAGCAAGCGGAGCCTTTCCTTTCCTTGCCACTGAAAAATGAGTTGCTCTGGGGTTTTAACATGATGCCAGGCCTCCTTAACATGTTCTGGGGGTGCTGTGGAATACTGTTGCAACTGTTGGGTCAATTTAAAATCATCTGAGGCCTCCAAAAGGGCTTTTTTCATGTCACTTCCTGCCACGACATCACTTCTGGCTTATGATGTCACTTCTGGTGGGCGGGTCCCGACACGTGCCAATCAAAAGTGAGTACCTGTTCTTAAATCATTTAGATGACACCATTGCATAGGGTTGTGGCCTTAGTGCTGTATCCCTTCCTCCTTTGGTTTGGTGCGTATGTGTGCTAGCGTTCTCTGTTTGGGCCCTGTACTGTGCTAGCATTCCACAGACAGACTCTGTGTTGCTGGTGGGTGGGTGAGTTGTGCTGTAAGATGCCCATGGAACACTCTTTCTGTGCCTTCTGTTGCAGTAGAGTGGTTATAGATTGGTCAATGTGGGTGATGTTTCTTATTTCCTCCTCTTATTTCTGCCATAGCTGTTTCTTGACAGTTATGCAAAAGGTGAGTTTAGCCTTGTATTGGCTGGCTAAACTCCTGCTGGCTGTGCTGGGATGTGGATTGCCTGGTTTCCATCTTAGATCTCTGTCAGCCAAATCCTATATTTGTCTTTTCAGAAGCAAATCCTATTGCGTTCACTGAGGCCTACTCCCCCCCCCCCCAAAAAAAACGTGTATAGGATTGTACCCAGCTCACAGGTACAATCTCAGGCTAGGAGGTACTAGCATTTTGATTTGTCTGAGTGCACTTCAGTGTGTGTATTCACTTGTGGCTTGTCCCAGTTCTTTCTCTGGCAAAAAGAAAAGTTATTCCCAGCTGATAGATTTCCCCAGGGGGACATGAACTTTTGCACTGGGGAGACTTGTTTGTTTATTCTATGCAGCTGTCCTTTCCCAAGGGAGTTGACTTCCTCTCCTTGATTGGTTATAGCCAGAAAGGCATTTCCTGCCAGTGTGTGTTTTTGTAACATAATAGAAGGGAAATTTCAAGTGCTGGGATGCCTTGCTGCCTGTGCCACAGTAGCTGCTGCAGTAGAAAGTGTTGTGACATCCATCACCTTTGCATCAGCTGGAGGATGTGGGGATGTAATAGGAGGGGCAGCTGCACACTGCCATGAATTGATTGGTTCATTTCATGTCCTGCCCATGTGGGAATATTTCAGCATGGTACCCTGATGGGTACATGGTGGAGATGTTGCGTGGGCGCTAGGGAAGCTGCTGAAGCTGTTTTTTCTTCCTCCCTCTTTGAGTTGGACCAATGTAGGATATATAGTTAATACAGTGAAGCTAGGTTGGTGGCTTGAATCTAGAATTGCTCTGTTACTTCAAAAATACATTTTGCTGGAAATAAGTCCCATTGAATGATGTGAGAGGTTTACTATATTTCCCAATACACATATTTAGATCCACGTTGCACGTTAGTGCTGGAGAGCTATAATTGGCGCAGGCATTTAATAGGAATCCTATTTGATTCCTGCCTACTTAGAAAAAAAAAAGTCCTACTGAGTTAAGTGTGTATAGAATTCTAGCGTTAAACCTAAGCTGGTCTGTGCCCGCTGGATGCAATCCGCAACCGGAAATCACAGATACCGATGGAATTTCGTATTCACACGCTACTTATCCATGTTTGTTTGGGACCAAAACTACGCTTCCCAGCAGCCCGTGCAGCTCGCGTTTCGTCGCGGAAGCGAGTCAGGTGAGAAACGCTATATTAAAAAAAAAAAAGGGAAGCGGCTAGATTTAGGCACTCTTAAAGGGGCAGCGCCTGGAGTTGCTCCTTGGGTGGGCCGTTGAAAGAAAACAAGGCAGCAAGCTGAAAATGAGGAAGCAGCTGGATGGAGGGCGTGGAAGGAAGAAATAGTGCGGAGGGGAGAGGATGCAATAAGCTGCGGGTAAAGGGTAGCAATCGGAGCACGCGGTGGTGGCGGGGAGTGCAATAACCTGGGTGGAAGTGACTGTAATAATTGCGGGGGGCGGCACACCTGCTAGGAATGGTGGTTGCCGTCTATGGGCTGGAGAAGGGTGCGAGGCTAGGGGATCACTACAGAAATAATATGAATGCATCTGGGAAGGGAAGGGCCCGGGACGCGATGGAGGTGCCAGTGGAGGGACAGTACTTCTGTGAGCCACAAAAGAGGCTCTACTCAGCGGCAGAGCAAGCGCCTCGCGTGCTGAAAGTGCCTGCTTTAGAACCTATTATTTCCCATTAGAAGGATCCTAGATAACGTGGCTAGGGGAGAAAAAACGGAACCAGCTGTCTAGGGGTGGAGTTTGGGTTGTGGCCTGCCTGTGTGAAAGGTTGGCTAAGGACTTAATAAAGAGGGGCTGGAACTACTTGTATTGTCATTTTTAGAAAGAAGCATGCCGCTTAGAAATCCTGCCTCTTTGGAAACCCTGACCTGGAATCTGAGGGGTGAGGGAGCTGGGAATCTTCACATGCTCAGAGGCTTCCTTGTATTTTTCAGTCCCACCACTGAAAACGTTTTGGGGCAATGTCCTGTTCAGGGGGAAGGTCTGCTGAGGCAGGTGCTCTGTAGTAGAAGGCTTTGGGGTAAGCAGTGAGCTGACAGTAGATAATTTCTGGGCAGATCTGGGGGGAGCAGTTTTATAGTGGATTGATTCTCAAGGAAAGTGTATATGTACAGTATACTCAGAAATTTTCTGAGCAATTTCTATTGCTCAGCAATAACATCTGGAGAGTGTTTGTGCATGTTATCTTGAGTGGCCCAGTTTGCCAGAAGGCCCTGTGGAGTGGGGTGGATATTAAGGGGATTTCTTTACCTATTCATGTTCTTGATCAGTATTGTCCCTCTTTAAAATGGGGCTGGGGGTATTTTTATTAATTTTTTTTTAAATAGCACTGCTAGTGCAAACATTTCCTGGCAATGCCTCTGCATTGCATGTGATTGCTTGGAATTAACTGAAGTGTCCTTTTGGCTGTGCTTCTGGATGAGAGGTACAATTTATGCTAGAAGGGATTGGTGACCAGTGCATAAGTACTATATGATAGGATACACAATGGCGAAATCTAGTCTCTTCCATGCCACATATTGTTGTGTTCAGTTCGGGAGGGGACTAAGCCCCCTCTCCCTTTACGGCATGGAGGAGTTCTAGCTTGGGTGGGTTGGCTGATTTTTTAGCTATTAGGATGCCTGCTTGGCAGCTTAAATACACTGGTAGTGGGTTGAGTTGCATGTACTTTTGCCTCTGATCCCAATAACCACCCACAAAGCACCCTTTAACTTTGCAAATGGGGCAGCTCCCCTATTTAAAAGAGGGAAGGCTGAAGGGTGAGTGCACATGTCAAAGGCTTCCCCTTCCCTTGGTCAGAGGGAAGCAGGCTATTTGCTTGTGGTTTTTTTTTCCACTTTAAAGCAGTATTTATTTTTGTGTGTTTTGGTTGTCTCCCAGGTGAACAGATATCACTCACTTATCCAGGATGGCCCAGTCTTGCTGCTAACATGAGGTCACCCAGAGTGTTAGATGGGTCCTTTAGCAAAAGAGTTGGGGTGATTCAACATTGCTCATATCCACGATACTATAAGCAGCTGAAGGCTCAAGCAGGCCAATTTCCTCCCCCTTGGGTTCTGCTGCTGTTGTGTTTTCCAGCTGGCATCATAAACATGTTGGGGCTACTGAACATGCTCAGTTGGCATTAGACTGGTTTTCTTTTGTGTGTCTAGGGAGTATATAGAAAGAAACCATTACATTATCTGGTATTTTTTTCTGGCCTTGTTTTGCTTCCAGCGTGCTGGGCAACTTGAGTTTGTGACAATAATGAGCAAAGGCCATTCTTAATAGAGAAGAGGTGGAAACAGTTTGGCTACCCTTAGAGCTAGAAAGTTAAGCTGGAGCTAGTGGGAAAAGCATTTGTCACTTTGACCCCGATCCTTGCATTTTGGGAAACCATGTTTGTAATCTTAACTATTTCAATTGACACACCTTCTTTCTCCCCCCACCACTTTCCAATCAGAAGACTTATTTTTAAATAGCAAAATATTGTACACATAGTCTTTCTTACCAACTCGAAGCAAAGATTAAACATGCTTTGCTGGATGAAATGTTTTTAAGTGTCTCCATGGTTAACTTTGGTAAAAGAGATATAATACTGGCATTCAAGCTGTTCAGAATTCATCGTCTCCAACAGTGGCGTTCTACTCCATACCTCAGCTTTTTGGGATGTAGCTGTGTTTAAAGAAACACATATGCTCAGAAATATTTTTCCCAGCGATTGTGTCCCAATTAAAATTAAGCCCTAATTCACACTTTCTTGCAGCAATTTCAAGCAGCTAGGTTTATGTCCATATGCATACGTTTCGCAGTTTCTCAGCCTTGATTGCAGAGCTGTTTCTAAACCTTGAGGGACTGAAATTTGACCTAATTGATATGGATATGTTTCTCACCTAGGTAAAAATTTATGTACCACTTCTTCAATATAATTTTATGTTCACAGCTATCATGACATTCTTTAACTATTTTTTTTCTTTACAGACTGGAGTATCTTAACAGAGATTAAGATTGGAGTAATGCTGGCCTTCTTAAAAAGGCTGTTGTAATGATCAGATAAGATTCTTTAAGGGCTTTGCAAGTCAGTACCAATGCTTTAGGAAACAATAATAGGTCAGATTAGCTGTCTTGTATTTGCCTGCATTTGCTTAAAAGTATAGCCCTCCCTCATCCAAGGGGACAGAGAAACATAAAAGATTCCTATTCCCTCACTAGGTCAACTATTGCTTGGCTGTCAGGCATTTTCATTTAAAACCTAGCAACTCTCTCTGACCCCACCCTATACATACTTGCAGCAGCAGCAGCTGCTGCAAGCTCTGCATGCTTTTAGTATTATGATGTCAGATAGTTCCTGATTGTGCTTTTAGCTACTCTGGTGCCAACTGAGGAGAAGTGGGATGCAAATTATGCAGTGTGGATAATTCAAGCTCCATGCCTCCACCAGATTGACTTCATGTTGCCTTCTCTACACATGTAAAAGTACTACTTATCTCCTGGATTAAATACTTTGTTTTTCTCCCCAAGACACAGTCTGGGGGCTCAATTGAACTCGATTACAGCAGCATAGCAGGAGCTGAAAATTGCTTCTGTGTGGCTGAGGTGCCATGTGGCCTCAGTATGTTCTGGAATCCTATATCACGCATAGGCCTATGTCAGTTCTGTTCTTCCCTGAGGTGTAGCCAAGTTAGTTTTTTCCATATTCTGGTAGGTCCACAGATTCTACTTGTTCCTGCATCCCTGTGGAATGCTGATCACATGGGGAGACATCTTAATATAAGAATAATACTCTGCATTTCTATAGTGCTTTCTGAGTGTGCAAAGATTTGAACTGGGAAAGACCTGATTTGCGATTTGTTCTTTTAGCTGCTACATGACTTGTCCCCTGGGCTGTTGAACGCTGGGAACGGTGGTGCCATTAGTAGACAGATGATGTCCACATCTTTTCCTTTTTGTCATTCCACAGAAGTGCTGAACTAGTCTGGATCTGTGATGGGCTGGATGTGGAATGGCAAACTGGAATGTATTCTAAACAAAACAGAGGTGCTTTGGGTCAGAATAGTTTGCTTTTGGGGGTGGGGAATAGAGCAGCATTCTTTTTGAAGGATCAAGTGTGGGGGTGTTTCTGAATGATCAGGAGATAGCTGTGTTCAGGGATCCTTTTGTGCAGGTTTGGCTAGTGCGCTAGCTGTTCTCTTTCCAAGGGGGAGGGAGATCCAGTCATTTTGGGGGAAGTGGGCTTTGAGTTTGAAAATGGCCTATATTGAGGGTCCCTGTTAAGTCTTCCCATTATACAGTTCCCCACATTTAAGTCCTCAACTTTGGAGACTGGGATATTAAAAAATTTCCTGCACATCTTTGACTGCTGTAGCCTCATCTGCATACCTTACTCTTGCTGTTGCTCGGCCTGCAGTCTCTCCTCCCCATATAATAACTCTCCCAGGTCTTCAAGGGACATCACTATTTATTACATTATTGCCAATTTTGGCATCGTTGTAGTCGTCAATTGGAATCAGGAAGAATAGCCCCCCCCTCCTCTGCCCATTTCACTTGCCTCTATCCCTTGGCATCTAGTGCTGCCACAACTGTTTCCTGTAATGGCCTCAGAAGGAATGCTGGGCTCTTAGCATTCCCTCTACTGGCCATTAATGGAAGAGGTGGTCGTGCTGTATACCAAAAGAGAGAAGGAAATGCAGGGGGCTTACATCTAAGGCAGGGCTGGGGCTTTGCTCTCTCCATTGGCATATAGCACTAGTGCTGCCACTTCCTCTAGAGGCTCCCAGCAATCCTTCCACTGGCCGTTAGCAGAGGAGGAGGTGGCAGTGGTGGCGGCAGTGGTGGATGCCAAGGGAGAGAGGTAAGTCCTCTCCATCCTTGTGCCGCAGTTTGAGAAGAACCTGGAGCTGTTCCAGACTCCCTGGGGGAGGCAGCTGATGGGGTCCCCCTTGTCAACTTGGTACCATCTCCAATGCTATCTAATACAGAATTCTCAACTCGCATCATGGATGGGCTGCTCCTATGGAGGGCATACTGGTTTATACAGGTTCAGGACTGCATGCTCGTCCCTATCCGTACATAATTCCATTGTTTCTTATAGGATAAAATTCCCCTCTTTGTCCTACGAAGGGTGTGTATGGAATATATAGTCCATATTAACCCCTATTTACTTTATTTCTTCCTAGCTTGTCCTTACCTGGCGTTGCCCGGGTATTTATGTATCCCAAGCTTCTATTAGACAGGAAAAGGAATGAATTCTATCGATAGTGTAAAAGCGAAGTAATTTTATGTACAGGTAATTAAACGTATAAGTACAGTATAAAAATTATAAAGTAAAGTCTTTTACAAATTCACTATAATATAAATCTAACAGAAAACTTGATTATAAACAACATTTTTAGTTTTGCCTCCAGGAGCAAGAATACATAAATTCTTGGGTGAACCCACCCTTGAGCAAGCAACCTAAAGTTGTCCGTGAGAGAAACATGACGATCTCAAATCTACTCCGCAGTACTTAATAGACTGCCCCTGTGACTTGTTGATCATGATTGAGAATGCAAGTCTCACTGGAAATGGCAATCTCTTAAAGTTAAAAGGGAGATCCGTCGGAATGAGTATTATCCGTGGGATAAAAACTGTTTTACCCTCTCCCTTTCCTGTTAAGATAGTCGCTCCAATTACATTACCCAGCATCTTCTTGACACACAGCCTTGTGCCATTGCAAAGTTTTGGCGGGTCGAGGTTGCGTAGTAAAATAATTGGAGATCCCACTGTAAGTAAAAGACGATGTGGTGGCAATGCAGCCAGATCAAGTGAGTTTAGGAAGCCTGATAGACTTGTATTCAGTGACTACGCCTGGTAACAAGGTAAGTATTTGATTGGAGTCCAAGACCGGGGCATAATGATTTCTAAAAATTTCCGGAAGGTTCTACAGAGTTCTATTTGACAACACTTGGGCTTAAATGTCATAGGGACTGTCACCAATCAGCTTAGCGACCCCAAAAACTATGGATTTGACAGTAATGTCGGTCATTTTGGACATTTTATTTTTCACCCCTTCTCACCCCCCATGCTGATGGGGGCTGAACATTTTTTCTTCACTGAAAAATTACTTGGTGTGGTGACTGTGTTAATTTTATGCCTTTTTCTGCCCCACACAGATGCTTCCTTCTGGGCTGTGGCTGTAGAATGTTAGGACACCAAGAACAAGAGGTGAGACCTTGGAATGCTTCTGGGTATGGCTATGAAGCAAGTCTCTCTTGTGTGCATGTTCAAAAAAAGAAAAGGTTTGGCACCTCTGGGGTGAAATAGCTGTTTTGAGCCTATTTTATCTGAGGCTTGACTTTTAATATGCTTGCTATCATTTTGCTACCACTGCCTTCTCTTTTGTGAGTTGATCGATGCCTTACTTTTCTCCCTTGCATTTTTCATCCATTTTTTTTTGGTTCAGCTTTTAAATAAACTTTATTTTATTTTATTTCTCCTGCCTGTTCTCAGGAGTGAGTTGAAATCCCGCTCTTTCCCCATGAGAGCAATAAGTAGAGCCCTTTACCTTTATTATTGCCCAGGCAGCATATTTAAGGGCGCAATCCTAAACTGAGTTAGGCCAGCATAAACTAAGCCAGCAAAGTTTGGCCAGCACAAGGGCAGAGGCAGATCTAAGGGGGGGGGAAAAGCTCTAAGTTTTGCAAGAAGCCTTACCTTGCAGTGGAAATCACTCCTCTCCTGCACCGTTTTAGCCAATCCTCACAGGGAACAGCAACATCTTGGCGTTGCTTACTGGCTACAGCAGCAAGGGAGAGGAGGGATTTACATGACAGGGTAAGGCCTCTTGAAACACTTAGAGCTTTGCCCTCCCTGTAGATCCGCCTCTGCACAAGGGCCACCGTAAATTTTGTTTGGACCACTCTTGGAATCAGAGAGGCAGGAACACAGACCTGCGCCATCCTCCCTGACTCAGAGAGTAGTCCAAACACGCTTTATGGTGGCCCTTGTGCTGGCCAAACTTTGCTGGTTTAGCTTATGCCGGCCTAACTACAGTTTAGGATTGCACTCTTAAGTGAGTTAAACCCTGCATTCTTCTCCTTTTGAATGAGTGCAGCTGTCAGTTCTGCTGTCCAAAGTAGAAGAGAGAAGGGGACCCCCCCTTAGAAAGGGGGGGTTGCGGCAGGGCATGGTATTTTTTACAACATTATAATGTACAAAAGATGGAGAGAGTGGAGTCGAATCATTTTTCTCCATCTTGTGACACTAGAACTTGAAGTTGCCTGATGAAACTGATGGGCAAGTAAGTTCAGAACACGCCCGAGGAAACTTCATCACACAGATACTATTGTACAAAATGGGATACCACACGATGTAGTGATGCCTGCTAACTTAGATGGCTTTCAAAAACACAAACTTAGGAAGATCCTATTGGTGGATATTAGCTAGGATAACATGAATGAAATTGCAGGGTTGCGTAGTACTATATACTGCTGAGTGCAGTCAGCCATTGGCATCCTCAGGGGTTTTGTTCCCAGAACCACCAGGGATGCCAAAATCTGGATAACTGAATCCATGCACCTGGATCCAACCTTTTGGTCATGTCTGGAGGGATTCTGAGGCCCAGAGAGGCCACGCATGGCCTCTCTATGCCTCAGAAAGCCACCCAGAGGTGTCAGAAGGGCACTTCTGGTTTCAGAAAAACACCTCCCGGGGGAATGTTTGGAGGCCCAGAGAGAACGTGCCACCTTTTTGGGCCTCAGAAAGCTTCTTGGGTGTGACTGGCAGGTGCTTCTGGTAATCTCTGGGAGGTCAGGTGGGGCTCCCCACGGTGGGTTTGGAACCTGTGGCGAGTCAAATCCCTGCGTTCCAAACCTGCAGATAAAAAGATAACCTGTGCTATAGTGGGGATAAATGGAGGAAGGCTGTAGTCTTTACTTGATGCTTGCAGGCTTACCTGGCTAGCTTTGTATTTTGAAAAAAGAATACCAGACTTTGGCCTGATTCAGGAAGGTTTTTCTTGTATTCTTAACCAGTTTCTGATTATGGATTGCATGCTTCAGGCAGGCATGACTTCTTTTACTTATTTCAAAGTGTGTTAATTTCATCTTTCTTTTCAGAGGCATAAATGAAAGTGGCTAACAGAATAAATAAATGAATATTATAAATGAATATTATAGAGCCTTTACACTAATAAAGGACAATTTAAAATCACCCCAAATAAATGCTAACATATATAGCAGCTAATATTTGCCCTTTTGCGACAGGGAGCCATTTGACTCTATTATTACTATTTGCCTGTAAACTGTGAACTATGTTGAAAAGTGGTTTATAAATACTGTTGATTGATTGATTAAAATATTAATAAATGGCAGTCTTGAGTGTCCTTACCAGGAGAAAAGTGAGGTATAAATTCATTAAATAAAATGCCCTCCTTGCGGCCAAGTCTACTCTTTTGAGATATGTTTTTACTGCCTACTGAAAGGCAGTAAATGTTAGTTAGATGGCATCTGGAGGATCTTATTCTTCTGTCCACCAGCTAGGGGAAGATGGAGAGGTGTAGAGATGGAAAGCTTTTGAATGCATCCTTTTTTCCTATCTTCTCACACCCAGGAACTGACCACTGTGCGTGTCCAAGATCCTCGTGTGCAGAACGAGGGCTCCTGGAACTCTTATGTGGACTACAAAATATTTCTTCATGTGAGTATGGAAAGATTGGAATGGGTAGATATCGACAGAGTGGAAACTTAACATTGTTTCTAAAATAGAAAGATGCTGTTTTGCAGATGATCAAAGGGGGCATTAAAAATACAAAGCGTAGCATTGTTGTCTTTGAAATACCTTCTTGCTTGAGGTGCCAAAGCAAGCCTGCACTCTGCTCAAAGCCACATCTGTCAGTTGCGAAACATTTACTGAATTGAGCCGAATGATTAGTTTGCCGCTCTCGTTCTTAGGGAGCAGATAAGAGTGCTTGAAGTAACTAGTACTCTTTTTAATGCAGTAGCCAGCAGAGGGAGACAGCGCTGGAAGGGAATCTGAGAGAACAGAGGCAGGGGGAAAAAATCCATAGTGACACTTTCTCTCCTCTCATACAGACCAACAGCAAAGCCTTCACAGCCAAAACATCCTGTGTGCGCAGGCGGTATCGGGAGTTTGTGTGGCTGAAAAAACGACTCCAAAAAAATGCTGGCTTGGTGTGAGTATGAAATGGCTTCTTTTCTTTTTTTAAAAGAGCCAGATATTATTATTATTATTATTATTATTATTATTATTATTATTTTGATTTTTACCCCGACTTTTTGCCCGGAGGCACTCAGGGCGGCATTACAATAAAAGATACAATATAAAATTAACATTAAAAAGCAATTAAAAACAATGTTAAAAACAATACAATCAATAGATACAATTTAAAAAACAACATGCCCAGTGGATCATAAAATCAACTATAAAAATACACAAACCAGCCAGCCAGCCAGCCTGTCAACAGTTAAAAGCTTTATGGAATAAAAAGTCTTCAGCCCCCGCCAAAATATAAACAAAGAGGGAGCAGTTCTCAATTCTAAGGGGAGGGTGTTCCAGAGTTGGGGGGCCACCACCGAGAAGGCCCTCTTCCTGGCCGCCACCCCTCTCACTTCTCCTGATATTCCACAAAGGAATAGTCTGAAAATGTCACAGTGATAGCTAGAGGCCCAAGGAGGACTCTTGAAGCTCTCTGCATCTTTGTTGCTGGTAAGATAGGATTACTTACTGGGGTAAGACTTACTTCTAGTAATAACACTGTTTTCAAACACTTCACCCTGTAAGCCTTCTCCTCCGGTGTTAACTTCCTAGTTGAATATAAACCCAATTAAAACTAGGTGTGGCTTGTTCATATATTTGATTGAATGCAAGTTTCAAAAGTGTACTTAAATCACTACATATAGCTAGACTTTTAAGATTGGGGGAGGGGTTGTAGCTTTGCATGCAGACAGTCTTGGGGTCAGTCCTTGGCACCTCCACCCAAGAGGGATATTGGTTTTCAATGATTCCTAGAGTAGACCAGGTCTGGTGCCAGACAGTGGCACTGTTGGGCATTTGCTGAGGCTTACGTGCCAGCAGGGGGCCCACTAACAGCCAAGAAGATGTCGGAAGTGGCCAAAAGGTCTAGTCGAAATTCAGATGAAAATTGTTCTTATGGAACTCACGGAGAACAAGCAAAAGCGAAGTACTGTAAATCCCTTCCTGTTAATATGGATGCATCTCCATTATTCCTCCCCTCTTTCCTCCTCTCCCCAGCCCTGTTCCAGAGCTTCCAGGGAAGTCCACCTTTTTTGCAGGCAGCACTGATGAATTCATTGAGAAGCGGCGACGAGGGCTTCAGCAGTTCCTGGAGCAGTGAGTAGAAAGTGGGGGACGGACTGTCAGGTGCTTTGGAGAAATGTTTGGATCTGTTGGAAACCAGATCCAAGCTAGTGCATGGAATTGCAGAATGTCTCCAATGGTCTCCAATGTTCATATGACTGGTTAGTTCAGTGGGCACCTACTCTCTTCCATTTCCATCACTGTGTCCTCTTTTTGTCTGTGAACTGGAAACAATGCTTTGCTTGGGTTGCAGTTTTTAAAAATTGCACTCTGATCATGTTCTTTTGTCAAAAAGCTCTGGATCCATTTGGCGTCATCCCAATCCACAAGAGTTGAGCTAGGCTGAGAGAATGACTGCCTGTGGGTTGCCTAGTGAGCTTCATGGTGGGAGGTCTTCCCAGATCTCAAGGCATCCACTATGGCACTCTGGGAAGGGCGTGTTGGCGGTGGGGTGGCCATCTGTGTCAGAGAAGGGATAGAATCCAGCAGAGTAGAGACTGAAGGTGGGCCAGACTCCACCATAGAATCACTGTGGGTTAAACTACCAGGGTATAAAAGCAATGTAATAGTGGGGGGGTGCTATCGTCCTCTGGATCAAAAAATTGAAGGTGACCTTGAAATGAGGAAACAAATCAGGGCGGTGACCAAGAGAGACAGGATTGTAATCATGGGGGACTTCAATTATCCCCATATCGACTGGGTCAATTGGTGCTCTGGTCAAGAAAGAGAGACTGGATTCCTTGATGTGCTGAATGACTGTGCCTTAGAGCAGCTAGTCATGGAGCCCACCAGAGGACAGGCGACTCTGGATTTAATATTGTGTGGTACTCGGGACCTAGTTAGGGATGTAAGTGTTACTGAGCCACTGGGGAACAATGACCATGCTGCTATTGGTTTTGCCATGCATGTCCAGGAAAGAGTGCAGAGCAAATCTGACACAAGAACCCTTGACTTTCGAAGGGCAGATTTCCCTCAGATGACGAGGCTAGTTAGAAAGAAATTGAAAGGGAAGGTAAAAAGAGTCCAGTCTCTCCAGGCTGTGTGGAGGCTGTTTAAAATAACAGTAGTAGAGGCCTAGCGGAAGTGTATACCGCAAAGAAAGAAGGGCTCGACAAGGTCCAGGAGGGTGCCTGCATGGCTGACAAACAAAGTTAGAGAAGCTGTAAAGAGCAAGGAAGCTTCTTTCCATAAATGGAAGTCTTGCCCCAGTGAGGAGAATAAAAAACAGCATAAACTCTGGCAAAAGACAATACAAGTAAGAAGGTGATACGGGAGGCCAAGAAAGAATTTGAGGAACGCATGGCTAGCAACATAAAGGGGAATAATAAAAGCTTCTTCAAATATGTTAGAAGCAGGAAACCTGCCAGAGAGGGGATTGGCCCGCTGGATGGTGAGGGAGGGAAAGAGGAGATAAAAGGGGACTTAGAGATTGCAGAGAAATTAAATGAATTCTTTGCGTCCATCTTCACAGCAGAAGAACTTGGGCAGATACCGCAACCTGAACAGCCCTTCCTAACTAAGGAATTAAATCAGATAATGGTTAATAAAGATGTTTTAGATCAAATTGATAAATTACATATAAATAAGTCACCAGGCCTAGATGGTATACACCCAAGAGTTATTAAGGAACTAAAGAACGAAGTTGCTGACCTCTTAACTAGCATATGCAACTTGTCCCTTTGAATAGCCACGGTGCCAGAGGATTGGAGGATGGCCAATGTCACGTCAATCTTTAAAAAAGGGAGAAGGGGGGGACCCTGAAACTACAGGCCGGTCAGCCTAACGTCTGTTCTGGGTAAGATGGTGGAAAGCCTCATCAAAGATAAAACCCTAAAACACGTAGAGGAACAAGTGTTGCTGAAGGAAAGTCAGCATGGCTTTTGTAAGGGTAAGTCTTGCCTCACGAACCTTTTGGAATTCTTTGAAAAGGTCAACAGGCACGTGGATGTGGGTGAACCTGTGGATATCAAATACCTGGATTTTCAGAAGACATTTCACACAGTCCCCTATCAAAGGTTGCTGAAGAAACTTCACAGTCAGGGAATAAGAGGGCAGGTTCTCTTATGGATTCAGAATTGGTTGAGGGCCAGGAAACAGAGAGTGGGGGGTCAATGGGCAATTTTCACAATGGAGAGAGGTGAAAAGCGGAGTGTCCCAGGGATCTGTCTTGGGGCTGGTGCTTTTCAACTTGTTCATAAATGACCTGGAGACAGGGATAAGCAGTGAGGTGGCCAAGTTTGCGGATGACACAAAACTTTTCCGGGTGGTGAAAACCAGAAGGGATTGTGAAGAGCTCCAGAAGGATCTCTCCAAGTTGGGGGAATGGGGAGCCAAACGGCCAATGCGTTTCAATGTGGACCAGTGTAAAGTGATGCACATTGGGGCCAAAAACCAAAACTTCACCTATAGGCTAATGGGTTCTGAGCTGTCTGTGACAGCTCAGGAGAGAGATCTTGGGGTGCTGGTGGACAATTCAATGAAGGTGCGGCAGCAGTTAAGAGGGCCAATTCCATGCTTGGGGTAATTTAAAAAGGGGTTGAGAATAAAACAGCCAATATTATCATGCCATTGTACAAATCGATGGTAAGGCCACACCTGGAATATTGCGTACAGTTCTGGTCGCTGCACCTCAAAAAGGACATAGTGGAGCTGGAAAAGGTGCAGAAGAGAGCGACAAAAATGATTATGGGGCTGGGGCACCTCTCTTATGAAGAAAGACTGCAGCGTTTGGGGCTCTTCAGCCTAGAAAAAAGGTGCCTGAGGGGGTGACATGATTGAGACATACAAATTTATGCATGGAAGGAATAGAGTTGATAGAGGGATGTTCTTTTCCCTCTCTCAAAACACCAGAACCAGGGGACATCCGCTAAAACTGAGGATTGGGAGAGTTAAAACAGATAAAAGGAAATACTTTTTTACCCAGCGGGTAGTTAATCTGTGGAACTCTTTGCCACGGGTGGTGGTGATGACATCTGGCCTAGATGCCTTTAAGAGGGGATTGGACAGATTTCTGGAAGAAAAGTCCATCGTGGGCTATAGGCCATGATGGATTGTGCAACCTCCTTACATTAGTAGTAGGCTACTTCAGAGTACTGGGTGCAAGGGAGTGGCAACAGGATGCAAGCATCTTGTTGTCTCGTGCCTCCCTGGGGCACCTGGTGGGCAGCTGTGAGAGACAGGAAGCTGGAATAGATGGGCCTTTGGCCTGATCCAGCAGGGCTCTTCTTATGTTCTTATCTCTGTATGTTCCCTGGAGCTCCTAAGAGACAGATCAGAAATAGCTTCTAGGAAGTGTGTGTGAAGCTGCGGTCCATCTTGAGTGCTCTTCAGCTGTGTGGACTTGTGGTGGGCTGGCCTCCTCTCTTGGTTTGAGAAGCGTTGCTTCCTGAGATCTGCTTGCAGTATCTGAACTGGGCTTTTTCCCGCTCACCTTCTTCTTCTCTTTCCATTTTGCTTTTTCAGGGTGATGCAGAATGTTGTGCTCCTTTCAGATAGCCAACTACACCTTTTCCTCCAGAGCCAGCTCTCTGTGCCGGAGATTGAAGCTTGTGTCCAGGGTCGAGGCCCTCTGAGTGTCACAGAGGCTATTCTGCGCTATGCCATGTCTAACTGTGGCTGGGTACAGGAAGAGGACAGCCATTCGGCGCTCTTAGCCAGAGGGGACATTGGTGTCAGGTAACTGGAATGGCTACGTTGCTGCAGCTCCTAGTTTTCCTCGGAGTCCACAGGGGTGTATACTTGTCCAGTGCAATGGAAGATGTGCCAAGCACTAAATTAGGGACTTGAGGTTAGAAGGTGGCATTCAGAGCTCACATGCAAGAACAAGATGCTGAAAGTTCTGAAGCAACGCAAACATCCCAGCCCACTTTCCCCACCAGACATGAACTTGCAGTGGAAAAGCAATATCTAGCTGGGATATTAGCTACATGCCAGCTTGGCTCCTGCTCTTTTCTCCCAGGGAGTGCAGGAATAGAAGAGCGTCTATGTTCCCAGTAGGATATTGCTTGATTAAACAGGAGTGCATCGCCTGTGTACAGGCGGAGTTTGGAGCATATACATGTTTCCCAGAAAATGCTAAGAGGCGTTGCAGAATTCGCTTAGCTTTTCTTGTATGACTCCTGTGTTAGTGCAATCCTAACCTGGAGATGGGCTGGCATAGTTAGGCTAGCAAAGCTTGGCCAGCACAAGGGATACGGTAAAGCATGGCGCATGTCTGCATCCTGGCCTCTCTGACTCTGAGAGTGGTCCAAACTTGCTTTACGGTGCCCCTTGTGTGGCCAAACTTTGCTGGCTTAACTGTGCCGGCCTAACTCCAGGTTAGGATTGAGCTCTGTTGATCTACAGAGCCTGTTGGCATGGTGAACTGATCCCTCTCCCAGCCATCTAAAAAAAATGTGATTTTTGCTGAACCGTTGATAGAAGCTAAATTTTTCTATTATTGAACGTTTGGTTTCAAAAACACTGTTGTAGTTTTGCTGGATCAGTAGAAGAAATTTTTCTTGGATTTCTTTCAGTTTGGAGTATAGAAATACTGTATTCAAAACCCTGGCTAAGGTTCTACTCAACCTGAAATATAGTATAGTCTCCCTTCCCATCCTTAAGACACCCCTGACCCTATCAACAAATGTGGCAGATTTCCTTGCGGCCGTGTTTGCTGCATGTGTGAGTCCATTGTGGCACTCATCAATTGGGAAAGAAACCTATCTCAAGCTCTGCTACACTTTCTAGAGCGTGCATGACTGTTGAGAAATTCTGTTCTACAAGGAAAAATGCAAATCCATGGCTCGAAAAGCCCTTAGGAAATGGACCTAAACTGCTCAAATTCTTCAAGACAAACTCTTTATTTGCTCCCCCACCCCGCAACATACAATAATAAATTTTAGCTCTTCATAGACCATCCTGTTTAAAGGATGGTTATGATAGTCTCTCCGAAGCCTGATTTTAAATACCGTTGCTGTTTGAAAACTTCACCATGCCATTGCAGATCTCCAGCTGGAGTCTTGTCATGGCCTGGTAAGAAGAATCGGAACCTCCCTTCAAATGAATCAGATCCTGAGTCCATCTAGTGCAATGTTGCAGCAGATGCTGGCAGCAGTTCTTTTGGAAAGACCTCTGTCTGAAACCCCAGTCCTCCTTGGTCCTTATCACGGACTGAGTTCTGGGCCTTCTGCTGGCAAAGCATCTGCTCTACCACCAAGCTCTAGTCCCGCAGATCAGGCATGTGGCATCTCCTGATACCTGTGGTGAAAAGCTATGTGCAAATTAGTCACCACATGGTAATGGCTACTGTGTGGGACTGGTCGTAGTAGACCCTGCATGGTGGTTGCATATACAGTAGCCTTTTGAGAACATCTGGTCTCAGTGCAACCCAATATCCAGAACATTGCAAAGTAGAGCTTCCCAAGGGAACCTCTCTGTGCTTCTGGTAAGCTGTGAGAAGCCCTTAGAGGTATAGTGTGCTGAAAGGGGATTGTGGGGGATTGAAAGCATTGTCTGGATGCTTCTGATCTCTCCAAGGAGAGATGCTCCCGTGCAGAGGATCCCTACAATCTCTTTCCCATTTGTATGAAATAGTATGCTATTCTCTTCCCCTCTAGTCTGTAATTCTGCCAAGAGTTTGGAGTGGCCATAATAATGGTTGGTCATAGCAGAGTCACCACACTTTACCAGAGATTTATTTATAGAAAAAAATTATATCCCACCCTTTTCCCCATGAAAGGGGACTCAAGGTGGCTTACACAATTAATTAAAAGAGTATTGAAATCAAACCAATACTAAATTTACCCCTAGCATCCTCAGATGTTAGAATGGATTCCAGCACACTGTTGGAAAGTGTGGTGGTTTGCTTGGGGTGAAGAGGAGAAGGGACCGATGGCTCAAACTGAATTCCTTCAAGGGCACACCGTCCCTATAAATGTTAATATATAAATTTGGTCTGTCATGATTTTTTTTTTTAAAACAAAGGAATTCTGATCTGTGGCTGAACCAGGGATTTCTTCACTTGCAGGGAATTGTAGCTATTTAAGAGAAACTAGTCAGTCAATCCTGTGTCAAAAGCCTTTTATGCCAATACAGCTATACAGATGTTGTCTAAAAGCTAGGAAAGATAAATGGGTAAGCAAAAACAGCTGGCCACAACTGTACCCCAAGGTTGAGGGAGTTGCCCAGTTCCTTTTAAGAATTCTGAGCCAAGGAAAGGCTGCCTGGTTTGTTTCCAGAAACAGTACATGGAACCAGACCAGATAATTCTCCTTCTTGGGTGTGGGCCAGGTACTGTAAAACCTTCTTGTTTTGCATCTTTCATGGATTCACGGCTTTCCTTTGCCTACAGCTGCCTTGGGCCGTAGTTGCCTTTCCTAAGCCCCGCTCTCTTTTGTAGCATCAGCCTTAGATGTGTGCATCTGTCCATTACCTCTTAGAGAGAAGTTTGGCTTGCTTGTCCCCCACCCCTGAATTGCCTGCTTTGGGGACTGCAGGCTTTTCAAAACATGCTGTGATTAATTGTTTGCTATCTACCATGGCAGGTTCAGGCAAGTTGTTTCTGAGGAGTGTTGAGATTTTTGACTTTGGGGAAAGGGGTGGAAAATATACCATTTAGCAGAATTGTGTATTAACTCTGTTTTGCATCGCTTCCTCCGCCCCCCGCCAAGCTTTGATAGAGGAAGCCAACCTGCGAAAAGCTCCGTGGAGCCCCTCCCTCACTGGAGTGATGTTGGCACAGAAGAGAGCCAATTGGATAGTCCGGATTCTGAGGAGGAGGAGGAAGAGCGCTGCCCAGCTCACCTGCTGCAGCATGGCTCCATAGCATCGCAAGGCCATGTCAAGGACAGTGAGAATAAGTAGGAAAGCCACCCATTTTGGATGTGTTTGGAGCTGCACGTCTATGTCTAGCATCTTCCTGGAAAACTACACTGCCTGCCAACAGCCGCTGTGATGTAACTGGTAGTCTGAGAGTGAACAACGTGTCTCGCCTAATGGGAACACTTGCCCAGCCAGAGGAGACATCAGTTGATGCCTAGGGGCCCTGCACTAGCCCTAAATGACAGGGGAGGGCTCCTATTCTTATGGTCTGATAGTCTTTTTTGAAGGAGTTGACATCTGGTAAGGGCATGCCAGCTGAACACTTCCTGCCAGCTTTGTAGGTTTGGCAAGAGATTCTACTAGGCAGGAAATCAGTCTGGTTTTTGTTCTGGCTGAGCTCTCTTCCCCGGCCCATAGTTGGTTGTGTTGCTGTCTGCTGTCTTCTATTATCTTGTAGGCATGTCAGAAGTAGCTTGCTGGGGTTGGGCTTGGCTTGGTTAGGCAGAGCTAGAGAGCCCACTCAAACCGAAGTAGCACCTGGGACCTCCCCTCCCACTGAAGCTGCATGCAGCTGGGATGATGGGTTGAAAGCCCCTCTGAGCTAATTAGTGCCCACAACTGATTAAGATGGGCATGTTGAGTATAGAGAAGGACAAATGGAACCTTCTTGCATGCTCACTGTATGTTGGGGTTTGTGTTTTTCCTGCTGCATTTTGTTACCTTGACATAATGTACAAAGAAGGTTCATGAAGCCTCTCGTGTGCACTAGAAGTTTAAAAAAAAACCCACCTCTGTGTGTCTGGTTGCATACTTGATGGTCTCTTCCTATTGTCACTAGATAGAAGTAGAAGACATGATCGGGATTCAGATCCAATAAAACTCATGTTCTGACTTGCCTGTTGTCCTTTTGGAGAATGGGTGAGAATGTAGAGCTAAAAACAATGAACTGGAGGTTCTGCATCACCCATTCCCCTTTTCTCCTTCCCTTCTGACTGTCTGGTGTGCTAAGAAAAAAACAAGGGCTTCCAAGAATATCTGAACCATTTCTCTTTCTCCCCACCCCGGCTAAGTGAAAGAGTTATGGGCTGTAACTTGTAAAAATGGCTCAAAAGAACAATGTTCATAGTCTTCTCCCATTTCAATAAACGTACATATAGAACAACTGTTAATATCTGGTCATACATTTTTGGTTCTCTAGTCTCATTCCCCAGGTTATGCTTTTTTTAAAAAAAATCTTCATTTTAGATGAAGACTTGAGAAGAGCACAGAAACATAACCTTTTTCATGATGATGTCTGTTAGGTAAGGAAGAAGATAGCAGGGCTATATTATAGGTGTTTCTCACTTCTTGGTGACCTCAGACTAAAGCAGAAAGTCCTTGATATACAGTAGTGTCCAACAGAGACTAGGCTCTCAAATTGCTAAAACAGAACTGCTTGGGACAACCCTCTGGACATTTCAGTCCTCATCCCTACAGTTTTTTCTTCCATTTACAGTATGCACACATGGCACACACCAGGATAACATGCTTCTAGCCTGCTACATAGGCAAGTTAAGGATAGAAGGGAAAATTTGTTAATAGGAAAATGTGATGGTGGGAAAACGTGTTAATCCGAAAGCCTCTAGTTGAAGGGCATTCCCAATGGACAACTCTGGGTTCGTTTACAATTTCGAGTAGTTATAAATACCCTTTATATCCACCACCAGGCAGGCACTTGTACATAATGTGAAACAGTCATGCCTCTTGCAAGTTCAGATCTACCTACGTTGGTTGTGTACCTCTGGTTCTCTTGAGGATAGAATGCAAACTAGTAGGCCCTCTTTGCACACGCCCATAGTGACTATGAGGTTCCATTCTGCTGGGGGATGTGTGTGAATGAAGCAACCACGAGAGAGCGTAACTACCAGTAGTTAGACATTTGATTATGGGCCTGGGAGGACAAAAAGAAGCAGTACAGTGAAGCCAGTTTAGATAGAAGGTTTGATGGAATCCAGTGCCCACGATGGGCTTAGGGAGGCAATTTTGACATGTTTATATGGCACCAGGGAAGAATGATGTTGGGTGGGGGCTCTTGTCATCTTTGGGGGTTTATGTGTGAGTGGAACAAGGTTGTTTGGTGATGGGAAAACAGTGTGGTTTTCCTTCGCATGGATATAGTGACTTCCTTAAAAGAGAGCTCTGTGGGGTTGAGAACAAGTGTTGGTCAGAGGGCAGACCACTTTTCTCTTTGAGGTGTGCGGCCAAGTGAACCTGGAAGCCCAGCAATGATGTCCTCACCAAAGGTGTCTTCTGGACACCACGCAGCTATGGGATGAGTCTGCACACCAGCATGGACCCATAAGAACATAAGAAGAACCCTGCTGGATCAGGCCAAGGGCCAGCTTCCTGTATTTCACAGTAGCCCACCAGGTGCCTCAGGTAGCCCAGGAGACAACAAGATGCTTGCATCCTGTTGCCACTCCCTTGCACCTGGCAATCGAAGTAGTCTACTATTAATGTAAGGAGGTTGCACAATCCATCATGGCCCATGATGGACTTTTTCTCCAGAAATCTGTCCAGTCCCCTTTTAAAGGCACCTAGGCCAGATGCAATCACCACCTCCTGTGGCAAGGAGTTCCATAGCTTAATTACCCATTGAGTAAAAATGTATTTCCTTTTTGCTGGCCATGACTCTGGGCCTGTGTTTCTGTTTCTCTCTCTCTCTCCATAGAATGGACTGGACAGTCTGGGATGAGCCAGTTGAAACAATTTGCACTGCAAGCAGCTTTTGGTGGTGGCTCTGCCCTCCGCCTGGGGCATGTTATCTGAGCTACACATTGGACCTGCCTCATTTGTAATACAGCAGCAATTTTCAACCCTTTTCATCTCATGCTACACTGACAAGGCACACAGTGCTGCTGGTGAGGGGCTCACATCCCTGAAGGGCCCTACTAAAAAATGACCCTCCGCCAAGCTCCCATGGCACACCTGCAGACCATTCATGACTCACCAGTGTGCCACAGCACATTGTAATAGAGGTATATGAGATTGCTAACCTGTCTTGTTAGGGATGGTGTAAGGATTAATGTGGGAAATGTACACATAGTGCTTGGAGCACATATGAAGACGTGTATGTAAATAGTGTCATTTACATTTTGTTAGCTAGATGGGAGCTGCAACAGCAGCAGCAGCAGCGTGACTCTTCCTCATGCCACTCTGCTTTCATAAACCCCCAAGGATATGGGCAAAAGACTGCTGCTTGTGATTATTCCTGACATCAGTGTTGCTCTCCCATCTGACTGCCTTTAAATTAGTGGCGTGTTGGGAGAAGGTGCATTGCTAGAGTGACTGAGGCAGGCATAGGCACTAATTATGAAGTCAGTACCCCTGGAGACAAACCAACTCTCCCCTCCTCAGCATTTTACCTCTTCTTTGCTTTCCTCGGCCATAACCCCACCTTGCAGGTGGCCTTTGGGTCTTCTGTGCCCCAAAAGGGATTAAGTGAAATGGGCAGGTGGAGGGTGCGGAAAGAGGCCTTTGAAACCTATAGAGGAAAATTCTCAAAATGTCAAAAGAAGTTCACTTAAAAAAAAACCAACCCAACAAACCTCTTCTCACTAGCCAGATGCTCACTAATGACAGCTCCTCTGCTGATTGGCTAGGCTGCCTCATGAATATTGATGAGAGCGCATGATCCAAATGGCGCAGCTGTGCAACCACCTGCCCTTGCCAGTTCAGCTTTTGAAGCTTCCAGACAGTTGCTTGGAGCTGTTGGAGATTTGATTTCCCTCTCAAACCTCCATATAAACACCCCCCCCCCACAATACACACACAGTTTTTGAGCCATGCCCTTTTTTTCTTGAGTGTAGTTGATAAAGCTGGTGGGGATTCAGGACAGGGTAAGCAGGGCCTGTGCTCATGTTCAGACCCTGCACTTATTTCCTGCATTTGGGCTCCTAACCTGAAAGTAATTGCCTACAGATTTGGAACAAATACAAGGAAGGATGACTTGCTGCAAAATGTGTTGAGGGGTTCTTGTTTAGCCTGAATCGAGATGTGCAGCAGTAGAATGAATAGATGGCGTCCTGAGACAGCAGAATGAATTGTACCGCACTGTTGTTCTTGGGGTTCATATGATGGAATGCTCACCCTGTGTACAAAAAGACCCCTATACAATATGTAGGAAGCTTACACAGGAGTAGGAGGGCTGGACTAGACCAATTCTTCCTGCTGTGCTAACTTTCTATGTGTAGGAGAGAGAGAGTGAGTGAGTGAGTGAGTGAGTGAGTGAGTGTCATTTCCCTCCCACCACTTTCAGCAATGGTTCTCACTGCATGAATGTGATAAAGCAAGAGGCTGCACATGCTACAATACCCTGCTGGAGAGCTTCCAGAAGCCTGCCTGGCCCCTGCTGGAGGTAAGTGGACTCTGATCAGACCTTTTCTTCTACAGCTGTGTCAGCGGATGTAGAAGTGACCCTGCCTACTGGTCTATCTTGTTACGTATTGTCTACGCAGAGGGGCAAAAACAGCTCTGCAAGATTTCAACTGGTAGCAGGAGTGCTGTGATTTCTATGTGCAAAGCATGTCTTCTACCAGAGGCCTACAGTCCCTCCTGCCTCACTGAGAAACTGCAGTTTGTTCTTATAGTCCTGGGGCTGTGGCCTCCACACAGCTGTGACCCCCCCCCCCCAGCACCTGCCATTTTTATCAAGGAAGGATTCAAGCAAGGCCCTACTGTTAGCTGAGAGTCAACAATGCTGAGCCTCCATGCATGTTTTCAACGGAATGGCGCAGCTCTGGACTATGCCACGAACAATGAAGACTGCCTCTGAGCATACTCAAAGTACTTTCAGGCGCTTGTGGGTGCTTCTGGCTCTCAGCACAACAGGCATTAGAGGGAAAAGATTCTAAGCCTGAGGGTGCGACGTTTAGGCAGTTAAGCCCTAGTGTTCTTTTCCCATAGAAATTGCACAGTAGAAATGCATAGGACCACATGAGTTAAATGAAATGATTCTCTGTAGGAGCGCCACAAAAGTTATTAACAATGGCAGGCTCTATTTTTAGGTTTAGGCTCCCACCTGCGGAGAGATCCACTTAGAAGGCACCCTACGAAGGATTAATTTGTCTGGAGTTTCCCTTTATTAATAAATGAATTGGTGACATCAGCATTGGCCTTTAAAAAAAGATTCTGCTGAATATCACCAATTACTTGCATTGCACATTCAGAGTTCAAAGTGGAAGCAAAGTGGAAGTGGAGGCTCTTCAGTCTAGAAAAAAGATGCCTGAGGGGGGGACATGATTGAGACATACGAAATTATGCATGGATTTATAGAGGATTTATGCATGGATTTATATTCTTGACACCAAAACCAGGGGAAATCCACTAAAATTGAGTGTTAGATAAATTACGTTTTTAGCCTGCGAAGTTAACCTGTGGAACTCCTTGCCACAGGAGGTGGTGATGGCGTTTGGCCTGGGTGCCTTTAAAAGCGGATTGGACACATTTATGGAGGAAAAGTCCATTGCAGGCTATAGGCCATGATGGGTATGTTTCTAAAATGTTTTAGATGTTGTTCTACCTCATGCCAGGTGCAAGGGCATGGCAACAGGCTGCAGGTTACCTTGTCTTGGGTACTCGAGGCATCTGGTGGGCCACTGTGAGATACAGGAAGCTGAATGGGCCTCGGCCTGCGCCACTGAAGCTCTTAGGATGCCTAAGGTGGTAAGTGCTGCCCCTGCTTACCTGATGAACTGCCATCCTTTGTTCCTCCCACTGTTCCAGATCAGCATTCTTCTCCCTGCTACATTTCCTTCTCTGCTCTGTCCTCCTTTTCCAGTCCAGGGAGTAGAAGCAGGAGGAACAATGGGGGCAAGCGAGCACCCTGTCACCAATCTGCTGTCGCTCCAGTTGGCACTGTGGATGAGATGGATGACCTGCCTGCAGCAGGGAACTTCCCCCAAATCTATGGTGGTTGGCTATTCTTTTTCCAAGATGCCAGGAATGGAGTCTCCACTGGCTCAAAGCTATGTACTTGCTCTTATTTCAGTGGGACTTGCGCAGGAGAATTAAGTGGGGGTATGTGTGCCAGAGACCAGATCCAATTCTCTCCCATTCTGCCACTCTTAAGGGTGCATAAGGAGAGGCCACAGGTGAGTGGCCGAACACAGGTTTTAAATGCAGACAGTACTAAGTACCAGGTAGGGCTAGGAAAGATTCCTGGTTGAATCCTGAAGGCAGTGATTTTCAACCTCTGTGCCACATTGTTATGCAGCAAGTGTGCTATGGGAGTTTGGGGGAGGGTCATTTATTAGTAGGGCCACTGG
The DNA here is from genome assembly GCA_029204185.1 of Lerista edwardsae. Lineage (NCBI taxonomy): Eukaryota > Metazoa > Chordata > Lepidosauria > Squamata > Scincidae > Lerista > Lerista edwardsae. Next base: position 2,129,580 of record JAJKFI010000075.1, on the reverse strand, counting down.
GGGATGTGAGCCCCCACCGAAAGCATAGTGTGCCTGGTCAATTGTCAAAAAATTGGCGGTGTGGCCAGAAAATTTTAGCACTTTGTCAATATGCCGTGAGATGAAACTGACAAGACTGGGTAGGTGGATTAAGCCCCTGCCTGGTATAAGACAGCTTTGTGAATTCACGGGTGCCCAAAAATCTGCCTGCTGATACGGCTGCCTTGCCTCACCACCTAGTAGGGCCACTACTTGATTTTTGATTATTTGCTCTGCTGGCAGAGGGAGGAGGGTGCTTAACACCCTCATGCCAGCCAGGGTCAAGGCACAGAGCTGCAACATCTATTTCAGTTTGCTTCTGGGGTTTTTTTCTTTCTTTCCTGCTGCTGGCTTGTTTTCTGGCAGAGCATCATTAAGGCTCCCCAAGTCTCCCTGCCTTCTGCTGCATTCTGAGTTTCTCTTGGCAGGCACCTACCCCCCTTTAAACAGAGAAAAGTAATTTTTGCTATTCTTGCCAGCAGCCTGGAATTTCAGGGTGGTGATTAGGGGGAAGGGAAGAAAATGAGGGGGGGGGAGGTTGAGAGCTGTGCCTACTGCAGGCTCATTAAGCTCAGGGTTGTGGGGTGGCAGCTGTGGATCGAGATGTGGGCAGCCATCTGAGACGCGAGGGAGAGAGCGAGCGAGAGAGATGCTTGCTTTCATTAAGGCCTGGGCATGAATCCTGCACTCCTATTCTCCACATGCCATCTCCTGCCAAAACTGAGCATAGGGAGAGAAAGCACCAAACTCAGTTGGAGCCAGGACTCAACACTCGAACTGACTTGCAGTGCCAGGTTCAGTCCCACACCATGTGAATCTGAATGTTCAGGGGCTTGTAATTTGGAATCTCCTTTGAAAAAGCAATCAAAGACGACCCTGCTGCTGTTTCTGCTAGCCAAGGCCACTCAGGGCCAAGATGCTGCAGCGAGGGGTGGTGGGAGGTGCAGCCAGCTTCAAAGTGCAGTTTTATTTGGGCTAGGACTTTGCCATGGAAATCGTTTGGAATATGGAGCTCGGCTTTGCAACAAATGAACTAATGCTGAGTGACTGCCCCTGAGCTTAGGAAGAGTGCATTTCCTTTGTCACTCAGGTTCCGGTGGTTGCTCCTGTATATGTGGAGAAAGTGCTATCAGGCTCAGCAAAAAACAATATCCCAAAAGAAGTACGAGCCTCAGGTGGAAGTTGCACAGTCTGACCCTGGACATGCTTTGGAGGCGGTGGTCATGGTTGCTGTCATGGAAATGTGCTTTGCACATGCTCAGAGGCACAATTACTGCATCGCATAAAACTAGACCCTGACAAGAGAAGCCACCCCCTGCTTAAACTCTTAATCTGGTTTTACTGTGATCTACATCAACATCTACATCTGACAGGAAGGTTGGGAATTTGAGACCACGCGATGGAGTGAGCTCTCGTTGCTTGTCCCAGCTCCTGCTAACTTAGCAGTTCGAAAGCACCTAAAAATGCGAGTAGCTAAATAGGTACCACTTGGTGGGAAGGTAACGGCGTTCCGTGCACTACGGCATAGAGTCACGCCGGCCACATGACCACGGAAGCTTGTCCTCGGACAAACGCTAGCTCTACAGGCTTAGAAACGGAGATGAGCACCGCCCCCTACAGTTGTTCACGACTAGACCATTTGGTCGCGGGGAAACCTTTACCTTTACATCAACATAAATATATCAGTATATAGAAGAGGATCTCCTGGAAGTAGGACTCCATTTCTAAAATGAGCAGCAGGTTCAGTATGCCCAATATCCACATGATTAGCTCACCTTCCAGCATTGGGAAGCTTTAAAAAAAAATTAAAGCATATTTGGAAGATGGAAGCAGAGATTATCAGGCTTTAAGCCTACCTCTTGACCTGGATTAGGGCCCCTCAGCATGCTGCCATTGGAGCCAATGAAATTATTAACTAGGAAATCCCTGGTTCAAATCTCACCTCAACCACCACTAGGTGGTTTTAGGTAACCAACTCTCTGGTAGCCCCTCCCCAAATAGGGGATAATAGTATAATCCTACACCAGTAGTTCTCAAACTTTTTAGCATTAGGACCCACTTTTTAGAATGACGGTCTATCCGGGACCCACCAGAAGTGATGTCATGGCTGGAAGTGCCATCACTGTGACACCAGACCCTGCTGCTTTCCTGAGAATGCAGCAGTAAGTTGGGGTATTTCTCAGTCGTTTTCCAAGAGCAAAGTGAATCAGAAAGAACAAAAAAAGCCTATTTACAAACTTGACACAAGCAAAACAACTACACAGCCCTTCCCCTTTCCAGCATCCCATATTTTCAATATGGCTAACCTAGGTGCTTCGTGACCCACCTGAAATTGGCTTACGGCACACTAGTGGGTCCTGACCTACAGTTTGGGAATCACTTTCATACACTGCAGGAATGTTGCATGGATTATGGAGATAGCGTATATGAAACACTTTGAACAGTCTGAAGCATTATACAAATGCTAAGTAGTATTGAACACAACAGTCCTTGAATGGGCAGCAGAAGAGTTCCAGCCCTATTCTAAACCCCATGCATCATTGAGACCACAGAACATAATGGGAGCTACTGTGAAGCAGGTGAGAACTCTGGGTTCTGTTTCTTGGGTCATGCAAGAATGGGACATGAAGTGGGGGATGGAATACTGGGCAGTGACTTTTTTACGTACAGAAAGTTATCTCTGCAGTTGCACACTTTCGACAAAATCTACCAGCTTGTAATGAATGTGCTCTGTTCCCCTTTATTTCAATGGGGCTTGCATAGGAGAACTTCCTAGTGAATTGCACTCTCTCTCTCTCTCTCCCCCCTCTGTGGGACAGAACAGTTGCTGAGGAAAGCAAGCAATGATCCCTACTCCTGTGAGCTGAGAGGTTCAAATACGTCTTCCCAATTAAAGCACAGCTGTTCAAAAAGAAATGTGTAGAGGGAGAGGGGCTGGTGGTGGAGGAGCTGCTGTCTCTTTAAAGAGCCCTTCTAGTGACTGATGAGGGCTGGAGAGAGAGAGAGCCGGGCAGGCCCTGATGAAACACTCATTGCACAGCTAGAAAATGACTGTAATTATGAGCCGGTCCCTGCAGAAGGATGAACTCCAAGTTTACTAATAACCCCGCCAGGTGCCTCTCTCTCCATGCCCAAGTGGTCTCTGTGGCAGCGAAGTCTGATTTCCAGAAATGGTAGGCAAATCTTTCCTATGTAGGATGAATTCACCCTTGCCATGTCTCCCCATAACTGGAGTATCCTTGTCCAGGGATCAAGGGCGTAACTAGGGGGTGGCAGGGGGTGGCACGAGCCATGGGCGCCATCTTGCAGGGGGCGCCATTCGCATGGTGCCCGCCCCCCCAAAATGGCGCCCACGGCCCTCCCGCTCCCTGCGCCGCATTCTCCTCGCTCCAGCTGGCCTTAAAGAGCCAGCCGGAGCGAGGAGAATGCGCTGCCACCCGGTGCCCCCTCCCGCTTCTCAAGGGGGGCGGGGCGCTGGGCGGCGGCGCGTTCTGTTTGCTCCTGCCGGCCCTTTAAGGCCAGCACAGGCGAACAGAAAGAACGCGGCCGGGGCGCCGCGTTCTGTTTGCTCGTGCCGGCCTTAAAGAGCCGGCACGAGCGAACAGAAAGAACGCGGAGCCCCAGCCGCATTCTTTCTATTAGCTTGTGCTGGCCTTAAAGGGCCGGTGGTAGCGAACAGAACACGCCTCTTAGAAGGGGCGGGGCGCTATGTCATGACATCACGATGTGATGTCATGACGTTGCGTGCCCCTAGGGGCGCATTTTCATTGGGCGCCATGGGCGCCCTTTCAAATAGATTCGCCCCTGCCAGGGATCATGGGCAAAATTGGAAGTGCTCTGAAACGTCAGACCACAGGAGCATTTAGCCCTGCATTCTTTCTCCAATAGTGGCCAGCAGACATGTCATGGAAGTTTGCAATTGGGTATGCAATTGGGAAAATAAACCTCCCATTTTTTGTCCAGAATCTGGTAATCAAATGTGTCATGCCTCTGCATATTTCTGGCTCTCATGGCTAACAACCACTCCTTGATGAATTTGCCTAACCTTTCAAAACCCTACAAAGCAAGTTGCTATCAAAGCAAGCAAAGGCCTTCTTCTGGAGATGAATTACATAGACTGATGGTGTTTCCAGAAGGCATCCAAAGCACTATCCACATTCTGCACTGAGGGAAAAAAAGCGCACATTTATACATGCTTGCTTAAAGACATGTTGTGTATTGCCCACACTTTCTGCATTTGCTGTACAAGAAACACTGGAGTGATATCAATATGTCCATAGCAATTGTGATACGAAGTGTGGAACTGCCCTCTCTATATGAGAGACTTCTTTCTATATAAGAATGCTGGAATAATGTCGATCACTTAGAGCAGTGATAGTCAAACTGTGGGTCGGGACCCACTTGGTGGGTCGTGGCCTGATGTCAGGTGGGTCATGAAAAGCTGGGAGCAGCCATCCTGGAAACTGCAGGCCTTACTCTTGCTATATTCCTTTTGTGAGTGTTAACAGTAAATTTTCAAGTGAGAGTTTTTTTAATTTTGTTTTTAGTTCATCACTTTTACATCATATTTTGTCCTCATCTTGCTTTCTGTAAGGGCTGTTTCATGGTTGTGCAATTGCTGCAGTCCAAGAATGCCAATTTGCATTTCAGGACTGTCATTTTATTATGTTACAATGTCAGCACTTCCTGCTTGATAATGTCACTTCCTGCCACAACATCACTTCCAGGTTAATGAAGTGATGTTCCCACTTCTGGTGGGTCCTGACACAAGTGCCATTCTAAAAAGTGGGTCCTGGTCTAAAAAGTTTGAATACCACTGCCTTTAAAGACATATCCTGTACACACTTACCTAGGAGTAAGTTCCATAGTACTTAATGGAGCTTTGACACTAGATTCCCCATGGCTGCCAACATCCATCGTGACAAAAATGCTGTCAGGCAGGGAGATTTCCCACCATATTTTTGAACCTGCTGTATCTGACATTGGCAATTGGCAGTACTGTCTGCTACGACATTGGTGGTGGCACTCCAGGATTTCAAGACATAGGTTCTTCCCAGGCCTATCTGAACAAACCAGGCTCCAGGCTACTACTGAACGCCACCAGTCACGATGATGTGCATCAGAGGATAAATCAATGTTGCCAGTAGCTATGTCTAAAAAGAGTTATGAATGGAAGCATGTCCTGGTACAACCTCACTCTCTTTCCCCTGCAAGATGGGGAAGGGTTTCTCCCTCCCTGTTCTTGAGGTCTTTATGTTGCAACAGTATCAGGGAAACAGTGTAGAATTGAGTCTGACTAGCTATGCCACCTTCCTCCTTTTTGACATATAATGCTTATTTTGTGATGGGGTTTGAAGGTAATTCGGAAACTCTGCAACCAGTAACCACCCTGAATGCAAACTCCCAAAGGGGCGGGGGGGATTTATGATTCAGAGTGGCCATGATTCCAGGGTAGAAAACCCCAGTTTCTTGTGCAGATGTGTTGCCATGGGGACATTATACATGAAAGTGATTTTATAGTAAAAGAAAGCATTGACCAGCTGGACAAATTCTAGGGGCGCTCATAAAGGCAGGGGTTTTTTTTTGTATTTGAGAAATAGTCTAACCAAAACCAGAACATGGGAACTACTTTACATTTTCTACTGTACATGTTAATGTGATTCTTTCTCCGCCCCGTGTGTGTGTGTGAGAGAGAAATCCTCTCATGTCTTTAAAAAAACCATATAGAAAGAAATCAAGAAAAAGCATTGTAGTAATATGGAGAGGGGAGTAATGGTAATTAGTAATGGTAATGTAGTAATGGGAGAGGGGAATCCACTGATATATTCCATTGTGGGTCTGGGTGTGATCCACATGTGGGTTCTGATAATCAGCTGAAAACCAACAATGTAGAGCAGTGGTATTCAAACTTTTTAGACTGGAACCCACTTTTTAGAATGGCACTTGTGTCAGAACCCACCGGAAGTGATGTCATTAAACGAAGTGATGTTGTGGCAGGAAGTGACATCAGCAAGCAGGAAGTGTTGTCATTGTAACATAATAAAATGACAGTCCTAAAATGCAAATTGGTATTCTACGACTGTAGCAATTGCGCAACCATGAAACAGCCCTGACAGAAAGCAAGATTAAGACAAAATATGATATAAAAGCACTGAACAAAAAACAAAATTAAAAAAAACCCTCACTTGAAAATTCAAAATAAAATGCTAACACTCACAAACACTGCTAACACTGCTAACACTCCGGTGGGAATATAGTAAGAGTAAGGTCTGCAGTTTCCAAGATGGCTGCTCTCATCTTTCCACGACCCACCTGACATCAGGTTGCGACGCACCTAGTGGGTTCCAACCCACAGTTTGAATAACACTGATGTAGAGTATATCCCCTCTATTGGCTGGGGTGGATGATACAGTCACTGACTGTTTTAAAGTTAATTTTATAATGTAAACATTTATATACCACTTTACTGCTCAGTAGCCTACTGCCCAGTAGGTCAAGAGAGTCACAAACAGTAGCCTTCCTGGAGGAGGGCGGGGCACTCAGTTTTGCAAAGCCTGACCTTGCTGTGTAAACTGCTTCTCTCCTTTGCCTTAGTAGCCAGTCTCCCAGTGAAAGCAACGCCTCTGGGTTGCTTACTGTCCATGACCGAGAGGAAGAGGAGTGGTTGACATGCAGGGTAAGGTGCCATGTGAAACTTGAGAGTTGAGTCAAAACTTGAACGGTGGAAGAGTTGGAACAGATAAAAGAAAATACTTTTTTACCCAGCTCATAATTAACCAGTGGAACTCCTTGCCACAGGAGGTGTGACGGCGTCTGGCCTAGGTGCCTTTAAAAGGGGATTGGACAGATTCAGGGCGGAAAAATCCATTGCATGCTACAGGCAGTGATGGGTATGTGCAACCTCCTGGTTTTAGATGTAGGCTATCTCAGGCCAGATGCTAAGGAGAGGCAGCATCATGTAGACATATTGTGTGCTCCCTGAGGCTTCTGATGGGCCTCTGTGAGATTAGATGGGCCTTTGGCCTGATCCAGCAGGGCTCTTCTTATATTCTTATCACTGTGTTCACCTCCTCTCAAAGCTCTCTTAAGCAACTGGCTCCCGCCGGGCCACGAATTCCACAACGCGCCCGCAGCTCAGAGGCCTCCCGCGCGGTGGCGAACCCGGGCTGCCTCCAGCCCCGCCCACGCACTCCCCCGCCCCCCCGGCTGACGCACCTGCGCTTCAAGTAACCACCCGGAGAGGCGCTGGCAGCGCTGCCCTGCGCGTGGCTCACCAGCTGTGTGCACATCCTCAGTTCTCAGCTGCTCCAGCGGCGAAGTGTTCGAGGCCGTTGTCGCAGTCCCGCCCCCGTGCACACCGATGCGGGCATTGCACCCACAGTTCGCCTTGGCGCATGTACCCTCCTCTCGGGGGACAGCCCCGCAGGTCCTCGCCGCACTGGCACTGGCAAGGTGGGAAATGAATGACCCCTCCCCCCCTGCAAGGGCCACGCCGTCCCGGGGTTAATTTTTGCCTTGCGGGGGTGGGGGAAGAAAGAAAGGGCGGGGCCCATTTTGCTCGTCGCCAGCCCAGACCTTGCAAAGAGCGCGCGCTCCTGCGGCGACATTGCTTTCCGGGGGGGGGGGGGCGAAGCGAAGACGCAGCCCGCCACTCACGCTTGGCAGCGCGCAAAGGGGAGCCGCTCCTGGAAATGATCCCTTTGGATCTCCGTTTCTTTCTGATTCCTGATTTTCTGAATCACCCCCAGGCGCCTTTCGCGCACATCCCTGCCTACTCAGAAATAAAAGTCAGGATAAGTGGCTGCTTTTCATACAATGCACCAACGGTCTTTGGAACTCTCCTCCACAACGGTGTTTTGTCGTCAGCCTCCTAAAGCAGCTTCCCTTGCTCTGCAGCAGGCAGAGAGCAGGCAGGGGAAGGAACTTGCAAAACTTTTCATTTGGCTTCTTTTCTTTTTGCCTAGAGTTGGCACTTGAGAGACTGCAGGCACTAGACGGCACTAGAGACTAAAGAAGCATGCCAACTTTGGGGGGGGACACCATATTGCAGCAAAAACAACAGAGAGCCTTGTAGCACCTTAGAGAACTTACAGCTATATTTAGTCTAAAGCTTTCATTGGTTGACCACTCCATCAGATGCATGAAATGCACAGCGAAATGGACAAATTCACAAGACTAGACTACGTATACTGAAAAATAAACCAACGTAGGCAATTTGTTCTCTATAAGCCGAAACTGGTATAATGACGCCTTCCTTTTTCTTTCTAAACAAATCTGATATTTTTGGTTTCCTAGGTGTGGGGCAGCTAGGAGTCTCTCACGTAAGAGCTACCTCACAAAAGGACAGGTTGCTTACCTTTAACTATAGTTCTTCAAGTGGTTGTCTGTGTAGTCACAGCTTGTGGAGAACTGATCTTGGAAGCTTCCTGAGCTCTGCTAACTTTGCATATTGAATGGAGGGGCGGGGGAGTCCCCATGTGCTCAAAAATGGGAAGAATGCCCATTCCCTCAGTTCCTTTGAGGACCACCTCCTAAATTGTAGTATCTGAAGAGAGACCCAGCAGCTAGAGCCTGACCTGTGAATGAAGCAGTTGGGTGGGTTGTGCGTCTGTACAAATGCAAAAAGGCGGTTTTCTGGATGGAATCTGATTAATGGGCCAGGATAGGAAGCACACCATTTGCTATCCCTCTGTGCTGAAGTAAAGGCCATTTGAAGGTGAGTAGGAGTAAGTCTACCCTAGTTTCAGACTTAGAAGTCTTGTCCATAAACTGGGATAGGACCAGGATGAATTCCATGATGGAAGTTTGATAAGTGGATGCAGGTTAGCTAAGCCATTGAAGAATCTTCTATCCAGAGGGTGAGAATACAGATGCAATATCTATTGCTGGCTGGAAGGAAAAGATGGCAGCAAGAGAACTCTCAGACAAAAGTTTGTCCAATCTGTAGACTTTAGATGGAACCTGACTATATAGAAGCATCTCTTGGATGAAAGTTCCTTTTGCTCCCCCTCAGTGCTAACTAATGTTGGATCTCCCTCAGCATCAGCTTCAATGTGAGAAGCAGGATGATGTAGTTGTTCTGTAACTGGACTTTGACCTGTAAGATCCAGGTTCATCCCTGCTGAGCCATGAAGATTCCTTGAGCCAACCATTATCGCTCTGCCTCACAGGGTTGTTGTGAATACAAACAAAGAGAGGGAACCATATACACCCCCCTGAGCTTCTTGGAGGAAGGGCAGTATAAAAATGTGAAAAAATATATGTTTCAAGGACATGGTGTAGTTGGCATCAATTGTGAGGGAGGCGGTTCGGCAAGGACGGAAGGCACTTGAGCAGAGATGCAAACCAGATTTGCCTCAGTCACCACGGTGTTATCAGGGTGCTGGTGTTGAGTTTGTATATCCTTTTAATGACCTTGGCAAGAGTTGGGAAATGCATACAACAGGATCCCTTCCTGTGGAGCAAGAAATGCATCCCTAGTTGAGTGAGAATTGTGTCTGGCATGGCTGCAGAATTCCTAACACTTGGTGTTGCAATTTGTGGTGAACAGGTCTATTGTAGGGTGATCCCAGTGATGGGCCAGAAGACCTAAATGTCACAGCTCCACTTATGGGCACCTGTCAAGTCGTTGGAAACACCAGCTAGATGAATAGCAGGAAAGCTGATATGTTGAATGCAACATTGCGCATGTTCATTTGTTTAGTGTTTGGAGCATGTTAAGGAACAAAGGATTTTCAATGTCATTCCATCTTCTATAAGTACTACATGGCTGTGGTACTGTCCATTAAAATCTGCATTATCCGATCCTTCAAAGTTGAGAGAAAAGATTTTAGCATTTTGAACTGATATTTAGTGTGAGCTTTCCCTTCTGCTGACCTGACCAAGTACCATTGCTTTTAATGGAACTGCACTGAATCCCCCTACCCCCATCCACACATCCACTTGTTGATGGTGTATTTGGATGGCAGGACAAACTACCAAAAAGATTGGTTTGGAAAGTTAATGGCTGCAGGTATTTGGTCCAGCAGTTTGCGTTGGAAATGCACTTGAGGCCTCTATACTAACAGGAACCATCTTTGTAGAGGCCTTGTGGATGGATGTGCTATTAAGGTGATTGCCATGGGAGATGCCATGTGACTTAAAAGTTGTTGGATCTGTTGTTGTTGGGACAATTATCTGTGGAAATCGGTGATGATACATTGTCTGACCCATCAATTTTGGGAGACAGGCATGGCAGCATGTAGAATCCAGCATGTAGAATTCCATGAACTGAATAGGCTGAGTCAGTTCTAGCTGGGACTTCTCATGATTGACATAGGACTGGTAGATGCCACATGACAGTGGTGTTCATATAGGGACCTACTGGTACCCTTCCCCAGCCTACTGGCATATGGACCTGGCTGCTTGGGGCAGCAACTAGGCTGCACTAAATTTCTCACCTTTTGGCCACTTGGCTTGCCACCTTTTGCAGCAACCATTATGGGCCCAGAACACTCATTCCGGTGGCGTAAGGCTGTAGTAGGATTGAACCATTAAGCATAATTCCTGAAAGTAAGCTGCCCAGCCTTCCTTGGAGATAAGAAGTCATGAAAGCAACATCACGCATTTTCAGTTCTGTCTGTCTGTCTCTCTCACTCACACACCACTTCATATATTGTACATATACAATTTTTTTTCTAATAGAACGTCAGATCTATTTATAATTTAGACAAAGTACACACACACACACACACACACACACACACACACACACACACACACA